>JBAMNC010000342.1:0-335000 GCA_037902135.1 Cetoscarus ocellatus
GCCCATCGCTGTTTGCCAACAGACTAATTAGGAGCCATCATCACTTCAAACATCACCCCAAAATACAAAGATTCACCATGTGTTCACTGAATATTTCACTTACTGGGTGAGTTAAGGACATGCTGGACAAAGATTCAAGAATTAAAAAGGGACATAAATGACAAATCCTCACTGAAATTTCAGGAGTGTGTAGAAGGATATTCATACAGACACCCAGAGCTGGCTTTAGTCGCAGCTGCAGTCAGAGTTTGTCCTGAAATATTGACTTAAATGTTGTGTTTGCTTCTGTAAAACCAACGCTGTCACTCTTTAAATGCCTTGCCCATTAACAAACCACGATGAGGCAATGGTCCCAGACTGCTGACAAGCTTTCGTGTGTTGTCGATTAAACTATTAGCCAAGTCACACGAAAGTAGCTTAGAGCTAGCTAAAGATATTAACTGTTTATCGAGACAGGGTAAAAATAACATCCAATTAAACACATATGCTAGTGAGCTAATGGAAACCTAGCCTCGCTGTGGGTCCCTTAATGATGCTCTGTCGTGAACATTTACCATGAAATTTAATAAAAACCGCGATCAGTCGCACATATAAGGGTTGTTAAGATGCGACATGATACATTATGTTAATCACAAACTGAGTAACGGGAAAGAAAAACAAAGCTAACGTTGACATTAGGCAGCTAGCGTTACCTGAGCTGACGTGTAAACCACAGATAGCAGCTCAGGCCGCTAACATTCATAGATAAGGGCACGTAGATCCTTCCATCTTCTGAAATGTGGCTACGAGGCGCCATTTTGGAGAGGGGTAGCCTCCCATTAGGATGAACGCAATTTTACAAATACAGGATAATCGATCAAAATCGCTTTAACGTGAATCAGCCTTCAAGCTGCCTGTTTTGTCATACTTCTTACTACGCTCTCTGAGGCAGTAAGAAGGGGTGGGTTGTGGATAACTGAGCAAACTGTTGAACTAATAACAAAATATACTGCACCAGATTCAGAAACAAGTACAATTAAGTCTTTATATTATTCTTAAATAACAGAGGCATAGAATCCTGGCCAAATTCTCAGTCTTAAGTATAATATAATACAATCTCTATAGCTCTGTCAAGTGGATGCTACACAATGTTGCTTTACTGCTAAAGCCTTTTGGATACAAAGGACACTGAATGATTGTTTTTGAATGAGCAGAGAGTTGTTTTTTATCTTAGCTGAGGTAACTCTAACATGTCACCACTTGACTAAAAAATTTGTTTTAATTGTTTAAACAATATATCCTTGAACGCTACAGTTAACATGAAGAAGGTCATTTGCTGTTTCATAAACTCATTTTGACACTGTTTTCAACAAACAGAATCATAGTGGGAGTGAACATATTACACTTTACATTAGGGATGCACAATACCATCAGATACATACCTGTATCTGCAAATTTATAGATTTTGTAAATATGTTTACTGTACAAATTGCTTTAATATTCCCTATATTACGTCTGTATTATAGGCAGAGTGTACACATATACCATTTGGGGTTTTTTTTTTTTTTTTATCATTATTTAATACCAAATTCTATCAATCAAAACTGCTTCATATACTTTTTGTTTTAAGACAAATAAATGGTAACCATCTAAGAAACATGTTTATTTTAGTGAAATGAAGACTTTGTGCTATTGCAAATTTCCCCGTGGGGGATGAATTAAGGTTTATTCTATGCTATTGTCTATAATATTAGTATTGATATCAGTAATGGTGATAAGGTTCGGAATAGTCGGCATGAATCCCATATAAAATATCCCTACTTCACACTTAAAAAAATAAAGTTATTTTTATACCTCTTCTGAAGACACATTTGAAGGCGCACCTTACTTTATCAACATCGCAGAGTCCTGATTATTACATGTTTTTTAAATCATTTTTTAGAAGTTCCTTTTCTAAGTATTTTCACTTTTGAGTTCTTCTAAATAACATATTCTATTTTACTATTTGCCAAAGCTCTCAATATCTGCCTGTTGTGTTGAGATGTGTTGTTGTCCTTATGAAGCACTTTATAACTCAGTTTATAAACTGTACTTTAAAATAGAGGGTAACGTACTTCTTAATACTTCATACATACAAAGTGACCTTCTTTAACAAAATAGACTACTTTGCATGGAAATTCCTGACACATATTTCGCTGTTAATAAACTCTCTGCATTGCTGCCCTGAAAACCGTAACACCTTACCAATATGGCGCCCGTGTGTTCGCGCATCATAAAACCATGAGCTGTATCTCCATGATTGAATCTACGTGCTAATATTAGCCTAGCTAAATAGTCAGTTAGCGAGGAGGACCCAGCTAACGGTTAACGTCTTCGTAAGAGCCCACCACCAAAGACAGAAAGACACAAATAAAAAGATTTAACTGACACGATTTAACTAACTAAACAAAACAGCGAACAGCTCCGGCGGTGAAGAGACAGTCAACATCAATGCCAAGCCAAGTTAGCGAAGATAAATAAATATTTAACTCACACTTCCTCCATCTTTTATTATAATTTTCTTTGCCAGAAGAATGCTGCGGTTCAGCCGCTTTTTCTTCTTTTTCTCCCCCGTCATTGTTAACTTATGTCCATTCTTGGGGTCAGAGGGCCATCGTGTCACCTATCGGAAGAGAAATAACCCAAAGATTTGAGCCTCTTCGCTCATAACAGCTCGGCTACATGCAGCTAGCAGTAAGCTAACTGATGATTTCTCTTCCCCACCTCACCGCGAACCGTCTTCCTGGACCAAGCATAGACCCGCCCCTCAGCGGAATCCTGCTCAGCGATTGGCTGACAAAAGAAAGGCAATCCCGTGCCCCGCGTCTGATTGGTGGAGGGAAACGTTGCCGTTCAGCCTCACATGGTGATTTGAGAACATCACCGCGGGTTCGATGTTCACTGAGGAAGTGCCGTGAAGGGAGGAAGGGCTGTGTTCATGAGGGAAGTGTACATGATGTCCAACAGCTCAGCACAACGTTTAACTCTCATTATAGATTACCTTTCAGGCTTTTTTGTTTTATCGCCTGCTCATGTCTGTTGTTCTATTTTATTATTGCTATTATTATTATTATTGTTATTATTATTATCTTCATTTTATATTTGCTCTCCTGTTTTCTACTTTAACCCCTTTTCACTGCCCTTTCCTTTTATGTTTCAGCTTTTTATTAGTTTTTATTAATTTATTACTAATTTTTTATTATTATTATTATTATTATTATTATTATTATTATTATTATTATTATACAACAGGAAGACTGAGGATGGGAAGGAGCAGTTGTAGCCAGCCTGTATACATATTCTTAGACATATTTTAATTTATACTTTTGTTTATATCGACCTTTTTAATATATCTTTTATTCTGCTTTACAAACTGCCACTGGAATCTTAATTTCCCTGAGGGAGTCTCCCAAAGGATTAATAAAGTTCTATCTGATCTGATTATTATTATTATAACATCTTAAATCAGTTATCCTCCCCTGACAGACTTTAATATTTGGGATAAATCTCTTTAAAGTCTGATGAAAATTGTTGCATTGGTTATAGTCATTCACAGGCCTTTGCTGCTGAGCTGAACTTCCTTATTTAATAATTTAAATGTAATATTTTATTTAATATCACTCATGTTAGGTCATTTTTGGATAGGAACATTAGGGCTGGATGATTTATCAGTTTTGAGAAGATTTGTCTGTAAACTGTTTTTGTAATTCCTTTTTAGACCTGGAAGATGTCTGTATAGGTTCTCAGTAATCCAGGTCATGGTTATCCAGTTTAGATCTAGAACCACCTCACAGTGGTTTTATGCCTCCAAAAGTTACTACAAATCCCTACCCCAAAATGTAAATAAAACAGAAACAACCAGAAAGCACTCAGAGAGTGCAAATCTCTGCCAAGGTAGCTCACATGTTGTTGTAACATCCATAAGCAATAGTTCAATGACAAAGTTACCATCATAATATGATTCCTTGACCCTGAAAAACCACACCTAGCACTCAGAATCATGTTGATATCATTATTAGTTAGTTACTGAGCAGAAATGATCATATGCTAATGGCAGTTATCTTGATCACCATCAAAATCTGATCAGTTTTAGGTTGAGCCATTATCAACATCTGTCCAGTAATTTTTCCAAAAAACAAACCAACATATGGCGGCAAAACGTAGCCTCCTTGGTGGGGGTAATAATCTGCAAACAGTTTTTGACATATATTCAATTTAATACACGACAAGGACCAGATATTTTATGTTCAAACTAAAAGACTTTTTAATATTTACTCAATTTGAATTTGATGCCTGCAACACGTTCCAAATAAGCTGGGACAGGGGCATGTTTACCTCTGTGTTACATTACCTATCCTTCACAACACTCTATAAGCCTTTGTGCACTGAGGACACTAACTGATGAAGCTTTGTAGGTGGAATTCAGTCCAATTCTTGCTTGATGTGCAGCTTCAGTTGCTCAACAGTTAGAGTCTCTGTTGTCCTGTTTTGAGCTTTATAATATACCACAAAGTTTCAAAGGGAGACAGATCTGTACTGTAGGCAGGTCAGTCTAATACCTGCACCCTTTTACTACAAAGTCACGCTGTTGTAACATGTGCAAAATGTGTCTTGGCATTATCTTGCTGAAATAAACAGGGACATCTCTTAAGAAAACATCACTTGGATGGAAGCACATGTTGCTCCAAAACCTGTTTATACCTTTCAGCATTAATGGTGCCTTCACTAAGGTGCAAGTTACCCATGCCATGGGCACTAACACACCCCCATACCATCACAGATGCAGGCTTTTGAACTTTGCAGTGTTAACAATTTGGATGGTCTAGTTAATGCAGTGCTGCCTCAGGGATCAAAGGTCATAGGCATTCACTGATGTTTTTTTTGGCCTTACAAGATTCTCTGAATGTTTTGATGATTTTATGGACTGTAGATGTTGAAATCCCTAAATTCCTTGAACTTGTATGTTGAGAAGTTTGAAAGAAAATTCTTCTTAAACTGTTGGACTATTTGCTCACACAGTTGTTCACAAAGTGGTGAACCTCACTCCATCCTTGCTTGTGAACGAATGAGCCTTTTCAGGGAGCCTTTTATACCCAATTATGACACTCACCTGTTTCCAGTTTACCTGTGAAATATTCCAAACAGGTGTTTTTTGAGCATTCCTCAACTTTGACAGTCTTTTGTTGCCCCTGTCCCAACTTTTTTGGAATGTGTTGCAGGTGCCACATTAAGATGAGTGGATATTAAAAAAAACAAAGTTTATCAGTTTGAACATTTAACATCTTGTCTTTGTACTGTACTGCAGAGAGTTGCACATCATTGATTTTTTTAAATTTATGTTTAACACATGTCCAAACTTCATTGGAATTGGGATTTGTAGTTTAAAGAAAATCCCCTGAAGACTTTTTGAGGATATCACCTTTGCAAGATTTGTCTTGTTCAGGTGCAAATATGTACCTTCGGCCTATCGAAAAATCAAGTAGAAAGCATAGGGACCCCAGAATCAAGATTGCAACACAAACACAAACAGAGAGCTGTAAACAAGAGGACAATGCGATGTTTGATATGACAGGACATGAAAACATGAAGTCAACTGATGATTTTTGATGTCAGAGGGGAAAATACAAACTTTCAAACTTGGTTTATGACGACTCCCTGGTTTTTCCCAAAATTAGCAAAGTGTTTTCACCTGCTCGCCGTTACAAAAAAAGAAGAAAAAAGAGAGAAATGAACCCGAAGCTTGTGAGTGCACTCCAACAGACAACGTCCACAAGAGAAGACGCTCTCTGACTCTGCACTGGGGTCTGTTAACATATTTCAGTCTGAGGAGATGCTCACTGGTGCAGATTTTGGATGGGATGTGAAGAATGACTCAAGAGGAAACTGCTTGTTATGGGAATCTGCCACAGGGATTGTGAAACTTCAAAAAGTTGTAATGAGTCATGAGGAGAAATTTAAGTATTTCTTTCCTGGGCTGCGAGCCTTGTTGATAAACTATGAATATTACGCAAAAGCCTGAGCAGCTCATTTGTTATTTTTCAGCCGAAGAGAGAGGAGACGATGACCTACAAGATAAACTCGACGGAGGCAAATGAAAAAGAGCACTGGAGTGTTATGAAATCTTTTTATCTAATTTTAACATTATCACAAGAGTACGAGTCCAGTAGTTTATATATGTATAAATGTGTCAAATTACCACATCAGTTACAGTAGGCAGGTCTGATCTTTTCTGATAGTACTTTTTGTATCACATTAAAGGAACATGCCAACATTTTCTCTGTTTTTGCGTCTTGCCTCACTCCTGAGTCCATGACAAGCAGATAGACTCCACTCTTTTGACTGTGTGCAGTAACAAGGAAGAGAGAGGGCAGAGCTCGCCCACTGCTAATTAGCTTAGCTTAAACACTGGGAGTCAGTGGGTAGTGTTAGCCTGCCTCTGCCTCCCCCCAACAGAATTTCACTGAAAACAACCAAAGACCGGAGCCTCCTGAGGAAGAGGAGCCCACATCTGTGTTCATAGACCAGTCCAGCTTCGAGGTTTGCACCCCTTCATGTGTCGCAATATCTAATTGTTGCATGAAATTTGATTCAAATCTTACGCCAAATAAAACTTGTGATGCCCAAAAAATTGCTAAACTTTATTTAACAATTACTGAACATACTCGTCCAAAAGGGTTGGAAATGTTATTTCGGTTGATTATTTCTCCTCTGCAATGTTATCAATTGGTGTATGTGTATTTTATATCACTGGAAAGCCTGATAAGTCACCTTTAAAATGATGTACATTTGCATGGATCATGCAGTCATGAAATGAACAACACAGCTAAACATGTGGGTGTGGGTGTGCCTACAGTTCCTCATTGAAGCAAGGGTGCGGTACCAGTCTGCCAGTGCCACCAACTTCACGGTCTGTCTTTGACTTCAGTCTCACAGAACTTGGTCCTAAGTTCGGAAATGGTTTAATGTTCAGCTGTTCCAAGGATGCAAGATCCTTGTAGTTGTAAAGGTGAACTTATCAGGCTTTCCCACGATATGACATACAGTACCAATTGGTTTTAATGAAAGGGAGAAAAAATCAACCTAAATAACGTTTTCCAGACATTTTTTGAGGAGCATATACAATTTGGAGCTCTTATACAGCAGAGAGAGAAAAATCGACAAAATTCTCTTCCTTCTAGGTCTGTGCACTGCAAAAATATGGGTGTTCCCCTGAGGATTTTCAGATTAAAAGCTACAAAATTGTCTGCTGTATGCAAAGTTGATGCATCTAAAAGAGTAAACAGCAGTTGTAACTTAGGGTTGGACAAATTCCCCAGGCACACCAGCTGCCACACCATCAGAAAACCACTGATTTATCCTCAACAAACTCCGCACCAACAGCCTTCTGCTTCAAGGACAACAAGCCTCTATCAGGGTCCCCACTCTTTTCAAGGAATCATTTTCCAGGAGTTTTCCAGACTTTTCGAGGAGTCATCACAATCAGATTGCTATGTTTATGCCTCTTCCACTCCAGAGGTCTGATTTACAAGATGTGCCATCTATGGCTGTAACAAATCCATGAAATATCAGACATTCTCTGACATTCTTAGAAATTATGACAAATGTATCAGAGAATAGCGCAATCACACCCACAGATTCCAGTGTCACATAACCAGCTGAAGTTACAATATTGTTGTGGACAACTCTCAGGTTAATCCAGCCTTCTGAAAAAAACAAGATTAAAGGTTGATGACCAATATCTCTAGCTCGCTCCACCGCATCATATTAACTTAAAATGAATTTATTTCAAACTCTCAGGCATGAACATTGTCTGCTAGCTATTTTTTTACTCTGGCTTTTACGTAGTGTCTCACTATTACAGATTTATGGTTTATACTTATTTTTTATCTTTAGTTACTCTGCTTTTTATAAATAGATTTTGTTCATTTGCTGTTTAAGTAGCCTAAATCTTATTTTGCCATTTTTTATTATTTCTTTTTGTCACCATTATTCTGAGTTTTTATATTTTATCCCTTCACTTGCATTATTTTATCTACTCATATTTTATGGCTAAGTTTGCATTACTTACCAAGAACATTTTCACTTCATTTCCTATGTTTGATTTTTGCTCACTAACAAGGTAGAAGGAAGCTAAATAATTTTCCAGGACAATTCAAGCTTTTCCAGGACATTTTACTTCTTTCCTCATTTCCCATATGTTTTCCATGACTGGAGAATTGGTCAATCATTTTCCAGGTTTTCCAGGATGTGTGGGAACCCTGCTCTGTGTTCGGGGCATGACTCTATGAGAACCTTACAAGAAATAAAATATACTTATAATCATTCTAGACAAATAAACATGTATCACAGCAAGAGATACTTAAGAACGTCAGTTTATTTCTGCGATCAAACTTGGAGAAAGTTCACCAATATCTGCATCGTTCCTCCCCTTATAACATACAGGCATGCACATAAACATCTACATGGATATAAAGTAAAAGCTGAAACTGTACTGCCTCTCAGTACCATAAGAAGTGTCAGGATTACTTTTTCAGTCAGTCTTCAGGCAGCATTATGACCAGTTTCTCTTTACAGGTGTATTTAATAAAGGTCAGTCACAGCACTGATATGTACCACACAGGAACAAAAAAGAAAAACATAAAATGTGCTCAGTCAGAGCACAGCATTCAAAATTGTTCTGTACAATAAAGAAACAATCTGAGTCTTGTTTTATGGTACACTTGGACCTTTTTTCCTCTGACAAAACAACAAAAACACCTGCAAGTACCACGTTCGTTCAGCTCAAAAAAAGTCCTTTGGTGAACGAGGGTGCTTGTTTCATGATTGCTCCTCATCATGTTTGTTTTTTCTCTGCTGATGGAACAAATTCCCAGCTCACAGAATCGCTCCATAACACCTACTTGTTTTAAAATGCATACTATACAATTCTGAACATGATAAAAGGCACACAGTTTGATAAAAGGAGGCACAGTGGACTTGGCTTTTGGCTCCAGATCTGTTTGAAACACCTTACAGGGACTGTCTTTATGAGCTCCCGTCAAAACACAAATAAATTCTCCGGCACTTTTTTTTCATAGCAGCACTGACACACGAGGAAATCCATAAAACAAAGTGCGGTTTCTCTCTATTTTTGGACTCAAGCATTCACACCATCTTGAGAATATTCACAAAGTTTGTTCAAAGCTCATGTTTCTTCTTCATCCTCGTCGATGTAAGGGATCTCCAAGTCGTCGAAGCTCCTGTTACGAGCTTTATTGTCCTGCAGTTCGTTCGTTGGAGAGGGGTTGTCTTGGCTGGGCAGGAAGCACATGGGCTGAATAACATCTGTTTTCTGTCCTGGTGTGAACTCTCTCGGCTCATCATCAGCCTGAGCCATGAGGCTTCTGATTCTGAGCGCCAGATCAGGAGGTTTGGGCGGGCAGTCTGGTTTCTGGGTCCTCATTCTCATTGTCACCTTCCCTGTTGATAAAAACAAGACTTCAACTATTTATAAAGCAAACACAGAGACTTAAAAGAAAGTACATCTCCGGCCTTACACCATGTCCTAACTGAACGAGAGTATCAGATGTCACGCCACATTGCAGCGCCGCATGCCTGCTGTCTGCACGGCATCCGTTTATAATGTATTTCCATGCCTTCTGTGGCGACCCATGCATCAAGAGCTTTTACTTTACAGCTGGAAAACAGACAAGCAGTGCTTTAACTGATGAGGGGTGGTCTCAGAATTTCTCCCTCTGTGTTAAAGGGAAACATTTTTTTGTTTTTGTGTCTTCTCCCCGAGTCCATGACAAGCTGGTAGACACCATTCTTTTGACTGTGTGTGCAGTGACAAGGAAGAGACAGGCAGAGCTGGCCCACTGCCTAATTAGCTTAGCTCAAACACTGGGATTCAATAGGAAGCGTTAGCCTGCCTCTGCCTGCACTTAAACTCTTCAGCAACTCTAAACAGTCCTGCGGTGCTTGTTGTCATCACCTTGTCCTTAGTACCAATCTTCTTCTACTCGCAATCAGAGGCTTTGTTTTGTTGACCTACTTAAAAGCACATCTGTGGTGGTTTGTGCATGAACTCTGTAGTTAGTTTCTTCTTCATGTATTTCTTTTTAAAAATACTTATTAATTAAAAAGTGCTAATCTTAGCACTTTTTGGTAAAAAAAATTTAGTCACAACAAGCACACAGGACCATTTAGGGTTGCTGTAGAATTTATCTGATGACTGTAGGCAAAGGCAGGCCAACGCTACCCATTGACTCCCAGTGTTTTGAGCAAAGCTAATTTATTTATTTATTTTTGTCATTTCTTTCGAATGTGAAGTTAAATAAAAATCACTGTCAAAGAGAAGGAAAAACAAAACAAAACAAGACAATATCTAGTCATAATATTCAAAAAGAAGTGGGAGGAAGTAAAAAACGTATTAATTCCCACCTCTTTTCCAACCGATTTGTTATGAACCAATGCAGATGTTAGTAGCGGTAGGTGAGCTCTGACTTACTGCACGCACAGTCAAAAGTATGGTGTCTATCTGCTTGTCATGGACTCGGGAGTGAGGCAAGACATGAAAACAAGAAAATGTTGGCGTATCCCTTTAAACAGGTGAACAAGCTCTGCTAATTGAGAAAAGCCAAAAAATCCAAATACACCCCTCTTTTCCCCACTCCTTGTCTGTTGCAACAGAAGGGAAAATAATCCAGGCGCCAAGGCAAAACCATTGCACATCATCGCCCTGCGTCACTCTCGGGCAGTTAGGACACACATATGATTCCACATCGTTAGTCAGATAGTGTCACAGCAGCTCAGTGAGGACATGGTGTCACAGTGGGGTCTTTCATTCACTTCGCCTTTAGAGGATGGACAACATGATGGAGGTACAGGTTCATACATCCCAGCACACTTCATGCAGACTGAACTCTTACCCACAGAATTTATGGCATGCACTAGTTCTTTTCTTTTCTCTACACAAAGCTGTCAGGAGACATAACGACATTACAAGTTAACTTTATCCAAAACCTGTTTCCTTTCACCCAGAGGAAGGCGAAAATACCTTACCTCCCTACTGACCTTCCGAGTCCAGGCTGTCCAGGCGGTCATCCAGACTGTCTGTGCTCATCGAGGACGATGAGTCCAAGTTATCGTTGTCGGAGTTGTCTTGTTCCAGCTCGGGTAACCTGCAAGCTAAGTCCACCCTGATGACAGCAAAGCAAGATATTATTCAGCGTCACTGGTCTTCAATGTGCACAGTTAGCTTTACATGAGAAGAAATCTCAGCTCACTTTTCCTGCTTGATGGATCTGATCCTGTCGATGAGGGTCCTCTCTGTCACATCTGAGGGTATCGGCGCAGGAACATCCAGTTCTGATTGTTTCTCAATAATCTGAACACAAATCAAAGAGGCGTTCAGTGTCAGCAGCTAAATCAAAACACCAATGTTTCAGAAAGTTATGTTTTGTGTTACTCTTTTTTTGTAACTTTAAGAGAAGTAATTAAGTCATTTTGATGGAAAACGTTTTGAAGTTTTTTTTTTATTTAGATTTCTATCCTTTTATCATGAACACTATCTGCTGCCTCTGCTTGGGTCCCGACAGAGTTGGGCTGCGCAAATGGTAAAATGGTAAATGGATTTGAGCTTACATTGCGCTTTGTTAGTCTTTTTAAGCAGCTTTACGCTGCAGGTCATGTCTACCCATTTACACCCATTCACTCGCTGATGGTTCAGTTTCTATGTCAGTTGTCCATCAGTATCAGCAAACACATACTCGCCAGTGTTGCCAAAATTTTCTACCAAAATAAGCAACCAGTTCGATAAAAACAAGCCCAAAACAAGCAACCTCCAGCTATTTTTTTTCTATTTGCGATACATTCATTTTTTTAAAGAGAAATCTACATAAAGCGTGTTTTCAGTTTCATCTAAATTACATTTAATTTCACAGTGACATTTTTTTCTTGTTTTGTCTCTTAATTTATTTATTCAACATCTTTTTGTTTGGAGGGGGAACATCATCTTCTTTATACAGAAGTGAAGGGAGGAGCGACTGTTATTCAACTCTGTTATCACTGAACAGTCTGTCCAACCTTGATTCTTGTAACCAAACAGATATAGTTAGGCTTTTAAGCTTTATGTTGATCCTCTACAGCTTTATTATGGTGAAAACAGTGATAGTTAAGTAAGAAAAAAATTAACTCTGCTATAAGGATTTCTTTTTTTGTGGAAACATCATTTTTGCCCCCCCTTTTTACAGTAAAATTTACATTTGTGTTTGGAGTGGGACAAAAAAAGTTTGTGTAACTTCTGAATTGAGTTTATTTTGGTAGCAGAGTGAGCATCAGATCCCTTCCAGGTATGGAGGCACAAACAAAGCCAAATGAGCAACTGCACTTTTTGAACAAGCGCAAAAAAAAATATACCTGCAACTGCCAATATTTACAAGTAACTTTTCAAAAAGAAGCCCAAAGTCACTTATAATAAGCAGGCCTGACACACTGATTCTCACCCTTTCATGCCCATTGATACACCGCTGATGCAGCAGTGGGAGCAACTTGGATTAAGTGTCTTGCCCAAGGACACATCGCCATATGTCGCCCGGAGCTGGGCTCCAACCTGCAACCTCCCAGTTACTGACCAGGTGCACTATCCAACTGCACCACCGACGCCCCCTGTGCAACCCCTGTACTCTTTTCCCTCTTCAAATCCAGACTCAAAACCCACCTGTTCAGGACTGCATACTCCATTTAACATGAGTTTGCCATTTTCATCCACTTATCTGTCATTGTCTGTTGTGTTTTGCTTATTATAACGTTTTATTGTTTTATTGTTGTTGTTTTTATCCTGTAAAGTGTCCTTGAGTGTCATGAAAGGCGCCTTCAAATAAAATGTATTATTATTATTATTATTATTATTATTAGCATTATTATCAGTCAGTCTGCACTGTGCTGTCACTGTGGGAAGTTTTTTGTAGAAACAACAGTATAATATATAAAATTTGGCTAATTTGGGGGTAAAAGAAACTTCTTTTTAAGCATATGATTGTGAGAATCTTCAAATCAATGCTCAGCATTATGTTGTGATATTAATCTGTTAATGAATTAATAGCGTGCTTACACAAAAAGTGAGTTCCTGGTAAATTTTACAAATCAAGAAAAAGAACTAAACCAACACACTGTCTCACGCATCCCAATCATTTAATTCTGAGTTAATGAGCTTGAAACTCAAATGATGACATAAAGTGCTTCTTTAATAGAGCATTCATGTTTGGCTCAAAGATTCCTCTCACCGTGTTTTGTCTTCTCAGTTTGAGCTGATTGACAGCCAGAGCTTCTGCATATTCCAGCTCCTGAATATTCTGCATTTTCTCCTTGTAGCGTCTGAACTGCTCAGATATCAGGATCTCCACACACCTGCGCTCGAAAAGGTCAGAGATACAAACACCAATAAATTCAAGAAAATGTTTTGAAGCCAGACTCTTTGTAGACGCTTGTGAAGAATAACAAAATGCTGAGGAGATGATATAAATTAGTCTGCCAATCTGGAAGGTGGCATGGGCTAAGTTGAGAAAAGTGTGTTTTTTGAATTACTAAGAAAAAAAAAAGCATTTAACAAAACTGGCAACTGCATAAATGAGAACCACTGAAATCATATTAGAGCGTAAACACATCAGTGAAGGCACAGTATGTAAAACTGGTGACGGAGCGCTCAAGTAAACAAAACAACCACAGATGAGTCGTGACGTCGTGACCCAGTCAGCCCTGCCATCACTGTTTACTGTTCTTTAAACTGAGGACTCCACCCAGTAAACGTTCGGTGTTACTGTTTCACAAGTGACTGTGTTGATTGGTGACGCATGGCGGCTTGCGTCTGTGGTTGCCATGGTTACAACTGATGTTAAAACCAACAAGAGTACCTACGAAACTTTTAATAACAGGATTTGATCAAGATTATCAGATATGTTTCACACTGAAATATAAACAAAAGAAATATACCTGCTAACACCGTTAAACACAGCCACGACTTAAACTGTAACACCAGTCAGACTTGTGGTTTGAATTAGACATCAAATAACTGCTTATACATAGAAACTGAAGAAAAAAAGGAGAATCAAAACAAAAAACCCAAGGTGTTTGACAACAGTGTTTGACAGTGTGTTTATCTTTTTTATATTCGTTATCATTATCTAATCCTATTTATTTTTTATTTTAACCCTCTTAATATGTGTTATTTCTAAGTTTCAGTTCAGATTTATTGTTCGGAATTGTATTCTCTGTTAATCAATTTTCTTCCATATTATTATTTTAAATGTTATTTCATTTACTTATTTATTAATTTTTCCAATAGTATTTTTATATCCAGTTTCTTATCATAATTTTTTATTGTCATTTTAGTCTTAGCTCCTGTGTTTCCTTATTTCTAACTCAAGATAGTGTGTCCTCAGTCCTCTAATTCTGTTTTTTGTTAAAATCTCCCCTTTACTGCTTTGTGCATGTGTGTAAGTGAGTTTGTGTGCTGTATGTGGATCGTGATGGTTGGTGGGGTTTTGTATTTTAATTGTATTCAGTTTTTTACTTTTTATTTATTTATGTTATTTATTTTTTTCCTTTTTATATAAAGCACTTTGTGCTACAATACTTCGTATGAAAAGTGCTGTATGAATAAAGTTTGACTGATTGATTTTGTATTTTAATGTGGACTGGGTCGTCTTAAAACACTTGTGTTTGAGGAGGAAAACTTTGGCTTTGCTATGTGTGGCCTTAGTTCATGCTATAACCATTACTTACTAATAACTTCTTCTAGTTAGAGTTGATCAAGTCTGTGCTCATAGCTGTGCCAATTCTGATTTAAATACAAATTGTCAAAGACGTTAAAAATGATGATGGTTAATGCCCCTGAACTCTTTACAGTCCAAGTTAACAACTGCTTTTGTGTGACATAATAACGCTTTATGATCGACAAGTGGGAATTTTCAGATGTTTTATATTGTAGAAAAAAATCCTCATAAACTTGTGTTTACTACAGACCTGACTCTGACCAAAAACTCATCACAACATCCCTTAAACTTTGAGATGATGAACATGGGATTGCTAAAGTGCTGGTCATTTCATAATTTTAGAACTCATTACTGCAGCATCTTCAAATGAAGACAATAAAACTCTTGAAAAATCAGAGGGTTAGATTAATTTGTATGGTGACTCACGTTGTCGTCTTGGATACGTCCTTCATACCGAGGAGAGGATCGTTGACATCTGGTGAACGGAGGATGCAGGGGGCGAACACGATGGCGAGAGAGCTCGGAGACATCTTGTTGTGCTCTTCCTCTTTTGCAACCCTAAATAAAAACACAAATCAGTGACTCATTTGATATTTACACATGGAGTCAAAGTTGCAACACCTCACAAAATCAGAATTCTTTAATCAACTGGTAACTGGTTACAGATGAAAAAGCACAAGTGAGGTAATCTGACCTGACGAGGTGAAAGATGAGCCTCTCTAATGTGTTGTAATTAGCTGGAGGAAGTTCATCCACTTTTTGGTAAACAGCTCTGATTCTCTCAGATCTTTCTGGCAGCTCTGGGCACAAACAAAAACAAGAGATTAATGAAGTGAGTTCATTCGCAGATCAGAAGTGTTCATGTTAAGCTTCCTGAAAAGAATAGAGCTGGAATGATAAATAAGTAGATTAGATCCTGAGTTCCCATCCTGAGCTCTGGGATAGATTTACATACTGTACACAGAGAGGTGCAGGGGTGACGTATTTTTGAGCGCAAACCTGGAAGTTAGCATCACACTGGTTTTTTGACTGCAAACCCACTAAAATACCTGTGGAATTTTTCACTGTTTTTTTTGGATCATTGCTGACAATAAACTCTGTAGTGAACGTAAAAACTATGAAACTTACATGTTCTGCTCTTTGTGATAATCTTAACAGACAACATTTTCTCTTTTTCTTCATAAGCTTAAATGTAATTGGCGAGAGTGAAAGCTATCATTTAGCTACTATGGAACTACAACAAGTGTTCGACTTTGAAGAAACAACAATATTTCCAAAGTATCAGTGTTAATTTTGACAGCACTTTTTTGATTTACTTTAAGTTATGGTCTTTTGCCTAAAATATCTTTTTGTTTTAGTCATAATTTAGTTATTTAAATTGTTTTAATTTTTAGTCTAGTTTCAGTTGATGAAATTTCACAACATTTTAGTTGACGAAATCTGCTGTAAATCTACTCCACTAAAATATGAGGTATAAAGTGTAAGGCATTTTTTATGTTTCCTTGAATTTCTGAAGTCATGTTTTACACTTGGATAAAATTAAACATCTAATAACCCTTTACTGAATGCTAGTAAAGTTTGAATGTATAAATTAACAGAAACAAATTTAACTTTTGTGTGATATGCAGTCACATTTATTTAGGCTACCTTGCAGAGCATCTCAGTTACAATACCAGAACTGACAACAAACAGTGAACCTGCTCTACATGAATATATCAATTCATTCGCTCCACAACTTATCCCACCACCATGAAGCTAAGGCAGTTGTGACTGGATGTCCCTCTTAACTCATCCAACCTTTCCACACAACCAAAGTAGCTGTGATTGGACATATTCCTAACTTGTCCCTACTTTCTACATGACCAAATTAGGTCTGATTGGATTAAGTCTCTGTCAAACATTTCAGTCCAGTTTTTATTTGTTGAGGAAAATGTCAGTTAATTAAGTTTTTGTCAATGTGAACTTGTTTTTATTAGTTACTGTCTAGTTTTTGTCAGGGTAAAAAAGGTTGTTGACAAAAACTAAGACGAAAATAATTAGTCAACAAATTAAAAATGCAACGTCTTATTGTGACCTTTTGTTTGAGAGTTTCCTCATAATTGAGTAACCTGATAAAGTTGGTGCTCATGGCTGTGGCAACAGTGTATGAATTATTGATTATTAAAAATAATCAGAAATACTTGTCCTCAGGTCCCCGGCCATTTTAGTAGTCCTTGTTAGCAGTTAGTTAGCAAACATCATTTTAAACACACAACAATGATTTAAGACTCAAAAGCAGGAATCATCAGATGCATTTTATTATCTCCCACTAAACATTGAAAATCCCACATGTGTGTTCACCAAAAATCTTATTTCAGGCACTTTTTCAAAACCGGTATTCTAAATGTCCTTTACTCTGGATGGTGGGAACCAGGAAGTGCTCGATGCTAACTCACTCCGGCGTAAGATGCTTTATGGACTCATTCTGCACCACTCAAATTAGCAAGTCTGGCTCCCCTGGCTTACACGTGTAAAATTAAATCTAACCAAAATGTACTCACCCGATGCATGAAGAAAGTCATTGTAGAGGGAAAAGGTCATGAGGGGGTCCGGCAGCTCTCTGAGCCAGCGTTTAACCAGACCTGTGATGGTGTGGATCGGGTAGTTCTCCAAAGAGGCTGTATCAGGATCTGATGGCAAACACATGAAAAACAGCAAACAGCTGAACAAGGAATTGTATTAAAATATTTAATTTTGTAAAGATCGTTTCACTCTATGGTTAGAAATAATTACATACAGCCTGAAATCAAGACAGCAGATTTACATGTTTGAACTTTGCACGGGTGCATTACTGAAAATTATATATGTATTTATACATACGCATATATGTGTCTATCTATAAAATGAAGAGCATGGCTTCAGCCTGCTCTATAGAAAAGGGCCTTGAGATAACACTTGTTACAACTGGTGCTATACAAACAAAGATTGATTGATTTAAAGTTTATCTTAAATTTAAGTATTCCGCTCAAACTGATTGTTTATCTTGTCAAGACAGAAGTCTAAGTCTACAAGGTTCTTTGATGAAAACATAGTTTATAAGTTCATTGGTGGGGAGGTCAACTTGGAGGTATTTTATGTCTTAAAAAAAGAGTGAGCTAGAAATACTCTCTTTATCAACATTACTGTGCTTGTTGAAGAAGATAATCCTTACACATTTGTACATTAAACTAATCTTTATTTTAGATGTCGTGATATTTGTGTAGTCGGTGGAAGTAAAGACCATATTTTGATGAGTAAGCTTCTGGTGGAAGGTCACAATGACTGTGCTGTATACTAAAGTAGTGCCAAACCAAGTGGCATGGTAGTGACAAAGTAAGTTGTAAATAACCTATTTATAGCATGTAACCATTCTATGCTGTTTTTGTGGCTTGTTATCACTCACAATTCTTTTAATTACGCAGATTCAGTGGCACCATCAGCGCCGATCTTTAGGCTTCCTTCTGAGTATTTTGGCACAGACAGAGCTGGTGTTTGTCAGTGTGGCTCATGTTGATGCGGTATACCTCAAACAAAAGACTTTTAATATTTCAGATGATTTTCATGGACTTTCTTACTGGTCTGCAGAATCTGGTGGAGCTCCCTGGCTCGACAGGTCGAGCCGGACTTGCGGTAAATTCCCTCAGTGTAGAGGCCGTTCAGCTCCACGTGCATCAGCAACAGCTCCACCACTTTGGGCACGGGGTTGGCTTTACTGGTGAGGACACACACCTGCACCCCAAAAATGGAGCGAGCCCGGGCACACTGTCATCCTAGTACAGATAAAGACAAGAGGAGGTTAAAATTTAAATAAAAAATCTTCAAAATAAATGAGTCATTGTTGTATGTGTGGAATCTTTAAGCAATCCCGTTTCCTACCTTTCTGGCACACCGTGTCGAACAGTCTGTGATGATGTTGCTCAAACACTTCTTGTGACAGATTAACTTGCAAGCTAAAATAAAATAAATAAACAAAGAAAAAGGTTGCAACTACGTTATTTTTTTCTTCAGAAATGTTACTAAATAAGGATGCACCGAACTATTGTATGCTGTATTAGCAAGTAACGCCTTAAAACCTGATTTATCACTCCCAGCAGATTTTAAATTTCCAGCAAAATTTGCAGCCAATGCACTGTTGTCACAATTTGTGTGCCAGACCCACAGTACCACTCGCCGAGTGGCTGAGAATGGCTAGAATTAATATCAGAGGTAAGAAACAGTAAAAGGCTTGAATTCACCTTTGAGTGCTGTGATGTTGGTAATTTTCACAAGGCAGAATTATTTCTTAAGATGTTCATGACTGAAAACATAGACCCTAGGATGAAGCTCTGCAGTGACTCTAACTCTGTATCTGTTTGATTTAGTTTAATATCAAAAATCAGATCAATATACCCAGGCTCTCTCTTAGCGTACAGCTTTAGGATCCGTTATACTGTAGTTACCTCCCATTCATTTTTAATGACACCTGAACTGGTCAAAAACCTTCACTGCATGAAAAATAAGCAAATATAACATCAATAACTGACCTTATGTAAGTCATATTAATTTAATTATTTCATCAGTGTGTTGTAAAATTGAGACGTAACTATTTTTAAAAATCTTTTATTGTCAAACAGCCAGGCTAACCTGACATCTCTGGGTTTTACTTATTCTACAAGTGTGAAAACATAATCCAATGTCCTCAGTGTCTTGCCATTTAAGATACTGACGTTTCATTTCATGAATGATTTCCTGAAATTTAATGTCTTGATTTGTCTTTAAAGTAAAAACTAGAGGAAAGAGAAAGAAGCAGAGTTCATATTCATCATTAACTCAATGATTGAATGTTCAGTGATAAGATACTAGTCTCTCAATACACTGACTGCACAGATTAACAGTATTTAGGAATTTAGGATGAATAGTTTGTGAGTTTTAACCAGAACCAACACAACCAACAATATTTTGTGTTCTTTGTTTTTTATTCCTAATTCCATAACCCCTTTTTTTGTTTTGTTTCTTATTCTCTGTACTGAACCACATCTAGTTAAATGTTTGGCTGTTGAAAGAAAAGTTGTTTTTGTCTAATTTCATGCACATTACCAGGACTGAAAACCCTTCAAACCTGCAGTTTAGGAGAAACATTTTTTAGAATATAGGCATGAGATCCAATATAAGGGACCAATTTTAATTTAAAGCAACACATAGATCACTGTCAGCAGGTTGCATGTAGTTATAAAAAACAGCAGATGATGCTTATTCTACTGTTATAGTTGAAAAAAGAACACTACACATGAAGTGTAAAAAGATCAAGGGAGTTTTTAATGATTTGCATAGATAATGTCTCTATATTAAAAAGAAGGAAATGAAACAACTGCAATAAGAATAAAGGGTTAGTTTTAGCGCAAGGGAGGCTTTGTGCTCTTTACAATTAAACAACAACAAATAAAATAAATAAATAAAAGCATCTGCGTATATTGGTGTCAGTAACAGCTTCGCCTCCTTTATTATGCTTCGTCATTATTGTTTATGTGCTGCAGCTCTTGAACTTACCGCTGCACATGTAGGCTTTCTCCATGCCCCAGATGTAGGAGCCACACAGATCACATGACTGCATAATGTTGACTTGGTAAGTGCTGAATAGGTGATCCAGCGGACTGTTAGGCTGCAGAGACAATGGGCAAAAAGACTGGACTAACTGGCTTGGACTTGTAAGTTAATTACAATGGAAGTTAAAAACAAGGGTTAAAATAAACACAGAATTTACCAAGTAAAGTTAATTTTTTAAGCTACAAATGAGCTCTACTGAAAAATTTATTGAATTATACGTACTAATGTACAGCAAAGAAAAAAACCATATATCCGTTAAGTCAAAATCTTCACTGACAGATTTTGTCTGGTACTTCCTTCTGTTTAAAATTTACTGTTATTGTTTTAGTTCATTTAAAGGGATAATGTACACCAGAGAAGAACCTAAATACAAAATCTATTCCGAGGCTGTTAGAAACTACAGAGGAAATATAATCTTTCAGAATCAGTATCAATAAAAGAAAAGAATAGTGCTGTCATAAACTTACACATTTGGCCTTCTTCCTTCCCCTCTTCCTCGTCTTGGCTGCCTAATAGAAGCCATCACAAAGACATACAGGAGTCAGTCTGGTGATAGTGTGTACCGTGAAGCTCAGCAGATCAGCTAAGATGCTTATTTTCACCTTTGTTGGCTCAGAATCTCCTCGTTTGAGCTGGCCCCTGATAAATCCGTCCAGCACAGACTGAAATAAGTTGACCACCAACGACACTTCAGACTTTTGCTTGGGCCCTGCCAGCGAGCTCACTTTGTTGTGGTAGCCCTTCATCAGATCTTTGTAGCCAATTTTGGGCTTCTGTTAGTCGTAACGTGGAAAAGTAAAGTGAGTGAACACTTACGAACAATGTAATTGGTGCAACAAACAGTAGTTGATGAGAGCAAAAAGTAATACAGAAAAAACATCAAGACTAAATAGACTATAATTCTGTACTAAATGAGCTTAAATCGAACAAAGTTGTTCTGACCTGCACAGAGTACATTCCTTTGATAGTTTCTCTGAACTGCATGGTCGCTGTAACGAAGATGCTTTCTGTCGGTGACAGCTCCTTAGTTCTTGATCGGAGATCAATCACCTAAAAACAAAAAAGATGTTAATGTTATCAAGAGGCAGAATTTTCCTCATGCTTTTCCATTACACTATAAAGAAAAACATGAGTCAAGATCCTCGACAGGAACACAAGGAGCAATCACAAGGCCTACGGGTTACACCATAGACTGTTCATTTTATTATTGTATAACGTCACTTTTCAATACGTTTTTTTATGACGTGCTGCTGACCTCTTGGCCAGGTCCCCCTTGTGAAAGAGATCTTGATCTCAATGGGTTTTTTCATCTGGTTAAATAAAGGTTAAAAACAAAAGAAAATGTACATTTTTCAATATCCTACTAAGCTTCATTGTGTTTCCAGAGCATCAAGCATAAGACAAAAATCCATACACGAATAGGTGGACATATATCATGAATTAATATGAGATAAAATAATCCATTTTTGATATTTGATTGGGGATTAATTCAAGTGTTGCAATCAAACAAAAAACAATGTGGCAAGAACGTAAATACAAAACACAAATGAAAATAAAATCAAGGAAAAATACATAATGTAATTTTTATAATCTATGACTGATGGGTTATTTAAGTTATTTGGGTATGTTTTAAAGGCTCTTTAAGTTAACCATAATGTTTTTATTGCGGTTGGTTTGTCTCCTATTTATTTGGGATTTTTGGTCTTTGTTTTTGCATTTATTTCTGTGCATGTCAAAGCATTTTGTAAACGTGTTTGAATATTAACATGTAATGAAAATTTTTAATTTCATTTAGTGCAAAGTAAATTAGATGGTAGATACAGTTGTTTCAAAAAGAAGTACAGTGTCAGCACTGGAAACTTCCAGTCATGCTGTACAGTTGATGCATTTTGTTATCAAATCTTCCTACAAAAATTTATTTTATTCTATTTCATTGAATTTATTGTTTCTACTGCTTTTTATTGTTTTTATTTATTCCTTTTTATTTACGATCTATTGCAAAGCACTTTGGTTCATTGAAAGGGTTGTTGCAAAGGGCTGTATAAATAAAGAACATTTACATTTACATTTAGTTATTCTGATTTTTTTAACTATTCTGTGTAAGGGGTTTACCACAGTCATCTTAAATTGAAATTGAATGGATGACTGCACCACTTTTTTTGGTTTTATTTAATTATTTTATTTATTTTTTGAGACATAGATATAGAATACATTGTTAAAGCACAACTGTATCCCATTCCCCCACACTAGCACCTTACTCACAGCACCTTTTAGTTAGATTTCTGACTGAAGTTGAAATTCATGCTGTGTATACAATTGTACCCCTCCTTTCTCTTTGTTTAAGCCTTAGGTTTGAATTTTCTTTCCCCTCAAAAAAAATCATCTAGGGGCATGTGCTGCAAATTAGCTTTCACAACAAATTCTGCAAAACTAGCATAGGATGACCATATCAAGTTAGTCTAAGTGAACTGAATTTGTTCCCAATAAATAAACCAATAAATACATTAAATGTTCTTTTGTGCTTTATACATCTGTACCTTTTGATCCTATTATATGATTCGGATTTTACTGTTTTGACATGTTATCAAAAAGTATTAGAGTCTCAGAATTTTCACATCTCTCTTTTAACCATAATGGTCCCAGCAACTTGAACAGTCTTTTCCTTAAAAACTGAATGTGTAAAAAAATGTTTTTAAAAAGTCTACATGGGCAAAGAGTTTGTTGAAGAACTAGACCACAATATTTAACAACACAGAAAACTTCAGTACAAAGAGCCACATGTGGGTCAGCGGTGCATGAATGAGCTATAAATAACAGCCGAGTTTCTGATTTGCTGTGCTCCAAATTCTCCTTATCAGGTGAAGGCCTCACCTGATTTCCCAGGAATTCGTCGAGGTTTCGAAGCTCTTTGGTGTTTGTGATCTCACGATCAAGAGAAACGTTCCACTGCATCACCCGCGTGGCTCGACTGATACGAATGGTCGGGTTTCGTCTCGCTCGGTCGTTGTCATGTTTGGGCATGTGGTAGGGGTGAGGAGTGTAGCTGGCCAAGGTGATTGCTGTTTGATAAAAGAGAGAATCGGAAAACAAAAAGTTACAAAACTGTTTCTATTATTAGATTAGATTTTACAGGATTTCTAACATAATACCGACAGAAAACTAAACATCTGTATTTGGTGGAGCCTCCTAAAAAACTTCTACTCTTATGGACAAAATGAAGAAGATTTAAAGTTATGGCTGATCTCCAGATGGCAACAGAGAGAAGTCTGTTAACCTCTTATGTTTAAAAAAAACCCTGGATTTTATTTGTGAGTTTGGAAAAAAGATAATACACTTTTGTCTAGCCTCAAAAGCATCGTGCAAGTATTAAGGTCGTCATGATACAGAAATGTTAAACTTAAGATACTTGGAAAGAACACTGATACCAGATTCTGTATCACTGAAAACAAAAAAACTGAAGACCTAGACATCCACTACTAGATAATTATTTCTTTTTTAGATACCAACTGCAGGCAAACTCCTGCACTACATCCATTTTAGAGGCTAAGATGTTGCCTTCAGCTTTGTTAGTTTAGACGGGGCATTGCGGTTGGCTAGCAGCACATTTTGGTAAAAACCAGGATTTAAAATCTTATTTTTCAACAGCTTTAGTATTATCAGTACTGTTGCATGTGGTGATGAAACCTGTCAAAGCTGTATGACTAGAAGCATATCAGCATGGACAAGTACCCATTTCAATCTCATCCCTATTTCCAAAACCAGAACTCTTAGATCAACAAACAAAAAAAAAAAGGGCAAAAAAATTCACCCACGTGCACTGAGAGCAACATAGTTTCATGTACTATAGTTTCCGACCAAAGCTGTTTTTTGAACCAGGCTATAAAGATGTCAATTTAGCCGTAAAAATGTCTGCAGGCTGTGGCTTTTAAGAACAAGTGAATAAAACCTTTGCTTACTATTTTTGTCTGATGGGGGATCGTTGCTGGGGGAATATTTCGGCCCACGCTTCCTCAGGAATCTACTTAGAAACCAAACCCTGCAGAGAAGACAGAAGGCAGTTTAAAGCACAGATATATGTAAAAAGTTTTAATAATCCTCTTCGCTTGCTAGATGCTACAAAATAGTTCACTGATCACAACGCTGTAACTAGACAGGGTTCCCACTCTTTTCTAGAAATCATTTTACAGGATTTTTTCAGATATCATACATCTCTGACATTCATAGAAATTTCGGCAAATTTATCATAGAATAGCACAATGACACCCACAGACTCCAGTGTAACATAATCAACTGAAGTTATAGTATTGGTGTGGGCAATTCTCAGGTTAATCTAGACCTCTAAAAAACAAGATTAAAGGTTGATGACCAATATCTCTAGCTAGTGCCACCATATTGAACTTAAAATTTATTTATTTCCAACTCTCGGGCATCAACACTGTCTGCTAGCGATCTTTTTAGTCTGATTTTTATGTAGTGTCTTACTAATAAAATTTATGGTCTATATTTATTTCTTAATCTTTATTTACTCTGCTTTTTTTTATAAATATATTTGTTTATTTACTGTTTAAGTAGCCTAAATTTTATTTTGACATTTTTTATAATTTCTTTTGTACCTTTTAGAGTTTTTTTTAATCCCTAACTTGCATTATTTTATCTACATTTTTACTTCATTTCTTATGTTTGATTTTTGTTCACTAACAAGGTAGAAGGAAGTTAAATCATTTTCTAGGACAATTTAAGCTTTTTCAGGACATTTTACATTTTTCCTCAGTTTCCATATGTTCTTTCACGACTGGAAAATTGGTCAATCATTTTTCAGGTTTTCCAGGATGCGTGGGAACCCTGCTAGAGCTCCCCTGTAGAGAAATGTCTTTGAACATCTCATTCAGAAAGATGGCTGATAAGCACTAATGACAAGGGTGTCAAAAAGGACCCCAGGAAACTGGCCAAAACATAGTGATGTAACAAAGGTCTTTATCTAGATGAGGTTCACCTCTCAGGAGTGGTGAGTTGTGACTCGTTGGATCCCTGTTCTTCTGAGTCTTGAGTACTTTTTGTGGCTGGAAGGCTGAACCTGGACCCATCGGGCTCTGCTGGAATCCGCTACAAAACCAAAAAACATTAATACCATCTGAGCAACAGTCTGAGCACAAATAAGCCTTTACAGTGACAGGAAAATCAAAATGTGTATTGAATATTCACAGACACAGTGTTAGGCCTCTTTCCCCACCATGTCCTCCAGCAGTGGCTGCACCACAGCTCCTCCACCACCAAACAGAACCGCATACATGAAATTAACTATTAGCCCAGACATAGTGGTCCTTCACCGTTTTAACTCCTCATGCAAAGCTTCACTGTCACCTGCCACCAGCTTATCTGATCTTTCTTTGCTTTGGATAGTTAGTGTGACCTATGTTAGTTTGATTCTGATGCCACTTTGTCAGTATGTTTTCCACATTTGCCATTCAGACACACGGTGAGTTTTTATTCAGAAATGTGAGTTTTTCCCTTGTTAAAATGTTGCTATTAGATGTGGCCAGTGAAAAATGGTTCCTTGCAATGATATCAGTGTTAACTGGAGCAGAATGATTGATTTAAGAATCTTAACAACTTGAAATCCAAGACTTGACTCCATAATTAGTAAAATGTGTGTATGATAATGCAAGTAAAAAGGATGATTTGGATGTATTCCTGAAAGAATAAATCAAAATGCTGCCCTCAATGTAATAATTTCCTTTACCCGGGTATAAGTGAATTTGGAGGATTATACTTGGTGATTTTGAGAGGTAAACACAATCAACAAGACTGTAAACAAGGACAAAAAGCTCAATCATCTGAGGTTAAATCCCTGTCTGCATTTTAAAAACACTGACATAACAGGCAATTTTATTATTTTCTAGTTTGACATGAAACTAGACTTTGTTTGGTTATGAAGACAAAAAAAGACCAAAAATGAGCTTCGGAAACCTGCCGTCACATTTCCTTACAGTTTTCTCTCAAGTAAAAGCTCATTTTTTTTGCCCTGGGCTGCAAAGCAGAAATAAGAAGTTCCAGAGCAATGCAACCTTCAGTCAGTTCAGGGCGTACACATGCAAGGCCTGCATGCAGCGGAGTGCCGTGATGTCGAAATGTCTCTTCGGCCAGTACCTCGACCTGAGTTTTTAAGGTCCCGGAAATCCATAGTACTGGTTGAGCTCTTCAGAGGTGTCACATTGGGGCTGATTGGAGGCAGCGGAAAGCTTCCAGTACTCGCTCTCTTTGGAACCCCCAAAGTTCATCATCAGGACCGCTGCGGGCGTAAGCTAAGCGCCGCTTGCGCGTGCGCTTCTTGCGGAGACGTACTGTCACCTAATCGGGCCAGGAGAGGTAGTAAGCATGGGCTGGAAGATGTTCTTTGGCCCGTGTGAGGAGCATACTTGTAAAGATGAACTTAAATATAACCTGGCTGACACTTATGGTAATACTGGACCCTTGTAACAATGAGAGGAAACTAACAGAGATAAACAAGACCAGATGTGGTGACAGAGACAACTGTTTTGATTATGTCATATTTGCAAAGTTTACCTCGCCAGTGGAAGGGGAGCTATCTGAGCCTGATGAGCTGATCTTTGAGAGGTTCATCAACAGACTTTGACTTCCCTTTGCTCCTGTGATGGAAGGAAAAACAAGAGAAGAGCTGTGGATTACTGTGGCATTAAACCTGACTGCAGTTCAGCTAACATAACAATAAATCATACAAAATATTTTGAATTGTGATTAAATGCTGATTTTTGATAGTTCATAATTATTAATCACAGTTTGAATTGCACGGTAAAGGTTTTATTATTTGTATTAATTCAGCAACAAATTGAAGTCCATTTGTCTTTAGTTAATGATGAGGATGTTGTCAGGAGGTTTCAGTTCAGTTGTCTGTTTTCAGTGTAAGTAACCCAGATGGGATTAAGTATAAAGCCCAAAGACTTTCTTAAAAACTGTCTTTTGATAAAGTTTTATGTTGAAATGTATGTCTTTTGGTATGAGTCCTTTGCTTCCTGTTTGAATTACAACCTCCTTGTTGTTCTTGATTATGGTGATGAAGGCCTCTGCTCCAAGGTCTTCACATGTCAGACAGTTTGTATCACGATGCTCTGACATTCTATCACAAATTGAGGATTCCTTACTCATCATTACATCTTAAGCTCTGAAGTGAACTGGACTTCTCTAAGCAGTTGCAGACGTTCACAGCTGGTGAACAACATTTTCATTTACAAAGCTATTACAGGAAAAACTTCAGGTTACCTTCCCTCTCTTTAATCCTGGAGGATTGTATGCATAACCTTTGTCGCTGGATGTCGTTCAGTTCCTTGTTCCCAAAGCCTGAACTAAGTTGGGAAAGAAAGCCTTAAGGTTCCTGCTCTCTTGCTTTGAACAATTTTCAGACTGATTTTAAAACTGCAACGTTTAGTTTCCCTAAGTGTCCCTTAAATCCTTGGTGATTAATCTTTTTTTTTTTTAATTCTCTCTTTTATTGAAACAAGAGACATTACACAGCATCACAGGTACACATTGCTGATGCTTTGTCACTCATCAGATGTAGGAAAATAGTTTCCTTTTGCGTACATACTTTTATAAGTTTCTCAAAAGTCAGTATGCCATTGGAAGTTGTATACATCCTAATGCTTAATGTTTGGTCCTTGAGATGACACTTGCATTCATTAGCATTAAATTGTATCCTTAGCAATTACAGAGGTTGGTGATAAATCCTAAATCCAGGCTTGTAGTGTGCAACTGCTTTAACTGATGACTTACTATTGATCTTATTGTGTGTTATATAAGTTTGTTGAAACTGCTAATAAAATGAAGCTGAGATATGGAAAACGGAACTTTCTACAGTTCCTAAAAAGGTAAATAAAGGTAAATGTTTTATCTTATTTGCTGCAGATTACTTCTGATTTGTAACCAAGCTGTCTGCATGTTTTTCACAGTGAGTGCAGAAGTGTCCTTACTTTACGTCACAGTGGGGTCAGTGAGATGCCACAATTAGAAGCATCCAGCTTCTGGTTTTCTTCACTAATGTGTGCCTTAAAATTTTCATTACAAGCATTTTCAAATATTATGAATTGATTAACGCTTTGGTACTGACAACTGGACTGTCCTGTAACTGGTTCACACTCTCGAAGTAGCTGACACCATCTTTAATTTACTGTTAAACTCAGATTATGCTACTTGCACTTGAGTTTAGATAAACAGAAATGCTGATAAAACAACTTCTTCTGAAGCTGCATATTTGTCCTTTATATTAAATTAGACCTCAGTGTTCTCGTTAAGTTGAGATTATCCTTTGAACAATTTGGTCCAATCGACAATGACGACTAGATTAATGTGGCCCCCTTGGTATCTTAAGTTCTCCGTCCCTGGTACAGACAATGTGAAAGCTCCAACAACTGCACAGAGTGACTTTTGATTCTTACGGGAAATGCTTCTTTCGGCTTTGTCTCGTCGCCGCTGTACTTCTGACTTTGAGTCATCACCTCCGTCTGGTCCCGCCACCTCTCCGCCTTCTCCTTGAAGGACTCCATGTCTGTGTAGCGCTGCAGTGAGCTGGACGTTGGTTGGCCGGTGGAGGGATCGTCACGGCCAACTTTGGGGTCCACGGGAGGGGAGAAGGGTCTGTTCAGAGGAGGAGGGGAGCCTCTGCCCTCTCTCTTTCTCCCTGCTCCTGTCCCTCTCTGCAGTGTCCATACTGCTCCACATTGGGTCTGCCTCTTCAAACTCCTTTTTAGCCAAGCTGTAAAGAGAAGAGTCAGAGTAAATCCATAAAATTTATGCTCATGGTTTATGATCCACAATAATTCCTAAGTTTCCCTTGTGCAAAAAAGAGTAAGCTAAAGGAACAGTAAGTGTATGGGTTCATGATTAAAACGTAGATGGATATTAATCTGATGTGGCTTGTTGCAGAATTTCTGATCACTTATCACAGGCCAACAATGAGCTGCATCCACCAAGGGGCACTAGAAAGATCACTTTTCAAAAATATCACACTGACTTTTTCAGCTCGTCTTCACCGCATGTATCTATAAACAAATTGAGAATTAGATGTATTTTTAACATCATGAATGGTTTTAAAAAACATCAGCCCATAACATCCGTCCTCTCTGAGCAGCCCTGCTGGGTAACACACACAACCCAAATCATTAAAACACTACCAGAAACACCTCCTTTGTGGGTTTTGAGATTGTAAGATATAAAATCCCCCCAAAAAGCCCCTTTAACTTTGAAATAAGTTATCTGCCCTTTGCGATAAAAGGTCATTATGCAGCTTGAACAGAAATGCTGCAAAAAACATTATCAATTGGTGTCATATGCCTCTGCAACATTCAATGACAGTCATTTTTTTTCCTTTCGACCCAGCACACTATTAATCCTTGCTTTTGAGTTAACTCTGTGTCAGCCCACATATTATTTTGCACATTAATTCACACGTCAGTTCATTTCCAGTCAACTAGATGTAGTCTCATTCTTGAGAGTTTGTTTCTGCAGGTTAAACTTGGACATCAGAAGTGACAGTTCCACAATGTGAGCAGTGTAAGGATGGTGTTTTGGTTACTTGTCTCTTCCATGTCGTGCACACGTCGTCTGCTGGTCAGCTTCCTCTCCACGTTGGTGCTTTTTCAGGGAAGTCCTCCAGTGCCGGTCTGGAGTCACTGAGGCAGCCTTTGTTTTGCTTCTCATAAAACTCACGCCAGCTCCTCTGGAAAATCAGCCAAAGCAGCCTTATTAACTTGAGTTCTCCTGAGGGTTGTGTTATTTGGATCTGGGACTCTGAAACATTTATAGCTCTTGCTGGGACACTGGAGCTGTCAATGTAAGAGGCCTTTTTAGGAAACTGAAATAGGACAACATTTAGCTGCTCTTAAGGTAAAGTTGTCTCCTACTTTACAATAACCTTGCAGTGCAGATGGACCTGCCTGATTCATTGTCTGAAATCATGGCAGATCCATTTTGCCAAGCTCCAATCTCCTACGTCACAACCAGAAGCCAGACGGCCGAATCAAGGAAGAGAGGAGGGAAATGGAAGACATGACAACAGGAAGGTGACTGCATGTTGGAAAACAATGGCAGTTTCTGGACGATGCCGGTGTAGTTCTGTGGTCGCCATGGTTACTCAGTAATACCTGCCGGAACATGCTCTCCTCAGAAGTTGAACTGGAAATAACTTGGTGGGGATTGCTGTTGACCAAGGCTCATGTTACATTTAAGTGGTAAATAAAACATCTGTGTTACATAATTTAATAAAAGACGATAGTCTGAGGACTGAAACGTAGTTTAAGGCTAATGGCTAACAACATGGTCAGCTGCTACATCATACTGGGCTTGATATGATTGGTCTGTGAATGAGTGTGACTGGCAGAACGATCATCGAATCACCAGCTGCAGTTATTTTTGAAGGTTCTGCCCTCTGAATAGCATTTCCAATGGGCTCTTCTCCAGATGGACTAGTGAAATATTCAGTGGCGGATATATGGAACTGTTCTGTTTGGCGTGTCAGGTTACTTTACAATAGTTTCTTCCATGAACAAATCCTATGGATGATTCATGGGTTGCTGCCATAACTGTTGTGGCAGCTTAATGGGCTGAACTATAACATCACAAATATAATGAGTGCATGTGTGATAGTCACACTGCAGGACATGCCATTATCAGTCATGTGGCTTAAAGCACCTTTTGCTGCTACAGCCTCTTATGCGGTTATTTGTGTTTGACTTTGTGTGTTTCTTACACATTAGAGCACAGGTGTCAAACTGATCCAGTAAAGGGCCACTGTGGCTGCAGGTTTTCATTCCAACCAAGCAAGAACACAGCTGGATGCAAATTATCAATCAACTGGATTGTCCTTTACACAGTTGATTTGTTGGATCAAGGTGTGTTCTTGCTTGGTTGGAATGAAAACCTGCAGCCACAGTGGCCCTGGATGAGTTTTGACACCCCTGCATTATGAGGAACAAGCTGCCGTTGACACATACCAAGGCACAGCAGTGTACAGTTAAAACAATGATAGCATGAAATGGAGTCTTTTAGCAGATTTTCTCTCACTTTCTAGACTTTTTGGAATTTCAGTTAAAAAATATGCAGTGTATGCAGCTTTGAGTGAACACGTAAACAAAAAGATGTTCATCTGGACACTTTCTGCCATCAAAGGCTGGCTTAACTGCTACAAATACAGATGCTCAGCAGGGAGACATTGCAAGCTTTTTCAATTTAAAACCAACAGGCTGCTTTTAGAAATTCACTTAAAACGTGGTCAGAAATGGTTAATGACGTAGGCTGTGAGTGGAGGCAACATCCACTCTGTCTGTATTTGTGTCACAGCTGCTGTTAGAGGGGCTGACCTTGTGGATAAGAAAATAGGGCGGTGTATAGAAAAATTGGAAAAATATTCACTTTGATATGTTGAGCTAATTGGTGTTTCGTCCAGTTAGCCCCACATGACCTCTCATGCCGGGTCAGACTACAGATTTATGATAGTTGGAGGTTTTCAGGACCAGTCAGCCACAAAAATAAGTTGTTTCATCTTGTAGAGTCTGTCATAGTGACTGAAAAAACATGGTCTGGGACACCTAACAACTCCACGACAGAAAGTCTACCAAGTTTTGAGTTTTATCCTGCCTCCTATGATTTCTCCCCTCACATAAGAGACCTCAACCAATGAGAGCACTGGGAGCGCTACACGTGCGACAAACAAGGATGCAAACAGACCTTAGCTGTTGCCTAGAGAGGCACTCAGTCATCCATAGACATGAGGGTGAGCAGCAGCACTGTTTTATGAAAAAAATAAACAGTATCATCATGTTAAATAAAGATAACCCGCACACAGTACCTGTATGAGCATAGTGGCATCTCTCTTTTGCAGGAAGTGTAGCCTCATCAGGCAGGCTCTGAACCAGCGCTGCAGGGTGATGATGCGACGCATCACTTCTTCTTTCTGAAAATCTTGTAGTAGTTGCCTCCCCTTCTCCTTAAGGAACACCTAGGCAGAAAAAAGCTTACTTGTAACAAAATTGTTAGACATAGTATATTTCTCAAATCAATCAATCAGTATTTGTATGGTGCAGATTCATAACAAGTGTTGTCTCAAGACACTTCGCAATAGGGCAGGCTGAAGCCATACTCTTCATTTTAAAGATACACATATATACATATATACAGATATATATAAATAATATATATATTTGCATATACACATTCATACATCCAGACATGTATCCATTCAGGCAGAGACAAAGGGACTAAAAATAAGAATTTATGATAGCAACAAACCCATGGACACACAGATCATAAATCTGTCCTCATCACATATGTCTCTGATGAATATAGATTCAATCAATTAATCTTTATTTGTATAGCACCATATTTTTTCTTTGTTGAATATACATTTATTAAAGTAAGCCCCTTGAGATGTGGCATCTCATTTTTAAGAGGGACCTCATGTCTACATGGTTGTAAAGATAGTTACTATGGATCTATAATCAATACAACCATGGATAGAGAGATCAATCTAATGTCATCAATCTAATGTCATCAGTCTATATGTGTGCTGTTTGCAGGGAGTATGATGTATTTAATTTTTGTTGATCTCTCTAAAGTTATAGTTAGTGACTGTTCAATCTTTGTTTCTTATGTGATGGCATGAGCTTGCATGTGTAAAGCAAGATAACCAAAGTGTGAGTCACTATGTTCCAACGATGAGTGAAGATACAGCCACTGCCTTATGGGATATTTTGATATTGAAAACATTTCTGCATTTGTTAGCTGTTTTGATTAAATACTTTGCAGTTACATGGTTTAAGTCTCATAGATAAATATGTTAACATTACTTAAATCCCGTTGAATTTGTGATAAAGTAAAGATCAGGGTGAATTACTCATAAATGTGTCTTACCTGTGTTTTTCCCTATTTGATAGGTACTTTTATCCAGCTCCATCCTCAAAAGAAGCTCAGTTATGTGCTCTGGAGATGCCGTAGCTCCCTTTGGCAGCAACGCATCTCCAGAGCACATAACAGAGCTTCTTTTGAGGATGGAGCTGATAAAAGTACCTATCAAATAGGGAAAACACAGGTAAGACACATTTATGAGTAATTCACCCTGATCTTTACTTTATCACAAAATCAACGGGATTTAAGTAATGTTAACATATTTAACTATGAGACTTAAACCATGTAACTGCAAAGTATTTAAATCAAAACAGCTAACAAATGCAGAAATGTTTTCAATATCAAAATATCCCATAAGGCAGTGGCTGTATCTTCACTCATCGTTGGAACATAGTGACTCACACTTTGGTTATCTTGCTTTACACATGCAAGCTCATGCCATCACATAAGAAACAAAGATTGAACAGTCACTAACTATAACTTTAGAGAGATCAACAAAATTAAATACATCATACTCCCTGCAAACAGCACACATATAGACTGATGACATTAGATTGATGACATTAGATTGATCTCTCTATCCATGGTTGTATTGATTATAGATCCATAGTAACTATCTTTACAACCATGTAGACATGAGGTCCCTCTTAAAAATGAGATGCCACATCTCAAGGGGCTTACCTTTAATAAATGTATATTCAACAAAGAAAAAATATGGTGCTATACAAATAAAGATTAATTGATTGAATCTATATCATCAGAGACATATGTGATGAGGACAGATTTATGATCTGTGTGTCCATGGGTTTGTTGCTATCATAAATTCTTATTTTTAGTCCCTTTGTCTCTGCCTGAATGGATACATGTCTGGATGTATGAATGTGTATATGCAAATATATATATATTTATATATATCTGTATATATGTATATATGTGTATCTTAAAATGAAGAGTATGGCTTCAGCCTGCCCTATTGCGAAGTGTCTTGAGACAACACTTGTTATGAATCTGCACCATACAAATACTGATTGATTGATTTGAGAAATATACTATGTCTAACAATTTTGTTACAAGTAAGCTTTTTTCTGCCTAGGTGTTCCTTAAGGAGAAGGGGAGCAACTACTACAAGATTTTCAGAAAGAAGAAGTGATGCGTCGCATCATCACCCTGCAGCGCTGGTTCAGAGCCTGCCTGATGAGGCTACACTTCCTGCAAAAGAGAGATGCCACTATGCTCATACAGGTACCTGTGCGGGTTATCTTTATTTAACATGAGATACTGTTTATTTTTTTCATAAAACAGTGCTGCTGCTCACCCTCATGTCTATGGATGACTGAGTGCCTCTCTAGGCAACAGCTAAGGTCTGTTTGCATCCTTGTTTGTCGCACGTGTAGCGCTCCCAGTGCTCTCATTGGTTGAGGTCTCTTATGTGAGGGGAGAAATCATAGGAGGCAGGATAAAACTCAAACTTGGTAGACTTTCTGTCGTGGAGTTGTTAGGTGTCCCAGACCATGTTTTTTCAGTCACTATGACAGACTCTACAAGATGAAACAACTTATTTTTGTGGCTGACTGGTCCTGAAAACCTCCAACTATCATAAATTCTGTAGTCTGACCCCGGCATGAGAGGTCATGTGGGGCTAACTGGACGAAACACCAATTAGCTCAACATATCAAAGTGAATATTTTTCCAATTTTTCTATACACCCGCCTATTTTCTTATCCACAAGGCAGCCCTCTAACAGCAGCTGTGACACAAATACAGACAGAGTGGATGTTGCCTCACTCACAGCCTACGTCATTAACCATTTCTGACCACGTTTGAAGTGAATTTTCTAAAAGCAGCCTGTTGGTTTTAAATTGAAAAAGCTTGCAATGTCTCCCTGCTGAGCATCTGTATTTGTAGCAGTTAAGCCAGCCTTTGATGGCAGAAAGTGTCCAGATGAACATCTTTTTGTTTACGTGTTCACTAAAGCTGCATACACTGCATATTTTTTAACTGAAATTCCAAAAAGTCTAGAAAGTGAGAGAAAATCTGCTAAAAGACTCCATTTCATGCTATCATTGTTTTAACTGTACACTGCTGTGCTTGGTATGTGTCAACGGCAGCTTGTTCCTCTAATGCAGGGGTGTCAAACTCATCCAGGGCCACTGTGGCTGCAGGTTTTCATTCCAACCAAGCAAGAACACACCTGATCCAACAAATCAACTGTGTAAAGACAATCCAGTTGATTGAATAATTTGCATCAGCTGTGTTCTTGCTTGGTTGGAATGAAAACCTGCAGCCACAGTGGCCCTTTACTGGATCAGTTTGACACCTGTGCTCTAATGTGTAAGAAACACACAAAGTCAAACACAAATAACGCATAAGAGGCTGTAGCAGCAAAAGGTGCTTTAAGCCACATGACTGATAATGCATGTCCTGCAGTGTGACTATCACACATGCACTCATTATATTTGTGATGTTATAGTTCAGCCCATTAAGCTGCCACAACAGTTATGGCAGCACCCATGAATCATCCATAGGATTTGTTCATTGGAAGAAATATTGTAAAGTTAACCTGACACGCCAAACAGACAGTTCCATATATCTGCCACTGAAATATTTCACTAGTCCATCTGGAGAAGAGCCCATTGGAAATGTATTCAGAGGGCAGAACCTTCAAAAATAACTGCAGCTGGTGATTCGATGATCGTTCTGCCAGTCACACTCATCACAGACCAATCATATCAAGCCCCAGTATGATGTAGCAGCTGACCATGTTGTTAGCCATTAGCTTAAACTACGTTTCAGTCCTCAGACTATCGTCTTTTATTAAATTATGTAACACAGATGTTTTATTTACCACTTAAATGTAACATGAGCCTTGTCAACAGCAATCCCCACCAAGTTATTCCAGTTAACTTCTGAGGAGAGCATGTTCCGGCAGGTATTACTGAGTAACCATGGCGACCACAGACTAACCGGCATCGTCCAGAAACTGCCATTGTTTTCCAACATGCAGTCACTTCCTGTTGTCATGTCTTCATTTCCCTCCTCTCTTCCTTGATTCGGCCGTCTGGCTTTTGGTTGTGAAGTAGGAGATTGGAGCTTGGCAAAATGGATCTGCATGATTTCAGACAATGAATCAGCAGGTCCATCTGCACTGCAAGGTTATTGTAAAGTAGGAGACAATTTACTTAAGAGCAGTAAATGTTGTCCTATTTCAGTTTCCTAAAAAGGCCCTCTTAACTTGACAGCTCAGTGTCCCAGCAAGAGCTATAAATGTTTCAGAAGTCCCAGATCAAATAAACAACCCTCAGGAGAACTCAAGTTAATAAGAGTTTTGGTGTTTTCCAGAGGAGCTGGCGTGAGTTTTATGAGAAGCAAAACAAAGCTGCCTCAGTGATCCAGACGGCATGGAGGACTTCCCTGAAAAAGCACCAACGTGGAGAGGAAGCTGACCAGCAGACGACGTGTGCACGACATGGAAGAGACAAGTAACCAAAACACCATCCTTACACTGCTCACATTGTGGAACTGTCACTTCTGATGTCCAAGTTTAACCTGCAGAAACCAACTCTCAAGAATGAGACTACATCTAGTTGACTGGAAATGAACTGAAAGTGTGAATTAATGTGCAAAATATATGTGGGCTGACACAGAGTTTACTCAAAAGCAAGGATTAATAGTGTGCTGGGTCGAAGAAAAATGACTGTCATTGAATGTTGCAGAGGCATATGACACAAATTGATAATGTTTTTGCAGCATTTCTGTTCAAGCTGCATAAATGACCTTTTATCGCAAAGGGCAGATAACTTATTTCAAAAGTTAAAGGGGCTTTTTGGGGATTTTATATCTTACAATCTCAAAACCACAAAGGAGGTGTTTCTGGTAGTGTTTTAATGATTTGGGTGTGTGTGTTACCCAGCAGGGCTGTCAGAGAGGAAGGATGTTATGGGCTGATGTTTTTTAAAACCATTCATGATGTTAAAAATACATCTAATTCTCAATTTGTTTATAGATACATGCGGTGAAGACGAGCTGAAAAAGTCAGTGTGATATTTTTGAAAAGTGATCTTTCTAGTGCCCTCTGGTGGATGCAGCTCATTGTTGGCCTGTGATAAGTGATCAGAAATTTCTGCAACAAGCCACATCAGATTAATATCCATCTACGTTTTAATCATGAACCATACACTTACTGTTCTTTAGCTTACTCTTTTTTGCACAAAGGGAACTTAGAATTATTGTGGATCATAAACCATGAGCATAAATTTTATGGATTTACTCTGACTTTCCTCTTTACAGCTTGGCTAAAAAGGAGTTGAAGAGGCAGACCAATGTGGAGCAGATGGACACTGCAGAGAGGGACAGGAGCAGGGAGAAGAGAGAGGGCAGAGGCTCCCCTCCTCCTCTGAACAGACCCTTCTCCCTCCCGCTGGACCCCAAAGTTGGCCGTGACGATCCCTCCACCGGCCAACCAACGTCCAGCTCACTGCAGCGCTACACAGACATGGAGTCCATCAAGGAGAAGGCGGAGAGGTGGCGGGACAGACGGAGTGATGACTCAAGTCCAGAAGTACAGCGGCGACGAGACAAAGCGAAAGAAGCATTTCCGTAAGAATCAAAAGTCACTCTGTGCAGTTGTTGGAGCTTTCACATTGTCTGTACCAGGGACGGAGAACTTAAGATACCAAGGGGCCACATTAATCTAGTCGTCATTGTCGTTGGACCAAATTGTTCAAAGGATAATCTCAACTTAACGAGAACACTGAGGTCTAATTTAATATAAAGGACAAATATGCAGCCTTCAGAAGAAGTTGTTTTATCAGCATTTCTGTTTATCTAAACTCAAGTGCAAGTAGCATAATCTGAGTTTAACAGTAAATTAAAGATGGTGTCAGCTACTTCGAGAGTGTGAACCAGTTACAGGACAGTCCAGTTGTCAGTACCAAAGCGTTAATCAATTCATAATATTTGAAATGCTTGTAATGAAAATTTTAAGGCACACATTAGTGAAGAAAACCAGAAGCTGGATGCTTCTAATTGTGGCATCTCACTGACCCCACTGTGACGTAAAGTAAGGACACTTCTGCACTCACTGTGAAAAACATGCAGACAGCTTGGTTACAAATCAGAAGAAATCTGCAGCTAATAAGATAAAACATTTAACTTTATTACCTTTTTAGGAACTGTAGAAAGTTCCGTTTTCCATATCTCAGCTTCATTTATTAGCAGTTTCAACAAACTTATATAACACACAATAAGATCAATAGTAAGTCATCAGTTAAAGCAGTTGCACACTACAAGCCTGGATTTAGGATTTATCACCAACCTCTGTAATTGCTAAGGATACAATTTAATGCTAATGAATGCAAGTGTCATTCTCAAGGACCAAACATTAGCATTAGGATGTATGCAATTCCAATGGCATACTGACTTTTGAGAAACTTATAAAAGTATGTACGCAAAAGGAAACTATTTCCTACATCTGATGAGTGACAAAGCATCAGCAATGTGTACCTGTGATGCTGTGTAATGTCTCTTGTTTCAATAAAAGAGAGAATTAAAAAAAAAAAAGATTAATCACCAAGGATTTAAGGACACTTAGGGAAACTAAACGTTGCAGTTTAAAATCAGTCTGAAAATTGTTCAAAGCAAAGAGAGCAGGAACCTTAAGGCTTTCTTTCCCAACTTAGTTCAGGCTTTGGGAACAAGGAACTGAACGACATCCAGCGACAAAGGTTATGCATACAATCCTCCAGGATTAAAGAGAGGGAAGGTAACCTGAAGTTTTTCCTGTAATAGCTTTGTAAATGAAAATGTTGTTCACCAGCGTGAACGTCTGCAACTGCTTAGAGAAGTCCAGTTCACTTCAGAGCTTAAGATGTAATGATGAGTAAGGAATCCTCAATTTGTGATGAATGTCAGAGCATCGTGATACAAACTGTCTGACATGTGAAGACTTGGAGCAGAGGCCTTCATCACCATAATCAAGAACAACAAGGAGGTTGTAATTCAAACAGGAAGCAAAGGACTCATACCAAAAGACATACATTTCAACATAAAACTTTATCAAAAGACAGTTTTTAAGAAAGTCTTTGGGCTTTATACTTAATCCCATCTGGGTTACTTACACTGAAAACAGACAACTGAACTGAAACTCCTGACAACATCCTCATCATTAACTAAAGACAAATGGACTTCAATTTGTTGCTGAATTATACAAATAATAAAACCTTTACCGTGCAATTCAAACTGTGATTAATAATTATGAACTATCAAAAATCAGCATTTAATCACAATTCAAAATATTTTGTATGATTTATTGTTATGTTAGCTGAACTGCAGTCAGGTTTAATGCCACAGTAATCCACAGCTCTTCTCTTGTTTTTCCTTCCATCACAGGAGCAAAGGGAAGTCAAAGTCTGTTGATGAACTCTCAAAGATCAGCTCATCAGGCTCAGATAGCTCCCCTTCCACTGGCGAGGTAAACTTTGCAAATATGACATAATCAAAACAGTTTGTCTCTGTCACCACATCTGGTCTTGTTTATCTCTGTTAGTTTCCTCTCATTGTTACAAGGGTCCAGTATTACCATAAGTGTCAGCCAGGTTATATTTAAGTTCATCTTTACAAGTATGCTCCTCACACGGGCCAAAGAACATCTTCCAGCCCATGCTTACTACCTCTCCTGGCCCGATTAGGTGACAGTACGTCTCCGCAAGAAGCGCACGCGCAAGCGGGCGCTTAGCTTACGCCCGCAGCGGTCTGATGATGAACTTTGGGGGTTCCAAAGAGAGCGAGTACTGGAGCTTTCCGCTGCCTCCAATCAGCCCCAATGTGACACCTCTGAAGAGCTCAACCAGTACTATGGATTTCCGGGACCTTAAAACTCAGGTCGAGGTACTGGCCGAAGAGACATTTCGACATCACGGCACTCCGCTGCATGCAGGCCTTGCATGTGTACGCCCTGAACTGACTGAAGGTTGCATTGCTCTGGAACTTCTTATTTCTGCTTTGCAGCCCAGGGCAAAAAAAATGAGCTTTTACTTGAGAGAAAACTGTAAGGAAATGTGACGGCAGGTTTCCGAAGCTCATTTTTGGTCTTTTTTTGTCTTCATAACCAAACAAAGTCTAGTTTCATGTCAAACTAGAAAATAATAAATTGCCTGTATGTCAGTGTTTTTAAAATGCAGACAGGGATTTAACCTCAGATGATTGAGCTTTTTGTCTTGTTTACAGTCTTGTTGATTGTGTTTACCTCTCAAAATCACCAAGTATAATCCTCCAAATTCACTTTAACCCGGTAAAGGAAATTATTACATTGAGGGCAGCATTTTGATTTATTCTTTCAGGAATACATCCAAATCATCCTTTTTACTTGCATTATCATACACACATTTTACTAATTATGGAGTCAAGTCTTGGATTTCAAGTTGTTAAGATTCTTAAATCAATCATTCTGCTCCAGTTAACACTGATATCATTGCAAGGAACATTTTCACTGGCCACATCTAATAGCAAACATTTTAACAAGGGAAAAACTCACAATTTCTGAATAAAAACTCACCGTGTGTCTGAATGGCAAATGTGGAAAACATACTGACAAAGTGGCATCAGAACTCAAACTAACATAGGTCACACTAACTATCCAAAGCAAAGAAAGATCAGATAAGCTGGTGGCAGGTGACAGTGAAGCTTTGCATGAGGAGTTAAAACGGTGAAGGACCACTATGTCTCGGCTAATAGTTAATTTCATGTATGCGGTTCTGTTTGGTGGTGGAGGAGCTGTGGTGCAGCCACTGCTGGAGGACATGGTGGGGAAAGAGGCCTAACACTGTGTCTGTGAATATTCAATACACATTTTGATTTTCCTGTCACTGTAAAGGCTTATTTGTGCTCAGACTGTTGCTCAGATGGTATTAATGTTTTTTGGTTTTGTAGCGGATTCCAGCAGAGCCCGATGGGTCCAGGTTCAGCCTTCCAGCCACAAAAAGTACTCAAGACTCAGAAGAACAGGGATCCAACGAGTCACAACTCACCACTCCTGAGAGGTGAACCTCATCTAGATAAAGACTTTGTTACATCACTATGTTTTGGCCAGTTTCCTGGGGTCCTTTTTGACACCCTTGTCATTAGTGCTTATCAGCCATCTTCTGAATGAGATGTTCAAAGACATTTCTCTACAGGGGAGCTCTAGCAGGGTTCCCACGCATCCTGGAAAACCTGAAAAATGATTGACCAATTTTCCATTCGTGAAAGAACATATGGAAACTGAGGAAAAATGTAAAATGTCCTGAAAAAGCTTAAATTGTCCTAGAAAATGATTTAACTTCCTTCTACCTTGTTAGTGAACAAAAATCAAACATAAGAAATGAAGTAAAAATGTAGATAAAATAATGCAAGTTAGGGATTAAAAAAAACTCTAAAAGGTACAAAAAGAAATTATAAAAAATGTCAAAATAAAATTTAGGCTACTTAAACAGTAAATAAACAAATATATTTATAAAAAAAAGCAGAGTAAATAAAGATTAAGAAATAAATATAGACCATAAATTTTATTAGTAAGACACTACATAAAAATCAGACTAAAAAGATAGCTAGCAGACAGTGTTGATGCCCGAGAGTTGGAAATAAATAAATTTTAAGTTCAATATGGTGGCACTAGCTAGAGATATTGGTCATCAACCTTTAATCTTGTTTTTTAGAGGTCTAGATTAACCTGAGAATTGCCCACACCAATACTATAACTTCAGTTGATTATGTTACACTGGAGTCTGTGGGTGTCATTGTGCTATTCTATGATAAATTTGCCGAAATTTCTATGAATGTCAGAGATGTATGATATCTGAAAAAATCCTGTAAAATGATTTCTAGAAAAGAGTGGGAACCCTGTCTAGTTACAGCGTTGTGATTCAGTGAACTATTTTGTAGCATCTAGCAAGCGAAGAGGATTATTAAAACTTTTTACATATATCTGTGCTTTAAACTGCCTTCTGTCTTCTCTGCAGGGTTTGGTTTCTAAGTAGATTCCTGAGGAAGCGTGGGCCGAAATATTCCCCCAGCAACGATCCCCCATCAGACAAAAATAGTAAGCAAAGGTTTTATTCACTTGTTCTTAAAAGCCACAGCCTGCAGACATTTTTTACGGCTAAATTGACATCTTTATAGCCTGGTTCAAAAAACAGCTTTGGTCGGAAACTATAGTACATGAAACTATGTTGCTCTCAGTGCACGTGGGTGAATTTTTTTGCCCTTTTTTTTTTGTTTGTTGATCTAAGAGTTCTGGTTTTGGAAATAGGGATGAGATTGAAATGGGTACTTGTCCATGCTGATATGCTTCTAGTCATACAGCTTTGACAGGTTTCATCACCACATGCAACAGTACTGATAATACTAAAGCTGTTGAAAAATAAGATTTTAAATCCTGGTTTTTACCAAAATGTGCTGCTAGCCAACCACAATGCCCCGTCTAAACTAAACAAAGCTGAAGGCAACATCTTAGCTCTAAAATGGATGTAGTGCAGGAGTTTGCCTGCAGTTGGTATCTAAAAAAAGAAATAATTATCTAGTAGTGGATGTCTAGGTCTTCAGTTTTTTTGTTTTCAGTGATACAGAATCTGGTATCAGTGTTCTTTCCAAGTATCTTAAGTTTAACATTTCTGTATCATGACGACCTTAATACTTGCACGATGCTTTTGAGGCTAGACAAAAGTGTATTATCTTTTTTCCAAACTCACAAATAAAATCCAGGGTTTTTTTTAAACATAAGAGGTTAACAGACTTCTCTCTGCTGCCATCTGGAGATCAGCCATAACTTTAAATCTTCTTCATTTTGTCCATAAGAGTAGAAGTTTTTTAGGAGGCTCCACCAAATACAGATGTTTAGTTTTCTGTCGGTATTATGTTAAAATCTAATCTAATAATAGCAACAGTTTTGTAACTTTTTGTTTTCCGATTCTCTCTTTTATCAAACAGCAATCACCTTGGCCAGCTACACTCCTCACCCCTACCACATGCCCAAACATGACAACGACCGAGCGAGACGAAACCCGACCATTCGTATCAGTCGAGCCACGCGGGTGATGCAGTGGAACGTTTCTCTTGATCGTGAGATCACAAACACCAAAGAGCTTCGAAACCTCGACGAATTCCTGGGAAATCAGGTGAGGCCTTCACCTGATAAGGAGAATTTGGAGCACAGCAAATCAGAAACTCGGCTGTTATTTATAGCTCATTCATGCACCGCTGACCCACATGTGGCTCTTTGTACTGAAGTTTTCTGTGTTGTTAAATATTGTGGTCTAGTTCTTCAACAAACTCTTTGCCCATGTAGACTTTTTAAAAACATTTTTTTACACATTCAGTTTTTAAGGAAAAGACTGTTCAAGTTGCTGGGACCATTATGGTTAAAAGAGAGATGTGAAAATTCTGAGACTCTAATACTTTTTGATAACATGTCAAAACAGTAAAATCTGAATCATATAATAGGATCAAAAGGTACAGATGTATAAAGCACAAAAGAACATTTAATGTATTTATTGGTTTATTTATTGGGAACAAATTCAGTTCACTTAGACTAACTTGATATGGTCATCCTATGCTAGTTTTGCAGAATTTGTTGTGAAAGCTAATTTGCAGCACATGCCCCTAGATGATTTTTTTTGAGGGGAAAGAAAATTCAAACCTAAGGCTTAAACAAAGAGAAAGGAGGGGTACAATTGTATACACAGCATGAATTTCAACTTCAGTCAGAAATCTAACTAAAAGGTGCTGTGAGTAAGGTGCTAGTGTGGGGGAATGGGATACAGTTGTGCTTTAACAATGTATTCTATATCTATGTCTCAAAAAATAAATAAAATAATTAAATAAAACCAAAAAAAGTGGTGCAGTCATCCATTCAATTTCAATTTAAGATGACTGTGGTAAACCCCTTACACAGAATAGTTAAAAAAATCAGAATAACTAAATGTAAATGTAAATGTTCTTTATTTATACAGCCCTTTGCAACAACCCTTTCAATGAACCAAAGTGCTTTGCAATAGATCGTAAATAAAAAGGAATAAATAAAAACAATAAAAAGCAGTAGAAACAATAAATTCAATGAAATAGAATAAAATAAATTTTTGTAGGAAGATTTGATAACAAAATGCATCAACTGTACAGCATGACTGGAAGTTTCCAGTGCTGACACTGTACTTCTTTTTGAAACAACTGTATCTACCATCTAATTTACTTTGCACTAAATGAAATTAAAAATTTTCATTACATGTTAATATTCAAACACGTTTACAAAATGCTTTGACATGCACAGAAATAAATGCAAAAACAAAGACCAAAAATCCCAAATAAATAGGAGACAAACCAACCGCAATAAAAACATTATGGTTAACTTAAAGAGCCTTTAAAACATACCCAAATAACTTAAATAACCCATCAGTCATAGATTATAAAAATTACATTATGTATTTTTCCTTGATTTTATTTTCATTTGTGTTTTGTATTTACGTTCTTGCCACATTGTTTTTTGTTTGATTGCAACACTTGAATTAATCCCCAATCAAATATCAAAAATGGATTATTTTATCTCATATTAATTCATGATATATGTCCACCTATTCGTGTATGGATTTTTGTCTTATGCTTGATGCTCTGGAAACACAAGGAAGCTTAGTAGGATATTGAAAAATGTACATTTTCTTTTGTTTTTAACCTTTATTTAACCAGATGAAAAAACCCATTGAGATCAAGATCTCTTTCACAAGGGGGACCTGGCCAAGAGGTCAGCAGCACGTCATAAAAAAACGTATTGAAAAGTGACGTTATACAATAATAAAATGAACAGTCTATGGTGTAACCCGTAGGCCTTGTGATTGCTCCTTGTGTTCCTGTCGAGGATCTTGACTCATGTTTTTCTTTATAGTGTAATGGAAAAGCATGAGGAAAATTCTGCCTCTTGATAACATTAACATCTTTTTTGTTTTTAGGTGATTGATCTCCGATCAAGAACTAAGGAGCTGTCACCGACAGAAAGCATCTTCGTTACAGCGACCATGCAGTTCAGAGAAACTATCAAAGGAATGTACTCTGTGCAGGTCAGAACAACTTTGTTCGATTTAAGCTCATTTAGTACAGAATTATAGTCTATTTAGTCTTGATGTTTTTTCTGTATTACTTTTTGCTCTCATCAACTACTGTTTGTTGCACCAATTACATTGTTCGTAAGTGTTCACTCACTTTACTTTTCCACGTTACGACTAACAGAAGCCCAAAATTGGCTACAAAGATCTGATGAAGGGCTACCACAACAAAGTGAGCTCGCTGGCAGGGCCCAAGCAAAAGTCTGAAGTGTCGTTGGTGGTCAACTTATTTCAGTCTGTGCTGGACGGATTTATCAGGGGCCAGCTCAAACGAGGAGATTCTGAGCCAACAAAGGTGAAAATAAGCATCTTAGCTGATCTGCTGAGCTTCACGGTACACACTATCACCAGACTGACTCCTGTATGTCTTTGTGATGGCTTCTATTAGGCAGCCAAGACGAGGAAGAGGGGAAGGAAGAAGGCCAAATGTGTAAGTTTATGACAGCACTATTCTTTTCTTTTATTGATACTGATTCTGAAAGATTATATTTCCGCTGTAGTTTCTAACAGCCTCGGAATAGATTTTGTATTTAGGTTCTTCTCTGGTTGTACATTATCCTTTAAATGAACTAAACAATAACAGTAAATTTTAAACAGAAGGAAGTACAAGACAAAATCTGTCAGTGAAGATTTTGACTTAACGGATATATGGTTTTTTTCTTTGCAGTACATTAGTACGTATAATTCAATAAATTTTTCAGTAGAACTCATTTGTAGCTTAAAAATTAACTTTACTTGGTAAATTCTGTGTTTATTTTAACCCTTGTTTTTAACTTCCATTGTAATTAACTTACAAGTCCAAGCCAGTTAGTCCAGTCTTTTTGCCCATTGTCTCTGCAGCCTAACAGTCCGCTGGATCACCTATTCAGCACTTACCAAGTCAACATTATGCAGTCATGTGATCTGTGTGGCTCCTACATCTGGGGCATGGAGAAAGCCTACATGTGCAGCGGTAAGTTCAAGAGCTGCAGCACATAAACAATAATGACGAAGCATAATAAAGGAGGTGAAGCTGTTACTGACACCAATATACGCAGATGCTTTTATTTATTTATTTTATTTGTTGTTGTTTAATTGTAAAGAGCACAAAGCCTCCCTTGCGCTAAAACTAACCCTTTATTCTTATTGCAGTTGCTTCATTTCCTTCTTTTTAATATAGAGACATTATCTATGCAAATCATTAAAAACTCCCTTGATCTTTTTACACTTCATGTGTAGTGTTCTTTTTTCAACTATAACAGTAGAATAAGCATCATCTGCTGTTTTTTATAACTACATGCAACCTGCTGACAGTGATCTATGTGTTGCTTTAAATTAAAATTGGTCCCTTATATTGGATCTCATGCCTATATTCTAAAAAATGTTTCTCCTAAACTGCAGGTTTGAAGGGTTTTCAGTCCTGGTAATGTGCATGAAATTAGACAAAAACAACTTTTCTTTCAACAGCCAAACATTTAACTAGATGTGGTTCAGTACAGAGAATAAGAAACAAAACAAAAAAAGGGGTTATGGAATTAGGAATAAAAAACAAAGAACACAAAATATTGTTGGTTGTGTTGGTTCTGGTTAAAACTCACAAACTATTCATCCTAAATTCCTAAATACTGTTAGTCTGTGCAGTCAGTGTATTGAGAGACTAGTATCTTATCACTGAACATTCAATCATTGAGCTAATGATGAATATGAACTCTGCTTCTTTCTCTTTCCTCTAGTTTTTACTGTAAAGACAAATCAAGACATTAAATTTCAGGAAATCATTCATGAAATGAAACGTCAGTATCTTAAATGGCAAGACACTGAGGACATTGGATTATGTTTTCACACTTGTAGAATAAGTAAAACCCAGAGATGTCAGGTTAGCCTGGCTGTTTGACAATAAAAGATTTTTAAAAATAGTTACGTCTCAATTTTACAACACACTGATGAAATAATTAAATTAATATGACTTACATAAGGTCAGTTATTGATGTTATATTTGCTTATTTTTCATGCAGTGAAGGTTTTTGACCAGTTCAGGTGTCATTAAAAATGAATGGGAGGTAACTACAGTATAACGGATCCTAAAGCTGTACGCTAAGAGAGAGCCTGGGTATATTGATCTGATTTTTGATATTAAACTAAATCAAACAGATACAGAGTTAGAGTCACTGCAGAGCTTCATCCTAGGGTCTATGTTTTCAGTCATGAACATCTTAAGAAATAATTCTGCCTTGTGAAAATTACCAACATCACAGCACTCAAAGGTGAATTCAAGCCTTTTACTGTTTCTTACCTCTGATATTAATTCTAGCCATTCTCAGCCACTCGGCGAGTGGTACTGTGGGTCTGGCACACAAATTGTGACAACAGTGCATTGGCTGCAAATTTTGCTGGAAATTTAAAATCTGCTGGGAGTGATAAATCAGGTTTTAAGGCGTTACTTGCCAATACAGCATACAATAGTTCGGTGCATCCTTATTTAGTAACATTTCTGAAGAAAAAAATAATGTAGTTGCACCTTTTTCTTTGTTTATTTATTTTATTTTAGCTTGCAAGTTAATCTGTCACAAGAAGTGTTTGAGCAACATCATCACAGACTGTTCGACACGGTGTGCCAGAAAGGTAGGAAACGGGATTGCTTAAAGATTCCACACATACAACAATGACTCATTTATTTTGAAGATTTTTTATTTAAATTTTAAGCTCCTCTTGTCTTTATCTGTACTAGGATGACAGTGTGCCCGGCTCGCTCCATTTTGGGGTGCAGGTGTGTGTCCTCACCAGTAAAGCCAACCCCGTGCCCAAAGTGGTGGAGCTGTTGCTGATGCACGTGGAGCTGAACGGCCTCTACACTGAGGGAATTTACCGCAAGTCCGGCTCGACCTGTCGAGCCAGGGAGCTCCACCAGATTCTGCAGACCAGTAAGAAAGTCCATGAAAATCATCTGAAAAATTAAAAGTCTTTTGTTTGAGGTATACCGCATCAACATGAGCCACACTGACAAACACCAGCTCTGTCTGTGCCAAAATACTCAGAAGGAAGCCTTATGCTAAAGATCGGCGCTGATGGTGCCACTGAATCTGCGTAATTAAAAGAATTGTGAGTGATAACAAGCCACAAAAACAGCATAGAATGGTTACATGCTATAAATAGGTTATTTACAACTTACTTTGTCACTACCATGCCACTTGGTTTGGCACTACTTTAGTATACAACACAGTCATTGTGACCTTCCACCAGAAGCTTACTCATCAAAATATGGTCTTTACTTCCACCGACTACACAAATATCACGACATCTAAAATAAAGATTAGTTTAATGGACAAATGTGTAAGGATTATCTTCTTCAACAAGCACAGTGATGTTGATAAAGAGAGTATTTCTAGCTCAGTTCTTTTTTTAAGACATAAAATACCTCCAAGTTGACCTCCCCACCAATGAACTTATAAACTATGTTTTCATCAAAGAACCTTGTAGACTTAGACTTCTGTCTTGACAAGATAAACAATCAGTTTGAGCGGAATACTTAAATTTAAGATAAACTTTAAATCAATCAATCTTTGTTTGTATAGCACCAGTTGTAACAAGTGTTATCTCAAGGCCCTTTTCTATAGAGCAGGCTGAAGCCATGCTCTTCATTTTATAGATAGACACATATATGCGTATGTATAAATACATATATAATTTTCAGTAATGCACCCGTGCAAAGTTCAAACATGTAAATCTGCTGTCTTGATTTCAGGCTGTATGTAATTATTTCTAACCATAGAGTGAAACGATCTTTACAAAATTAAATATTTTAATACAATTCCTTGTTCAGCTGTTTGCTGTTTTTCATGTGTTTGCCATCAGATCCTGATACAGCCTCTTTGGAGAACTACCCGATCCACACCATCACAGGTCTGGTTAAACGCTGGCTCAGAGAGCTGCCGGACCCCCTCATGACCTTTTCCCTCTACAATGACTTTCTTCATGCATCGGGTGAGTACATTTTGGTTAGATTTAATTTTACACGTGTAAGCCAGGGGAGCCAGACTTGCTAATTTGAGTGGTGCAGAATGAGTCCATAAAGCATCTTACGCCGGAGTGAGTTAGCATCGAGCACTTCCTGGTTCCCACCATCCAGAGTAAAGGACATTTAGAATACCGGTTTTGAAAAAGTGCCTGAAATAAGATTTTTGGTGAACACACATGTGGGATTTTCAATGTTTAGTGGGAGATAATAAAATGCATCTGATGATTCCTGCTTTTGAGTCTTAAATCATTGTTGTGTGTTTAAAATGATGTTTGCTAACTAACTGCTAACAAGGACTACTAAAATGGCCGGGGACCTGAGGACAAGTATTTCTGATTATTTTTAATAATCAATAATTCATACACTGTTGCCACAGCCATGAGCACCAACTTTATCAGGTTACTCAATTATGAGGAAACTCTCAAACAAAAGGTCACAATAAGACGTTGCATTTTTAATTTGTTGACTAATTATTTTCGTCTTAGTTTTTGTCAACAACCTTTTTTACCCTGACAAAAACTAGACAGTAACTAATAAAAACAAGTTCACATTGACAAAAACTTAATTAACTGACATTTTCCTCAACAAATAAAAACTGGACTGAAATGTTTGACAGAGACTTAATCCAATCAGACCTAATTTGGTCATGTAGAAAGTAGGGACAAGTTAGGAATATGTCCAATCACAGCTACTTTGGTTGTGTGGAAAGGTTGGATGAGTTAAGAGGGACATCCAGTCACAACTGCCTTAGCTTCATGGTGGTGGGATAAGTTGTGGAGCGAATGAATTGATATATTCATGTAGAGCAGGTTCACTGTTTGTTGTCAGTTCTGGTATTGTAACTGAGATGCTCTGCAAGGTAGCCTAAATAAATGTGACTGCATATCACACAAAAGTTAAATTTGTTTCTGTTAATTTATACATTCAAACTTTACTAGCATTCAGTAATGGGTTATTAGATGTTTCATTTTATCCAAGTGTAAAACATGACTTCAGAAATTCAAGGAAACATAAAAAATGCCTTACACTTTATACCTCATATTTTAGTGGAGTAAATTTACAGCAGATTTCGTCAGCTAAAATGTTGTGAAATTTCATCAACTGAAACTAGACTAAAAATTAAAACAATTTAAATAACTAAATTATGACTAAAACAAAAAGATATTTTAGGCAAAAGACCATAACTTAAACTAAATCAAAAAGTGCTGTCAAAATTAACACTGATACTTTGGAAATATTGTTGTTTCTTCAAAGTCGAACACTTGTTGTAGTTCCATAGTAGCTAAATGATAGCTTTCACTCTCGCCAATTACATTTAAGCTTATGAAGAAAAAGAGAAAATGTTGTGTGTTAAGATTATCACAAAGAGCAGAACATGTAAGTTTCATAGTTTTTACGTTCACTACAGAGTTTATTGTCAGCAATGATCCAAAAAACAGTGAAAAATTCCACAGGTATTTTAGTGGGTTTGCAGTCAAAAAACCAGTGTGATGCTAACTTCCAGGTTGGCGCTCAAAAATACGTCACCCCTGCACCTCTCTGTGTACAGTATGTAAATCTATCCCAGAGCTCAGGATGGGAACTCAGGATCTAATCTACTTATTTATCATTCCAGCTCTATTCTTTTCAGGAAGCTTAACATGAACACTTCTGATCTGCGAATGAACTCACTTCATTAATCTCTTGTTTTTGTTTGTGCCCAGAGCTGCCAGAGAGATCTGAGAGAATCAGAGCTGTTTACCAAAAAGTGGATGAACTTCCTCCAGCTAATTACAACACATTAGAGAGGCTCATCTTTCACCTCGTCAGGTCAGATTACCTCACTTGTGCTTTTTCATCTGTAACCAGTTACCAGTTGATTAAAGAATTCTGATTTTGTGAGGTGTTGCAACTTTGACTCCATGTGTAAATATCAAATGAGTCACTGATTTGTGTTTTTATTTAGGGTTGCAAAAGAGGAAGAGCACAACAAGATGTCTCCGAGCTCTCTCGCCATCGTGTTCGCCCCCTGCATCCTCCGTTCACCAGATGTCAACGATCCTCTCCTCGGTATGAAGGACGTATCCAAGACGACAACGTGAGTCACCATACAAATTAATCTAACCCTCTGATTTTTCAAGAGTTTTATTGTCTTCATTTGAAGATGCTGCAGTAATGAGTTCTAAAATTATGAAATGACCAGCACTTCAGCAATCCCATGTTCATCATCTCAAAGTTTAAGGGATGTTGTGATGAGTTTTTGGTCAGAGTCAGGTCTGTAGTAAACACAAGTTTATGAGGATTTTTTTCTGCAATATAAAACATCTGAAAATTCCCACTTGTCGATCATAAAGCGTTATTATGTCACACAAAAGCAGTTGTTAACTTGGACTGTAAAGAGTTCAGGGGCATTAACCATCATCATTTTTAACGTCTTTGACAATTTGTATTAAATCAGAATTGGCACAGCTATGAGCAGACTTGATCAACTCTAACTAGAAGAAGTTATTAGTAAGTAATGGTTATAGCATGAACTAAGGCCACACATAGCAAAGCCAAAGTTTTCCTCCTCAAACACAAGTGTTTTAAGACGACCCAGTCCACATTAAAATACAAAATCAATCAGTCAAACTTTATTCATACAGCACTTTTCATACGAAGTATTGTAGCACAAAGTGCTTTATATAAAAAGGAAAAAAATAAATAACATAAATAAATAAAAAGTAAAAAACTGAATACAATTAAAATACAAAACCCCACCAACCATCACGATCCACATACAGCACACAAACTCACTTACACACATGCACAAAGCAGTAAAGGGGAGATTTTAACAAAAAACAGAATTAGAGGACTGAGGACACACTATCTTGAGTTAGAAATAAGGAAACACAGGAGCTAAGACTAAAATGACAATAAAAAATTATGATAAGAAACTGGATATAAAAATACTATTGGAAAAATTAATAAATAAGTAAATGAAATAACATTTAAAATAATAATATGGAAGAAAATTGATTAACAGAGAATACAATTCCGAACAATAAATCTGAACTGAAACTTAGAAATAACACATATTAAGAGGGTTAAAATAAAAAATAAATAGGATTAGATAATGATAACGAATATAAAAAAGATAAACACACTGTCAAACACTGTTGTCAAACACCTTGGGTTTTTGTTTTGATTCTCCTTTTTTTCTTCAGTTTCTATGTATAAGCAGTTATTTGATGTCTAATTCAAACCACAAGTCTGACTGGTGTTACAGTTTAAGTCGTGGCTGTGTTTAACAGTGTTAGCAGGTATATTTCTTTTGTTTATATTTCAGTGTGAAACATATCTGATAATCTTGATCAAATCCTGTTATTAAAAGTTTCGTAGGTACTCTTGTTGGTTTTAACATCAGTTGTAACCATGGCAACCACAGACGCAAGCCGCCATGCGTCACCAATCAACACAGTCACTTGTGAAACAGTAACACCGAACGTTTACTGGGTGGAGTCCTCAGTTTAAAGAACAGTAAACAGTGATGGCAGGGCTGACTGGGTCACTACGTCACGACTCATCTGTGGTTGTTTTGTTTACTTGAGCGCTCCGTCACCAGTTTTACATACTGTGCCTTCACTGATGTGTTTACGCTCTAATATGATTTCAGTGGTTCTCATTTATGCAGTTGCCAGTTTTGTTAAATGCTTTTTTTTTTCTTAGTAATTCAAAAAACACACTTTTCTCAACTGAGCCCATGCCACCTTCCAGATTGGCAGACTAATTTATATCATCTCCTCAGCATTTTGTTATTCTTCACAAGCGTCTACAAAGAGTCTGGCTTCAAAACATTTTCTTGAATTTATTGGTGTTTGTATCTCTGACCTTTTCGAGCGCAGGTGTGTGGAGATCCTGATATCTGAGCAGTTCAGACGCTACAAGGAGAAAATGCAGAATATTCAGGAGCTGGAATATGCAGAAGCTCTGGCTGTCAATCAGCTCAAACTGAGAAGACAAAACACGGTGAGAGGAATCTTTGAGCCAAACATGAATGCTCTATAAAAGAAGCACTTTATGTCATCATTTGAGTTTCAAGCTCATTAACTCAGAATTAAATGATTGGGATGCGTGAGACAGTGTGTTGGTTTAGTTCTTTTTCTTGATTTGTAAAATTTACCAGGAACTCACTTTTTGTGTAAGCACGCTATTAATTCATTAACAGATTAATATCACAACATAATGCTGAGCATTGATTTTGAAGATTCTCACAATCATATGCTTAAAAAGAAGTTTCTTTTACCCCCAAATTAGCTAAATTTTATATATTATACTGTTGTTTCTACAAAAAACTTCCCACAGTGACAGCACAGTGCAGACTGACTGATAATAATGCTAATAATAATAATAATAATAATAATAATAATACATTTTATTTGAAGGCGCCTTTCATGACACTCAAGGACACTGTACAGGATAAAAACAACAACAATAAAACAATAAAACGTTATAATAAGCAAAACACAACAGACAATGACAGATAAGTGGATGAAAATGGCAAACTCATGTTAAATGGAGTATGCAGTCCTGAACAGGTGGGTTTTGAGTCTGGATTTGAAGAGGGAAAGAGTACAGGGGTTGCACAGGGGGCGTCGGTGGCGCAGTTGGATAGTGCACCTGGTCGGTAACTGGGAGGTTGCAGGTTGGAGCCCAGCTCCGGGCGACATATGGCGATGTGTCCTTGGGCAAGACACTTAATCCAAGTTGCTCCCACTGCTGCATCAGCGGTGTATCAGTGGGCATGAAAGGGTGAGAATCAGTGTTGTCAGGCCTGCTTATTATAAGTGACTTTGGGCTTCTTTTTGAAAAGTTACTTGTAAATATTGGCAGTTGCAGGTTATATTTTTTTTTGCGCTTGTTCAAAAAGTGCAGTTGCTCATTTGGCTTTGTTGTGCCTCCATACCTGGAAGGGATCTGATGCTCACTCTGCTACCAAAATAAACTCAATTCAGAAGTTACACAAACTTTTTTTGTCCCACTCCAAACACAAATGTAAATTTTACTGTAAAAAGGGGGGCAAAAATGATGTTTCCACAAAAAAAGAAATCCTTATAGCAGAGTTAATTTTTTTCTTACTTAACTATCACTGTTTTCACCATAATAAAGCTGTAGAGGATCAACATAAAGCTTAAAAGCCTAACTATATCTGTTTGGTTACAAGAATCAAGGTTGGACAGACTGTTCAGTGATAACAGAGTTGAATAACAGTCGCTCCTCCCTTCACTTCTGTATAAAGAAGATGATGTTCCCCCTCCAAACAAAAAGATGTTGAATAAATAAATTAAGAGACAAAACAAGAAAAAAATGTCACTGTGAAATTAAATGTAATTTAGATGAAACTGAAAACACGCTTTATGTAGATTTCTCTTTAAAAAAATGAATGTATCGCAAATAGAAAAAAAATAGCTGGAGGTTGCTTGTTTTGGGCTTGTTTTTATCGAACTGGTTGCTTATTTTGGTAGAAAATTTTGGCAACACTGGCGAGTATGTGTTTGCTGATACTGATGGACAACTGACATAGAAACTGAACCATCAGCGAGTGAATGGGTGTAAATGGGTAGACATGACCTGCAGCATAAAGCTGCTTAAAAAGACTAACAAAGCGCAATGTAAGCTCAAATCCATTTACCATTTTACCATTTGCGCAGCCCAACTCTGTCGGGACCCAAGCAGAGGCAGCAGATAGTGTTCATGATAAAAGGATAGAAATCTAAATAAAAAAAAAAACTTCAAAACGTTTTCCATCAAAATGACTTAATTACTTCTCTTAAAGTTACAAAAAAAGAGTAACACAAAACATAACTTTCTGAAACATTGGTGTTTTGATTTAGCTGCTGACACTGAACGCCTCTTTGATTTGTGTTCAGATTATTGAGAAACAATCAGAACTGGATGTTCCTGCGCCGATACCCTCAGATGTGACAGAGAGGACCCTCATCGACAGGATCAGATCCATCAAGCAGGAAAAGTGAGCTGAGATTTCTTCTCATGTAAAGCTAACTGTGCACATTGAAGACCAGTGACGCTGAATAATATCTTGCTTTGCTGTCATCAGGGTGGACTTAGCTTGCAGGTTACCCGAGCTGGAACAAGACAACTCCGACAACGATAACTTGGACTCATCGTCCTCGATGAGCACAGACAGTCTGGATGACCGCCTGGACAGCCTGGACTCGGAAGGTCAGTAGGGAGGTAAGGTATTTTCGCCTTCCTCTGGGTGAAAGGAAACAGGTTTTGGATAAAGTTAACCTGTAATGTCGTTATGTCTCCCTGACAGCTTTGTGTAGAGAAAAGAAAAGAACTAGTGCATGCCATAAATTCTGTGGGTAAGAGTTCAGTCTGCATGAAGTGTGCTGGGATGTATGAACCTGTACCTCCATCATGTTGTCCATCCTCTAAAGGCGAAGTGAATGAAAGACCCCACTGTGACACCATGTCCTCACTGAGCTGCTGTGACACTATCTGACTAACGATGTGGAATCATATGTGTGTCCTAACTGCCCGAGAGTGACGCAGGGCGATGATGTGCAATGGTTTTGCCTTGGCGCCTGGATTATTTTCCCTTCTGTTGCAACAGACAAGGAGTGGGGAAAAGAGGGGTGTACTTGGATTTTTTGGCTTTTCTCAATTAGCAGAGCTTGTTCACCTGTTTAAAGGGATACGCCAACATTTTCTTGTTTTCATGTCTTGCCTCACTCCCGAGTCCATGACAAGCAGATAGACACCATACTTTTGACTGTGCGTGCAGTAAGTCAGAGCTCACCTACCGCTACTAACATCTGCATTGGTTCATAACAAATCGGTTGGAAAAGAGGTGGGAATTAATACGTTTTTTACTTCCTCCCACTTCTTTTTGAATATTATGACTAGATATTGTCTTGTTTTGTTTTGTTTTTCCTTCTCTTTGACAGTGATTTTTATTTAACTTCACATTCGAAAGAAATGACAAAAATAAATAAATAAATTAGCTTTGCTCAAACACTGGGAGTCAATGGGTAGCGTTGGCCTGCCTTTGCCTACAGTCATCAGATAAATTCTACAGCAACCCTAAATGGTCCTGTGTGCTTGTTGTGACTAAATTTTTTTTACCAAAAAGTGCTAAGATTAGCACTTTTTAATTAATAAGTAATTTTAAAAAGAAATACATGAAGAAGAAACTAACTACAGAGTTCATGCACAAACCACCACAGATGTGCTTTTAAGTAGGTCAACAAAACAAAGCCTCTGATTGCGAGTAGAAGAAGATTGGTACTAAGGACAAGGTGATGACAACAAGCACACGGGACTGTTTAGAGTTGCTGAAGAGTTTAAGTGCAGGCAGAGGCAGGCTAACGCTTCCTATTGAATCCCAGTGTTTGAGCTAAGCTAATTAGCAGTGGGCCAGCTCTGCCTGTCTCTTCCTTGTCACTGCACACACAGTCAAAAGAATGGTGTCTACCAGCTTGTCATGGACTCGGGAGAAGACACAAAAACAAAAAAATGTTTCCCTTTAACACAGAGGGAGAAATTCTGAGACCACCCCTCATCAATTAAAGCACTGCTTGTCTGTTTTCCAGCTGTAAAGTAAAAGCTCTTGATGCATGGGTCGCCACAGAAGGCATGGAAATACATTATAAACGGATGCCGTGCAGACAGCAGGCATGCGGCGCTGCAATGTGGCGTGACATCTGATACTCTCGTTCAGTTAGGACATGGTGTAAGGCCGGAGATTTACTTTCTTTTAAGTCTCTGTGTTTGCTTTATAAATAGTTGAAGTCTTGTTTTTATCAACAGGGAAGGTGACAATGAGAATGAGGACCCAGAAACCAGACTGCCCGCCCAAACCTCCTGATCTGGCGCTCAGAATCAGAAGCCTCATGGCTCAGGCTGATGATGAGCCGAGAGAGTTCACACCAGGACAGAAAACAGATGTTATTCAGCCCATGTGCTTCCTGCCCAGCCAAGACAACCCCTCTCCAACGAACGAACTGCAGGACAATAAAGCTCGTAACAGGAGCTTCGACGACTTGGAGATCCCTTACATCGACGAGGATGAAGAAGAAACATGAGCTTTGAACAAACTTTGTGAATATTCTCAAGATGGTGTGAATGCTTGAGTCCAAAAATAGAGAGAAACCGCACTTTGTTTTATGGATTTCCTCGTGTGTCAGTGCTGCTATGAAAAAAAAGTGCCGGAGAATTTATTTGTGTTTGACGGGAGCTCATAAAGACAGTCCCTGTAAGGTGTTTCAAACAGATCTGGAGCCAAAAGCCAAGTCCACTGTGCCTCCTTTTATCAAACTGTGTGCCTTTTATCATGTTCAGAATTGTATAGTATGCATTTTAAAACAAGTAGGTGTTATGGAGCGATTCTGTGAGCTGGGAATTTGTTCCATCAGCAGAGAAAAAACAAACATGATGAGGAGCAATCATGAAACAAGCACCTCGTTCACCAAAGGACTTTTTTTGAGCTGAACGAACGTGGTACTTGCAGGTGTTTTTGTAGTTTTGTCAGAGGAAAAAAGGTCCAAGTGTACCATAAAACAAGACTCAGATTGTTCCTTTATTGTACAGAACAATTTTGAATGCTGTGCTCTGACTGAGCACATTTTATGTTTTTCTTTTTTGTTCCTGTGTGGTACATATCAGTGCTGTGACTGACCTTTATTAAATACACCTGTAAAGAGAAACTGGTCATAATGCTGCCTGAAGACTGACTGAAAAAGTAATCCTGACACTTCTTATGGTACTGAGAGGCAGTACAGTTTCAGCTTTTACTTTATATCCATGTAGATGTTTATGTGCATGCCTGTATGTTATGAGGGGAGGAACGATGCAGATATTGGTGAACTTTCTCCAAGTTTGATCGCAGAAATAAACTGACGTTCTTAAGTATCTCTTGCTGTGATACATGTATATTTGTCTAGAATGATAATAAGTATATTTTATTTCTTGTAAGGTTCTCATAGAGTCATGCCCTGAACACAGAGCAGGGTTCCCACACATCCTGGAAAACCTGGAAAATGATTGACCAATTCTCCAGTCATGGAAAACATATGGGAAATGAGGAAAGAAGTAAAATGTCCTGGAAAAGCTTGAATTGTCCTGGAAAATTATTTAGCTTCCTTCTACCTTGTTAGTGAGCAAAAATCAAACATAGGAAATGAAGTGAAAATGTTCTTGGTAAGTAATGCAAACTTAGCCATAAAATATGAGTAGATAAAATAATGCAAGTGAAGGGATAAAATATAAAAACTCAGAATAATGGTGACAAAAAGAAATAATAAAAAATGGCAAAATAAGATTTAGGCTACTTAAACAGCAAATGAACAAAATATATTTATAAAAAGCAGAGTAACTAAAGATAAAAAATAAGTATAAACCATAAATCTGTAATAGTGAGACACTACGTAAAAGCCAGAGTAAAAAAATAGCTAGCAGACAATGTTCATGCCTGAGAGTTTGAAATAAATTCATTTTAAGTTAATATGATGCGGTGGAGCGAGCTAGAGATATTGGTCATCAACCTTTAATCTTGTTTTTTCAGAAGGCTGGATTAACCTGAGAGTTGTCCACAACAATATTGTAACTTCAGCTGGTTATGTGACACTGGAATCTGTGGGTGTGATTGCGCTATTCTCTGATACATTTGTCATAATTTCTAAGAATGTCAGAGAATGTCTGATATTTCATGGATTTGTTACAGCCATAGATGGCACATCTTGTAAATCAGACCTCTGGAGTGGAAGAGGCATAAACATAGCAATCTGATTGTGATGACTCCTCGAAAAGTCCTGGAAAACTCCTGGAAAATGATTCCTTGAAAAGAGTGGGGACCCTGATAGAGGCTGTTGTCCTTGAAGCAGAAGGCTGTTGGTGCGGAGTTTGTTGAGGATAAATCAGTGGTTTTCTGATGGTGTGGCAGCTGGTGTGCCTGGGGAATTTGTCCAACCCTAAGTTACAACTGCTGTTTACTCTTTTAGATGCATCAACTTTGCATACAGCAGACAATTTTGTAGCTTTTAATCTGAAAATCCTCAGGGGAACACCATATTTTTGCAGTGCACAGACCTAGAAGGAAGAGAATTTTGTCGATTTTTCTCTCTCTGCTGTATAAGAGCTCCAAATTGTATATGCTCCTCAAAAAATGTCTGGAAACGTTATTTAGGTTGATTTTTTCTCCCTTTCATTAAAACCAATTGGTACTGTATGTCATATCGTGGGAAAGCCTGATAAGTTCACCTTTACAACTACAAGGATCTTGCATCCTTGGAACAGCTGAACATTAAACCATTTCCGAACTTAGGACCAAGTTCTGTGAGACTGAAGTCAAAGACAGACCGTGAAGTTGGTGGCACTGGCAGACTGGTACCGCACCCTTGCTTCAATGAGGAACTGTAGGCACACCCACACCCACATGTTTAGCTGTGTTGTTCATTTCATGACTGCATGATCCATGCAAATGTACATCATTTTAAAGGTGACTTATCAGGCTTTCCAGTGATATAAAATACACATACACCAATTGATAACATTGCAGAGGAGAAATAATCAACCGAAATAACATTTCCAACCCTTTTGGACGAGTATGTTCAGTAATTGTTAAATAAAGTTTAGCATTTTTTGGGCATCACAAGTTTTATTTGGCGTAAGATTTGAATCAAATTTCATGCAACAATTAGATATTGCGACACATGAAGGGGTGCAAACCTCGAAGCTGGACTGGTCTATGAACACAGATGTGGGCTCCTCTTCCTCAGGAGGCTCCGGTCTTTGGTTGTTTTCAGTGAAATTCTGTTGGGGGGAGGCAGAGGCAGGCTAACACTACCCACTGACTCCCAGTGTTTAAGCTAAGCTAATTAGCAGTGGGCGAGCTCTGCCTCTCTCTTCCTTGTTACTGCACACAGTCAAAAGAGTGGAGTCTATCTGCTTGTCATGGACTCAGGAGTGAGGCAAGACGCAAAAACAGAGAAAATGTTGGCATGTTCCTTTAATGTGATACAAAAAGTACTATCAGAAAAGATCAGACCTGCCTACTGTAACTGATGTGGTAATTTGACACATTTATACATATATAAACTACTGGACTCGTACTCTTGTGATAATTGTTAAAATTAGATAAAAAGATTTCATAACACTCCAGTGCTCTTTTTCATTTGCCTCCGTCGAGTTTATCTTGTAGGTCATCGTCTCCTCTCTCTTCGGCTGAAAAATAACAAATGAGCTGCTCAGGCTTTTGCGTAATATTCATAGTTTATCAACAAGGCTCGCAGCCCAGGAAAGAAATACTTAAATTTCTCCTCATGACTCATTACAACTTTTTGAAGTTTCACAATCCCTGTGGCAGATTCCCATAACAAGCAGTTTCCTCTTGAGTCATTCTTCACATCCCATCCAAAAATCTGCACCAGTGAGCATCTCCTCAGACTGAAATATGTTAACAGACCCCAGTGCAGAGTCAGAGAGCGTCTTCTTCTTGTGGACGTTGTCTGTTGGAGTGCACTCACAAGCTTCGGGTTCATTTCTCTCTTTTTTCTTCTTTTTTTTGTAACGGCGAGCAGGTGAAAACACTTTGCTAATTTTGGGAAAAACCAGGGAGTCGTCATAAACCAAGTTTGAAAGTTTGTATTTTCCCCTCTGACATCAAAAATCATCAGTTGACTTCATGTTTTCATGTCCTGTCATATCAAACATCGCATTGTCCTCTTGTTTACAGCTCTCTGTTTGTGTTTGTGTTGCAATCTTGATTCTGGGGTCCCTATGCTTTCTACTTGATTTTTCGATAGGCCGAAGGTACATATTTGCACCTGAACAAGACAAATCTTGCAAAGGTGATATCCTCAAAAAGTCTTCAGGGGATTTTCTTTAAACTACAAATCCCAATTCCAATGAAGTTTGGACATGTGTTAAACATAAATTTAAAAAAATCAATGATGTGCAACTCTCTGCAGTACAGTACAAAGACAAGATGTTAAATGTTCAAACTGATAAACTTTGTTTTTTTTAATATCCACTCATCTTAATGTGGCACCTGCAACACATTCCAAAAAAGTTGGGACAGGGGCAACAAAAGACTGTCAAAGTTGAGGAATGCTCAAAAAACACCTGTTTGGAATATTTCACAGGTAAACTGGAAACAGGTGAGTGTCATAATTGGGTATAAAAGGCTCCCTGAAAAGGCTCATTCGTTCACAAGCAAGGATGGAGTGAGGTTCACCACTTTGTGAACAACTGTGTGAGCAAATAGTCCAACAGTTTAAGAAGAATTTTCTTTCAAACTTCTCAACATACAAGTTCAAGGAATTTAGGGATTTCAACATCTACAGTCCATAAAATCATCAAAACATTCAGAGAATCTTGTAAGGCCAAAAAAACATCAGTGAATGCCTATGACCTTTGATCCCTGAGGCAGCACTGCATTAACTAGACCATCCAAATTGTTAACACTGCAAAGTTCAAAAGCCTGCATCTGTGATGGTATGGGGTGTGTTAGTGCCCATGGCATGGGTAACTTGCACCTTAGTGAAGGCACCATTAATGCTGAAAGGTATAAACAGGTTTTGGAGCAACATGTGCTTCCATCCAAGTGATGTTTTCTTAAGAGATGTCCCTGTTTATTTCAGCAAGATAATGCCAAGACACATTTTGCACATGTTACAACAGCGTGACTTTGTAGTAAAAGGGTGCAGGTATTAGACTGACCTGCCTACAGTACAGATCTGTCTCCCTTTGAAACTTTGTGGTATATTATAAAGCTCAAAACAGGACAACAGAGACCTCTAACTGTTGAGCAACTGAAGCTGCACATCAAGCAAGAATTGGACTGAATTCCACCTACAAAGCTTCATCAGTTAGTGTCCTCAGTGCACAAAGGCTTATAGAGTGTTGTGAAGGATAGGTAATGTAACACAGAGGTAAACATGCCCCTGTCCCAGCTTATTTGGAACGTGTTGCAGGCATCAAATTCAAATTGAGTAAATATTAAAAAGTCTTTTAGTTTGAACATAAAATATCTGGTCCTTGTCGTGTATTAAATTGAATATATGTCAAAAACTGTTTGCAGATTATTACCCCCACCAAGGAGGCTACGTTTTGCCGCCATATGTTGGTTTGTTTTTTGGCAAAATTACTGGACAGATGTTGATAATGGCTCAACCTAAAACTGATCAGATTTTGATGGTGATCAAGATAACTGCCATTAGCATATGATCATTTCTGCTCAGTAACTAACTAATAATGATATCAACATGATTCTGAGTGCTAGGTGTGGTTTTTCAGGGTCAAGGAATCATATTATGATGGTAACTTTGTCATTGAACTATTGCTTATGGATGTTACAACAACATGTGAGCTACCTTGGCAGAGATTTGCACTCTCTGAGTGCTTTCTGGTTGTTTCTGTTTTATTTACATTTTGGGGTAGGGATTTGTAGTAACTTTTGGAGGCATAAAACCACTGTGAGGTGGTTCTAGATCTAAACTGGATAACCATGACCTGGATTACTGAGAACCTATACAGACATCTTCCAGGTCTAAAAAGGAATTACAAAAACAGTTTACAGACAAATCTTCTCAAAACTGATAAATCATCCAGCCCTAATGTTCCTATCCAAAAATGACCTAACATGAGTGATATTAAATAAAATATTACATTTAAATTATTAAATAAGGAAGTTCAGCTCAGCAGCAAAGGCCTGTGAATGACTATAACCAATGCAACAATTTTCATCAGACTTTAAAGAGATTTATCCCAAATATTAAAGTCTGTCAGGGGAGGATAACTGATTTAAGATGTTATAATAATAATAATCAGATCAGATAGAACTTTATTAATCCCTTTGGGAGACTCCCTCAGGGAAATTAAGATTCCAGTGGCAGTTTGTAAAGCAGAATAAAAGATATATTAAAAAGGTCGATATAAACAAAAGTATAAATTAAAATATGTCTAAGAATATGTATACAGGCTGGCTACAACTGCTCCTTCCCATCCTCAGTCTTCCTGTTGTATAATAATAATAATAATAATAATAATAATAATAATAATAATAATAATAAAAAATTAGTAATAAATTAATAAAAACTAATAAAAAGCTGAAACATAAAAGGAAAGGGCAGTGAAAAGGGGTTAAAGTAGAAAACAGGAGAGCAAATATAAAATGAAGATAATAATAATAACAATAATAATAATAATAGCAATAATAAAATAGAACAACAGACATGAGCAGGCGATAAAACAAAAAAGCCTGAAAGGTAATCTATAATGAGAGTTAAACGTTGTGCTGAGCTGTTGGACATCATGTACACTTCCCTCATGAACACAGCCCTTCCTCCCTTCACGGCACTTCCTCAGTGAACATCGAACCCGCGGTGATGTTCTCAAATCACCATGTGAGGCTGAACGGCAACGTTTCCCTCCACCAATCAGACGCGGGGCACGGGATTGCCTTTCTTTTGTCAGCCAATCGCTGAGCAGGATTCCGCTGAGGGGCGGGTCTATGCTTGGTCCAGGAAGACGGTTCGCGGTGAGGTGGGGAAGAGAAATCATCAGTTAGCTTACTGCTAGCTGCATGTAGCCGAGCTGTTATGAGCGAAGAGGCTCAAATCTTTGGGTTATTTCTCTTCCGATAGGTGACACGATGGCCCTCTGACCCCAAGAATGGACATAAGTTAACAATGACGGGGGAGAAAAAGAAGAAAAAGCGGCTGAACCGCAGCATTCTTCTGGCAAAGAAAATTATAATAAAAGATGGAGGAAGTGTGAGTTAAATATTTATTTATCTTCGCTAACTTGGCTTGGCATTGATGTTGACTGTCTCTTCACCGCCGGAGCTGTTCGCTGTTTTGTTTAGTTAGTTAAATCGTGTCAGTTAAATCTTTTTATTTGTGTCTTTCTGTCTTTGGTGGTGGGCTCTTACGAAGACGTTAACCGTTAGCTGGGTCCTCCTCGCTAACTGACTATTTAGCTAGGCTAATATTAGCACGTAGATTCAATCATGGAGATACAGCTCATGGTTTTATGATGCGCGAACACACGGGCGCCATATTGGTAAGGTGTTACGGTTTTCAGGGCAGCAATGCAGAGAGTTTATTAACAGCGAAATATGTGTCAGGAATTTCCATGCAAAGTAGTCTATTTTGTTAAAGAAGGTCACTTTGTATGTATGAAGTATTAAGAAGTACGTTACCCTCTATTTTAAAGTACAGTTTATAAACTGAGTTATAAAGTGCTTCATAAGGACAACAACACATCTCAACACAACAGGCAGATATTGAGAGCTTTGGCAAATAGTAAAATAGAATATGTTATTTAGAAGAACTCAAAAGTGAAAATACTTAGAAAAGGAACTTCTAAAAAATGATTTAAAAAACATGTAATAATCAGGACTCTGCGATGTTGATAAAGTAAGGTGCGCCTTCAAATGTGTCTTCAGAAGAGGTATAAAAATAACTTTATTTCTTTAAGTGTGAAGTAGGGATATTTTATATGGGATTCATGCCGACTATTCCGAACCTTATCACCATTACTGATATCAATACTAATATTATAGACAATAGCATAGAATAAACCTTAATTCATCCCCCACGGGGAAATTTGCAATAGCACAAAGTCTTCATTTCACTAAAATAAACATGTTTCTTAGATGGTTACCATTTATTTGTCTTAAAACAAAAAGTATATGAAGCAGTTTTGATTGATAGAATTTGGTATTAAATAATGATAAAAAAAAAAAAAAAACCCCAAATGGTATATGTGTACACTCTGCCTATAATACAGACGTAATATAGGGAATATTAAAGCAATTTGTACAGTAAACATATTTACAAAATCTATAAATTTGCAGATACAGGTATGTATCTGATGGTATTGTGCATCCCTAATGTAAAGTGTAATATGTTCACTCCCACTATGATTCTGTTTGTTGAAAACAGTGTCAAAATGAGTTTATGAAACAGCAAATGACCTTCTTCATGTTAACTGTAGCGTTCAAGGATATATTGTTTAAACAATTAAAACAAATTTTTTAGTCAAGTGGTGACATGTTAGAGTTACCTCAGCTAAGATAAAAAAACAACTCTCTGCTCATTCAAAAACAATCATTCAGTGTCCTTTGTATCCAAAAGGCTTTAGCAGTAAAGCAACATTGTGTAGCATCCACTTGACAGAGCTATAGAGATTGTATTATATTATACTTAAGACTGAGAATTTGGCCAGGATTCTATGCCTCTGTTATTTAAGAATATAAAGACTTAATTGTACTTGTTTCTGAATCTGGTGCAGTATATTTTGTTATTAGTTCAACAGTTTGCTCAGCTATCCACAACCCACCCCTTCTTACTGCCTCAGAGAGCGTAGTAAGAAGTATGACAAAACAGGCAGCTTGAAGGCTGATTCACGTTAAAGCGATTTTGATCGATTATCCTGTATTTGTAAAATTGCGTTCATCCTAATGGGAGGCTACCCCTCTCCAAAATGGCGCCCTCGTAGCCACATTTCAGAAGATGGAAGGATCTACGTGCCCTTATCTATGAATGTTAGCGGCCTGAGCTGCTATCTGTGGTTTACACGTCAGCTCAGGTAACGCTAGCTGCCTAATGTCAACGTTAGCTTTGTTTTTCTTTCCCGTTACTCAGTTTGTGATTAACATAATGTATCATGTCGCATCTTAACAACCCTTATATGTGCGACTGATCGCGGTTTTTATTAAATTTCATGGTAAATGTTCACGACAGAGCATCATTAAGGGACCCACAGCGAGGCTAGGTTTCCATTAGCTCACTAGCATATGTGTTTAATTGGATGTTATTTTTACCCTGTCTCGATAAACAGTTAATATCTTTAGCTAGCTCTAAGCTACTTTCGTGTGACTTGGCTAATAGTTTAATCGACAACACACGAAAGCTTGTCAGCAGTCTGGGACCATTGCCTCATCGTGGTTTGTTAATGGGCAAGGCATTTAAAGAGTGACAGCGTTGGTTTTACAGAAGCAAACACAACATTTAAGTCAATATTTCAGGACAAACTCTGACTGCAGCTGCGACTAAAGCCAGCTCTGGGTGTCTGTATGAATATCCTTCTACACACTCCTGAAATTTCAGTGAGGATTTGTCATTTATGTCCCTTTTTAATTCTTGAATCTTTGTCCAGCATGTCCTTAACTCACCCAGTAAGTGAAATATTCAGTGAACACATGGTGAATCTTTGTATTTTGGGGTGATGTTTGAAGTGATGATGGCTCCTAATTAGTCTGTTGGCAAACAGCGATGGGCAAAGACTGCTATAAATGAAGGAGGCACCGGTGCTGGTTATGTAATCAGTTGGAAAGCTATGTCAAACATGCTGGATGTCCATAAGAAAACAAACAGGCTTATGACAACGAAAAGAGAAGCAGAAACTATTGTTTTTCCTCAGCACTGCGCCCATAGGCCTGAACACCAGCTCTGTTAGTTAGAATAATTGATCAAGCTGTCTTTCCAATAAGGTCCTCATAGCAAAACATTGTGTTTGCTGTGCTCATAATTCTGCAGAAAAAACCTTATAGCAACACAGAAATTACTAGGGATGCATGGTATTGGATTTTTGCAGATATCCGATATGATGATACATTATTGCATACACTGATATTTCTTGTCAAAAAAAATGGACTTGTTTCTTTCAGTGTTACAGTATATTTTTGTGAGGAACAGACGTAAAACAAGAAAAACAGAATTTAACTCCTGCAAAAATGAGACCCTTGATTTTTAAACGCACCCATGCAGTGATGAGAATGTGCATCTATATTGTACATTTGTGTAATTTGCCGATATTCCAGCCGATATATGGCCAATATGTGGTAGATTTATCAGCTGTAAAGATATGCAAAAATTTCAATATCGGCCGATAACGATACTAAACTTTTTAGGCTGATATCAGCTGACACCGATATCAAACCGATAATATTGTGCATCTCTAGAAATTACATGAAAAACCCTTTGCCCGACTTTAATAGAAATACACTATATCACGAAACTAAACTGAATTTCCCTCTTTATTTCAAGTTCATGCTGCAGCTGTGTTTTCAAATGTTCATCAAAAAGTGTGAATGTATGTAGGCTTTTCTACATAAACACTGAAAGCTGCAGTATTTTCACATTATATTAACTTATATTATTGCATTAAAAAACAAGTACAAGCCTTAAATGTGCCTACGCAAGAACTGACGGTGCCTCCCTTTACGAGAACAGTGTTAATTTTGAGTATCGATATTTTCAAGCAGTGCCACAACTTACAGAGGAGGACGACTAAGTAAAGAACAAAAATCTTTATTATTCTTTCTTAAATGTTCTGCAAAAATAATTTGTTTTAATTGATTTAAGCAACATATTGTCGAGCCCCAAATGAATGCTACACTTAACATTATGGTTATTTGATGTTTCAGAAGCCGTTTTGAAACTCTTTTCAACAAACAGAATTGTAGTGAGAGTGAACATATTAAACTTTACACTAGGGGTGCACAACATCGTCAGTGTCTGCAGACAGCTGCCTAAATCGGTGACCATCTGTATCAGCAGATATTCAGAGCATCACTGGGGTCGTCAGGTGGGACCTCCCATCACAGATGTTTTCGCCCACCATGTTGGTACTAATTATCTTACCCACCCAATCACATGGTCAAAGCACACTAAAGGAAGCTTGGCTTATCTGGACGGGGGCATGGCTACATTGGGCCCTGAGCCTTCCCGAATTTTGATTGTGCCAACCCAAAATTCTGCTCTGTGATTGGCTTTATTTCACGTCAGTGGTGTGACCTATGTTTAGACCAACCTGTGAATCTGCAGGCCTCTCTTGGCTTTCTTCAACTTTTCCGCTAAAGACGGAGTCGCAGGATTCTATAATGTCACTCTTAGATGCAGCCACAAATAAAGCAGGAAGCAGGCAGATTTTACTTCGTGTTAATGCCCTCGGTAAACCAATATCAGCTTTATATTGGATGGTTGTGACTGAAAATTGAGGCAGAAAAGAGTCCTGAGGTTAAACACTAAGTGATGGTCCTCGAAGTACTGTGTGTGTGTATGTGGGTGTGTGTGTTTGTGTTTTAAAACCTTACACACACAACGCCTCCTCTACTATGATATTTACCCTCTGTATCTACTCAGCTTCTTTTGTTTGTCTGCATGTATATGGACTAAGACCCTCTCTACATGCAGGCCTTTTGTCCGTGTCTCTTTTGTGATCAGTCCTTATTTCTCTTCTCCTGTCGTACCAGATGGACAGCTCAATATATTCACTTCTCCATTTGGGAAAGCCCAGAGAAAGAGTTTGGGAATGGGCAGAGCCTTTCAGAAGCATATCCGGCCAGTGATTGGACGATTGTTCCATCAATCAACATTTATTATGGGCTAATCAGATAATGTCATAGGCAGGAGCTACTGCCCTACAGAACGTGAGCCACTTCCTAAAACAAACTTTTTTTCAGAACATGTCAGAAGTGGAGCTAAAATATTCTTACTATAGAGAAGTTTGTGGTGTTGATATATGTTTTTCATTTAATAAAGAAATGTGGTTCAGATCTGACAAAACTGCTACTGCAGCTGTTAGCATCTATGCTAATCTCTATTTTCAAACATTGCAACAACTTATGATTGGAGTAAGCCAAGAAAATACAACTTGATTTTTAAAATATTTTCAGAAAATAACTAGAATTAATTGATTTAATCGATATATTACCCAGCCCTGGAATTAATGTCAGAACATTGTTATTACCTGGCCTAACCACTTAACCATTCTGAAACTGTTATTCTAATTGTCTTGGATTCACTCTTGTTGGTAGTAAATTATAAAATCCACAGATGTGGTGGATCACTGATTCAGAGGAGAGGAAGTTGCAACATCTGTAATACTCCACTTCTGCAGATAGTTTCTCTTTTTCTCAGTAAAGCAGGTGCTGCAGAAGATGACGAAGGATGTTTCACAGGTTTTCTGTGACAGCTAACTCGTACACCAGTGTTCTGTCAAGTGTTGGTTTAAATATCTCCGTGTGAGGAAGTGACAAACCAGCAGCAAGTGTCTTTTTTAAGGTGGCCCCGGCCTACTTTACTATCTACAATGTTCACTCTTTGCTGTGTTTCTGATTAGAGTACCTGCTTTATGTCCATGCTCACTTAATTACATTTCCATTTAACCTTACTGCTACATCGAGTATAAAAGTGGGTTTTATGTCTTAAAACCCACTGTCTTAAATCTTATAAACAATAATGAGACAAACAAAAAAAAACTGTAATTTAACAAATCATGAACATGTATCTCTCATAATGATTTATATTCATATTTTCAAGCTCAAAATCAAACAGGCTAAATCAATGAGCTAAACACAGCATGAAAGACAGATTAAGGTACTTTTCTATGGCAAAATTATGATTTGTTCTCCTTGATTAGTTAATTTATCTGAACTTTATTTCCCCTGTTAATCCAACTTAGAGTAGAAAGTTCTTTGACAAAGTAACTTGGTGAAGGTATAAAAATCGTAGGTACGAACAAGGGATGAATGATATTGGTTTTTTACTGACATTAATAGTCATTATTGCCGATACCAATATTTTGTGTCAAGAGCACATAGTCTCCACTTAACTAAAATTGACCTGTTTCTCCCACAGTTACAATCAATTTGTGTCAGAAACAGATGTGAAGCAAGAAAAGCAACATTTTATTCTTTAATAAATTATACTTTGGATTCATAAAAGTAGATATTGCTTGATGATGAGGTCAACCATTATGGTACATTTTGGTAATATTCCAGCTAAAAATGGATTTTCATGGCCAATTCCTATGGTCAAACACATCTGTTGATATACTGATACCAATATTTTGTGTCAAGAGCACCAAGTCTCTACTTCACTAAAATTGACCTGTTTCTGCCATGGTCACAGTCCATTTGTGTCAGAAACAGATGTAAAGCAAGAAAATCAACATTTTATGCTTTAAAAAATGACATTTTGGATTCATTGCATGATGATGAAGGAAACAATCATGGTATTTTCTACATTTTGACAATATTCCAGCAAGTATGTTGGATTTTCATGGCCAATTCGTATGGTCAAAATATCCACTGTTAATATCGACCAAAGTGTTAATATCTACTGATACCAGTTATCAGCTTTCTAGGCAAATATCTGTCGGTATTGGTCAGATTGTATTGTGCATCTCTGGTACTAACAGTTATTCAGGTCATTCGACTTTTTTCTACTAAAAATATTAAAACGTCTAAATCAAGGGTAAGTTGAGTCAGAGATGCCACCGTTTATTTGTTTGTGTGCCATTAACTCTTTATTTTCTGTCAGTGATTTAAAATAACTTTATTAGTGATCAAAAGTGTCAAAAGATTCTTTCTATGTTTTACATGTGTTCAACAAAATAGCTACGTTATCAAAATGAGGGTAATATGAGGAATAATACCAACGATGAGAACAGCCTAACCTGCTGTCACTCGCCCAAAATGTTGTAATTAGGCTAAGTATGACTGGATTATAAGAGCCACACTGTTTGCCTGCTTTTTAATTGGACTTGGCTTGTAGGCAGCTTAGTCACATTTGTTTTGGGATTTTGGAACTGGAGCACCTCAACGCTCAGGTTTGCGGAGTCGATCCAAGACAGAGACATGAAAAGCAAATCATTAACACCGGGTAAAGCTTTTAGGTATGTTCTGGAGATGTTAGTTTTTTTATGTAGCAAATGATTTTCTTCTGCGTCCATAACTGAAGTTTACAGATTTTTACTATCAGTCACCTCAAAATGCCTCGAGGGAGTTCAGATCAATAATGTAAATCTTTTCTTCAAACACTTCCTCTCTGTGTTTACCGCAATCAGATTATATTTGTCGATGTAAATACTGTGACTGTGACCTGCAATCAGATTTCCAGAGATGTATGGAGGAAATATAAATTTAATGTCTTTTTAAAACAAAAAGCAATCTTTTGTTTCATGATTATGATTACTACACAGAAATCAAACCAGTAAAACTTCAGCCAGCACGAGACAAGCCTTATAGCTATTAAAATTAACTTAAAATCTTTATTAAATTGAATTAAAAAAGATAAAAATAGCTGTTGAACAACCAGCCACACAAACGGAATAAAAAAGTACCTTAGTGAGTTAGAATTAGGGCTGTCAGTGCTAAGGTGTTTATCCCAAGAAGATTAATGTTCTAAATTAACACATTAAATTTGTTCAATCTCATTAATTGCATGCCTTTAGTCCTTATTAGGCACACAGTGGCTGAGCTACCATCGAAGACAGCAGTAACTTAAGGGATGCTGCAATATGGGTTAGTCCACGTTTTGATACACACCTCGGTTTTTGATCCATTTTTTGGTTTGGTTATGATTGTCCAGGTTATTGGGATTTTTTTTCTCATTATTAAGCATTTAAATGCATTTTTACAAGAACAGAAAGAGGTTATGGTGAAAAAAAGCTGTTCACTCACTCCAATAATAAGGGTCACAGTAAGATGTTATACATTGGAAAAATTGTAGGTGCTTCTAATTTGAACCACAATTCTGTAGTTTCATAGTAGCTTATTAATAGCTGTTTACTCTTGCTGGTTATGTTTAAGCTTTAAACATTGTGAACAGTAGGTATGTTAAAATTATCACAAAGCGCAGAACATGGAAGTTTATTTTTTGTTACTTAATTTTTTATTGTTTTCCAAACAAAACATATCAACAATGATACAAAGAACAATAAGACACTGCCAGACCTAAATAACCAATATCAGTTACATAGGGGTTTTAAAACATTATACCATATATCATCATTTGGTTCTTTAAAGTATAGCTTCCATTTAGCCCATCTTTTAATTTACAAATCATTTCTCAGTCTTAATAAGAAAGTCAACCTTTACAACTCATGAATTCCCTTAATAATTTCAATCCAGTTGTTTATTGTGGGAGAACATGGAAGTTTCATTCTTTTTTTTCTACAGAGCTTATTATCAGCAATGATCCTAAACACAGTGAAACATATCACAGGTTTCTAGCAGGCTTCATTTATTTACTTTTTCACTGCCAAAGTCCATCTTCTTATACTTCAGTCAATATGTTGTGTTACACATACACTCCATGCCATAAAGCCATGTGTCTCACTTTCTGGACTTTTGCCATATTTTTGCTCTATGAGTGTTTTTCCCTTATTGCCATTTTATATAATTTATTGCCTTTGCATTATGTATGAATGTCACAGCTGACACTTGAATGTTATAGGTATCAATAAAATCAGTGTTAATTTGTTGACTAATTATTTTCATCATAGTTTTTGTCAACAACCTTTTTTCCCCTGACGAAAACTAGACAGGAACTAATAAAATCAAGTGCACATGGACAAAAACTAAAACTAAATTAACTGACATTTTCCTTAACAAATAAAAGCCAGATGAAAATGTTTGACAGAGATTTAATCCATCAGACCTAATTTGATCATGTAGAAAGTAGGGACAAGTTAGGAATATATCCAATCACAGCTTCTTTGGTTGTGTGGAAAGGTTGGATGAGTTATGAGGGACATCCAATCACAGCTGCCTTAGCTTCATGGTGGTGGGATAAGTTGTGGAGCGATCCAATCAGAGCTACTCTCCTTATGAATTGATATATTCATGTAGAGCAGGTTCACTGTTTGTTGTAAATTCTGGTATTGTAACTGAGATGTTCTGCCTTGTAGCCTAAATAAAGGTGACTGCATTTCACACAAAAGTTCAATTTGCTTCTGTTAGTTTATTCATTCAAACTTTACTAGCTTTCAATAAATGGTTATAAGATGTTTCCTTTTATCCGAGTGTAAAACATGACTTCAGAAATTCAAGGAAACATAAAAAATGCCTTACACTTTACTTCATATGTTAGTCCACTAATTTATAGTAGATTTCATCGACTAAAATGTTGTGAAATTTTATCAACTAAAACTAGACTAAAATTAAAACAATTTAGATGACTAAACTATGACTAAAACTAAAAAACATTGTAGGCAAAAGACGATAACTAAATTAAAAAGTGCTGTCAAAATTAACACTGAATAAAATATTTGTTGATCTACTTGCATGCACAAAGCAGAGACAGGAAGAGAAATATATTTCATACAGGTTGATTATACTCATCAGTGAAAACACTGTTCACCGTGTGTCTCAGCACAGGGTTGGCTGATAGCAAATTTTTCCCAGTTAGATTAGAGAAATAATCAGTCTGAGGGCAGCTCCACAGTCTTGCACTGCCCTAAACTGGATTCCAGTTTTCTGTTTGACGGTTAATGTGCAAACATTTGGAGGCACTTTGATAAATGTCGAATCCTTGTAGCTAATCTCATCTCTCTGTTTGTTTGTGTCTCCACGCAGCCTCAGGGAATCGGTGAGCCCAGTGTTTACCATGCTGTGGTGGTCATTTTCCTGGAGTTCTTTGCGTGGGGTCTCCTCACCACCCCAATGCTCACGGTAAGCCTTGATCCAGCTGAAATAACGGTTTGTAATGTATTCACACACCCACACATCTTCTCTGGAAACCAATGAGTGTCATTTTCCATTGACTGGAACTACACAAGGCCTTTCAGTGTCCATGCCTAATTTAATTTCTAATCTAATGAGCGTGGCTGGGTATGACGCAGGGTTTTTTGTTGTTAAGTGTTGGCAGATGTTTTGTCAACTGCTAATGAACTGAGAAATATGAAAAGAGCATCAAACAGTTGCTTTGTTTGAGCACCAGGTCTTTGTTGAAAGGGCTTATGAGGGGTCGCTGGATGCTGTTGTCGACCAAAGTGTGGATGCCTGCCTTGCAAAAGCAACACGTTCACCAGTGAGGTTTAGTTATTTGCTCCAGGCAACTCCAACATCATTTGAGTGTTTTTCATTCCAAAATGTTGGCTTCAGAAAATCACAGGCAGTTCAGGAAGAACAGACTCTTCACATTAAAACAGATCATTTTTTAAGCAGGGAGCTGAGATGACTTATTGAAATCAAGCACTCAATGTGAGGGCTGGACAATAAAGACCAAAAGTCATGTCTTATTAGTATTTTCAGCTAAATGGCAGTAGATGATTATTATTTTCTTTGTCTGGACTCATATCTAGGATGTTATGAGCATGTTAAAGTAATTTTAAAACTGAATATGGACACTCAGTGTTTTGGCAGTGTTTTATTGTAAACAGTTTTTTAAACATACATGGAAATAATTTTTTTAAGTTAATTCATTCAACATTTCGCCCATTAGTGGTCAGTCCGAGTCAAATGTCTTTATGATGGTATTGTTTTACTAGAAGGAATTGAACTTCATATGATTTTATTGATACCAACACCATAAACAATGCTGCACATAGATCCAATTCTTTATCGACTCTTTCTGTGGGGAAATTAGGTGGTTTTACTCCGACAACTCGATGGCTTTTTCAAATAACTTCAAAAATACCATACCGTACCATCTTCTTCCGCCTATACGGGGTCGGGTCCCAGGGGCGGCAGCCTGAGCAGAGATGCCCAGACTTCCCTCTCCCCGGCCACTTCATCCAGCTCTTCCCGGGGTATCCCGAGGCATTCCCAGGCCAGCTGGGAGACATAGTCCCTCCAGCATGTCCTGGGTCTTCCGCCTCTCAACGCAGAGGAGCACTGGCTCTACTCCAAGCCCCTTCCAGATGACTGAGCTTCTCAGCCTATGTCTAAAGTGGGGTACACACATAAAGATTATCGGGCTGTTTTTGTCCCGACTTCACCCCTTTCCTACCAAGGACAGCAAATGCCCGATTATCTTTTGTCTTATAAGATTATCATGTGGTCTGAGGTGTTCAGAGTGAATTTGTCCCGATAATGAGCTCTGAAACTTGTCGGGGCCGACAATCATAAATATTAAACTTGTTCAATATTTACAACCAAAACTCTTCATGCGTCAAGTCATGACTCCGTGAATTGTGACGTGGAACAGAATGTAGCCAATCAAGAAGCGAGCTGACTGAGGAACAAGGAGGCAGGCATAAATAAAAGCAATCATGGCCGATCTGAAACATTAAGTTGGGTTGACCTAAGGATTGGAGGACCAGCTCTTGTGTTCACCCTGTCTCCAGGATTTTTTCCAGTCCTTTTTTTTTAGTTCAGAATATTTCCGTCAAAAATAGTCCAAAGACCACCTTCATTCCCTCTTCTCGTATGTCCTCTCCCATGTCGCGTGTTGTGTTTTCCGGTTGTTGCAGTGTTTCTTCTTCTTTGTTTTTGTTACATCACATTTGATCATGCGAGATTTTTGGCTTGGAGGACTAGATTCTAGATCGATGGTGGGACAGACTTGTTATGTGCTGTGTTGAGATTATCAGAGCACTCCACACACAGTACAATCAGAACTGTTGAATTTCTGATTTTTATCTTCATGTGTGGGGTCTCTAACAGATTAAACATCTCTTCAGATTTAGAAAATCCTTACGTGTGTGCCCCACCTCAGTGAAAGGAATTTATAAGACAATGTAAAACATGAAGACAAGGGATAATTATTTCCTTAACACGCCAAAACTAGTCGCCATTCCTCGTTGCCATATACCTCATTTGAAAATGCAATACTGTTAACTTTAAGACGTGATATATTTTCCTTCTCCCCTTTATACAGTATCATAGTAGCAGGGATTTTTGTATTACTAGTGTTCCTCTTTCTGGCTGTAATGTTTAATTTCCAGCCAAGTGCTTGAATTCCTTCCCATTTTTATTACACTGCTCATTTTTTCCAAGCAGCGTGGATATCTGTGCGCAGGAGCCAAGCTGGCATTTCAAACAAATGAGGAGCAAACATCTGTGAGCCACATGGCGTTAACCAGACAAGCTTAGGCAATGCATACTTCTCAGCAGTGTCCTGTTTGAAGAGGCAGCCGTGTGTGTGACTGTGAAGCGTTAATTACTGGGGGTGTGTTTCCGTCAAGATCCCAGGGCGGAGGAAGGATTTGCATTTTGGACTAATCAGAGGGCGCCGGAAGATGAGAGGGACTGCTTCACTGGTCCCAATGAACGCACGGCTTCATTAGTATCCAGCAGCAACAGTCCTCTCTGAGCATTCACAGGCTGTGCGTGTTGGGTAACTGACTCCCAGAGGAACAGAGGGGATTCTTCTTAGCTGTGCCATGAGCTTAACAATGCTCGTAAACAATAACCAGATTCTTTGGTTCAGTCTCTGCTGAGCTCTGTGTTCTCTAAATTAAGCCAAGGCTCTGTGTTCCTGCTGCATGTCAGTGACACCTGAACTCTGTTACTGCACACTGACGTTCATGGACTTTGACCTCAACATCCCATTGTTTTTTTAACCATATAAACCACCCTTTCACCTCATTTTCAGCAGAGAAATGCATTTTTCAGCATCTGAGTGTCCTTTCATACTTTGCAGTTTTGTACGTTTATAGCAAGCAGGGTTAAGAGGATAAAAAGTTCTAGTTGTGTTTTATTTTAACTGCACATTAAGAATCATTAAACATTGGTTAATGCTCAACTAACCACCTAAAAATTATGTATATATTATTCATCCATCGTTTATAAAAACAGTTGGAAATCCCCATCAGTGCTAAGTAAAATAGGGCCCTATAAAATCTGTGATCATGGAATTGCAGACGGAATTACAGAATTGGACATTAAACGCAGAATTCAATATAAACACAGAATATCACGGTATTGGCTGACATTTTACGCAAAAGCTTTTTGTCCTGACTAAAAAGGAACATATCTCTCTGGAAAATGCTCCAAGGGAATCACTAATGATGGAGACAATGCACAGTTCACTTCCCCTCCCCCTCCTCCTCCCTTCATTAACATTGCAAATACGAAAGCTACGAAACTTCTGGCTAACTCCGAAGTACAGGGAAGAGCAGTTTCCCAATGATTATGTCAGGCGATAAAATGTTGTTCAGATTTTGTCAACATACTGTTGATTGGACCCGTGATGATCCGTGTAAGGACCACCTGAAGAGTGAGTGGTTATATTTTATTACTTTATACTGTGTCTCAGGGTTAAATTTGCGTAAAATATAAAAAAAAAACCAAATTCTCAAAAAAGTGAAACGGAAATAAACTGAGTATGAGAAAACTAAAACAGAATTTTGAAAAAAAAAAACACAGATTTTATAGGGCACTGAGAAAAGCATCAGTAAGAGGAAGAGATCATTGAGTTTTTTTTATCAACGAAGAAATCATTCCTCTTGGAGATCATTTTGTGACGTGATTCACAATCTTTTTTTTTTAACTATATTTTTATTAAAGAATTTTTATAAAGAACAATAGAAAACGAACAAACAAACAGGTCATCAAAGGTAATACAATACAGTTCATTTTCAATAAGGTTAAATCAGGGTTTTCGAGGGGGGGGGGGGGGGGGTTGTTTTTTTTTTTCCTCCAGTGTTCAGGTATAGCTATTGTTAGTCCATCAGATGGTCCAAATAAAAGTTCATCTGGGGTAGGACCCCCAAAAATCATCTACATGCAGATCAATCATTATCATTGAATTATTCATCAAAAGACAAGAGGCTCTAACAAAACCATACATGTAGTTAGACCAAGAGAAATATATATATTAACCACCTCCCATCATATACTTTTATTCAGAAATGTTATCCATTTGGACCAATACTTACTAAATTTATCTAAACATAGTCTTCATGAAAAGGTCAACCTCTCCATGTACATGGTTCACAATCTTGATGAATTTTGACTCCAAAAGAAATGTTCAGATTTGTAAGGTTCTCTCAGAGTCAACACACTGGTAAAATAATGCAGACCAAAGGCTCAAAACAATGATATTTTCCGTTACAGTTTATTTCTGTGGCTTTAGCCCTCTGACCAATTTATTTACATTAAAATGAAGGAGAAAACGCAACCAACAACTTTATTTGTTTAGACTTCCCAGTTGTTTTTTTGGCTCTGATTTTCTCACTTAACATTGATCCTTTTAATAGATTAACGTCATGTTTGTTACAACCACCAAACAGACGAAAAAGCAGAAGTATCTACTCCTCCAGCCACCAAAACCACTTACACATCAGTCCTTCCTCAATGTCAACAACTAAATGTTACCTAAACTATGACAAAATGTGCATAGTGCACCGCTACATGAGGAGGATCAGTGATAGAACATGGCTGGGTGTGGACTACAGTCTCATGGAAAGTTAATTTCTACTGAATCGTAAAAAGCAGCTGAGCTTTAGGTGTGAAAACCACCTTACAGAGCAAACCAGGAAGTTCACTTTGGATTAAAATAATGCAGACCAAAGACTTAACACAATGATATTATATGTGACAGTTTTTATCTCTTGCTTTATTCCTCTGAACAATTTATTTACATCGAAACGAAGGAGAAAATACAACCACTTATCTTCTTCATTCAACAACAGTTCGTTTTTTGGCTTTAATTTTTTCACTTTACATCGATCCTTTTGATAGATTACCGTCATGTTAGGAACACCCACCAAACAGACAAAAAAGCAAAAGTATAATCATTTCATGCATTTGGTGTGGGATTGTAAACCTGTGGCCAACTCCTGTCAGCAGGTTGCATCTGCTATATCCCTGCTAACCCCAAAAACATCACGGTAAACCCCCAAACACTTATTTTAAACTATCTATCCACAATAAATGCATCACTATGTCTGGAAATATCTACAGCCCAAATCCATCACACTAAACAAGAAAATATATTATTTTGGTAAACAGCAGCAGAGGAAATCAAAACCAGACTTGTAAGATGATTTAAATTATTGTTCTCTGTCATGGCTTACCTTGTCCAAGCCCTCATGTCTACTGCATTTCCTATTAATGGCTATGATTTGTCTATAACTGAATGCCGAGGTCCAGAGGGTGGGTGGGGAAGGGGAGAAAATGTGTATGATGCTTATTCGTGGTAAATATTGACATCCCTTTATAGTAATAGAAAATGTAAATAAAAACATTTGATCACAACAGAAGCCCTCAAAGCCACTTACAAATCCTCAACTTCATTTTTTAACTTTAGTTTTATCATTTTCATTTTCACAATCACGTAAAAAAACAATACATATAAGAAAGAAAAGCAAGAGTCATCATGGCAGACAAGATGTTTGACATCCTATGACATTAGACACAGTTTGAAAGAAATATTGAAATGGGTTATAAGTTGTGAAACCCATAATCACAAAGATTCAAAGTTCTCAGTGGATGAATGAAACATTCCAGAGTAAGTTGTAGAATGTCACTTACGGTTAACATAAGTAATCCACTTTTTTCCAGTATTTTTTTAACCTTTTGTAGTCAAATGTTTCTGAGAAAAGGTCAATTGTTCCATAGTGTAAATTTCTTGGATTGTGTCCTTCCAGTCTGTGATAGTTTTGTTTTTCCTTGTTCAACCATTTTCTGGTTATTGCTTTTCTACCTCCAGCCAGTCTTTTTCAGGTTTAATACTCTGCAGTTCTTTGATTTTTGTGTTCACAAATCCTCAATTTCAAACAGTGAACTCTTCAAACATTGCTAAACTATCAGTGTGTGTTTGTTATACAAAGATACACAAAAACATAAAGAGGTAAAGACAGAAAGAAGCAACAAACCAGCAGCTCTTGTGTGGTGCAGATGGTACAACAGAATAACACATGATGAATGATTATCTGGTTTTATGTTGCCAATTGTAGGATGTAAAAGGCTATTAAAGGCCGGGGTTTGATATGTGCCTTAATGCAGGGGTGCATTAAATGCATTATCGTTAGCCTGCACCATTACCATAGTGCTCGCTGGATGTGCACTGAGCAGACTGCCACACACCAACCACAAGATCCGCCTGACACACAGCTCTGATAAGTATCATTTAAGACTCACGCTGCATGACAGTTTGACCACTGCTCTTCAGGCTCGCAAGTGTTCATTACTGAGAACCACAGAAATGCCTCTCACCCTGTTCTCCAAAGCTGTTGTTTGTTTTTGTTCATTTACAGTCACTTTGTAGTTATAATATTTAGTTACTTCTCACTTTCTGCTGAGCAAAAGTTGACTGCACGGGGGGAACATTTAGGTGTCATTTGTCTTGCCTGCTACGTTGCATATGAAAATAAAGTTGCTCCTAAAAACAGTCTTTCAGAATAAATTCTTAATGCTGTTGAAGATTGTTCTCCTCAGTAAGGGTTGTCAAAATATTTGCTACTTTAGTAGTTAATGCCTCATGTTTTATTTAAGAACATTTGGTATCAGAAATTATCAGAGCTTACTAAGAAATAATTTCTTTTTAGAAGGCCTGGATATGTATGTGAACTTATTCCTTACGCTGTCTTTATCAATATTTAAAGTCCAAAGATAATATATTTTCATTTCTGTATGGATTTGTTTTTATAATGTTTTTGTAGATATACATACGTACATCCAATTCTTTAAGGATTCCCATATCCTGCTGGTTTTCTGTACAGCCTGCAGAAGTTGGCCTACACAGGTTTTCAGTGACAAAAATCTCAAAATTTCAATTGTCAAGTATTTGCAGCCCAACCACATGACTTTAATTTTTCATGGGAAATATGCTAACTATTGTTGTGTTCAATTTGACACAGTGATTTTATTAATATGATTTATTTCATTAACTTTAAATAGGGGTGCACAATATTATCAGAACAGTCTAAAAAGGTCATCATCTGTATCGGCAGATATTCACTTTTTTGCCGATGTTTACAGCAGATATTGACAATATACAGAGCTTAACAAATTAATCAGACCACCTATCATAAATACAAGGAAACTGAAAATGTTCTTGGACATATGTTTTGAACAGGAATGAGGAATTTCAACTGAATTTGCTTTTTATTCTCAATCTGAGCCGCTCACTGGGCTTTTATGAGAAGTCAGAAATTAATCTAGCATAACATTCAACAACCAAAACTAAGTTTTCTGTTCAGAAATGCAACTAAATAACTACAATTTGACTTCTGAATCAAGAAATGATGATGTGCTTTAACTGTGTTTCCTGTTGTTTTTTTGTAAAGCTGTAAATTTGGAAATTCATAAATAACAATAAATACAATTTAGCATTAAAAATATCATTTCTGTTAAAGAGCTTCTACATACTGGTGCATTCAATATTACAGAAACATAAAAAATGAAATTATTAGCACCCTCGCCACCCAGTGTTTCAATACAACTTTGTCGCTAGATTTAGCAACTTTTCAGAGCCCAGTAAGGACTTATTTTTCTCCAGAGAAACGGTTATGTGACACTGGACTCTGTGGGTGTGATTGCACTATTCTGTGATAAATTTGTCATAAGTTCTAAGAATGTAAGAGATTATTTCATAGATTTGTTACAGCCATAGACTGCACATGTTGTTAATCAGACCTATGGGGCGAAGAGGCATAAACATAGCAACCTCTGGGTAAATGCACAAACTGTAAAAACAACTGTAGAAAAAGGACACTGCAAATAATTTCTAAAAAGAGTGGGAACCCTGATTATTAATTTTACTTGTTTCACATCTCTATTTAACACACATACTGGCAAAAACCCAGTATCTTACATCCTTATTTTTTAGTTTCAGTATGTTTCTGTATTCTTTATTTATCTGAATGAAACCCCACGCAAGCTTTTACCAGGCAGTATTTTAACTCTGTAAAGTAAATAAACCGTTTTCAGTCATTGTTAACAATGTGATGTAACTGCATGGCTAATCTGGTGCTGTCTGTTTGTTTTCCAGGTATTACACAAAACATTCCCCCTGCACACATTCCTGATGAATGGGCTCATCCATGGCGTCAAGGTGAGATATCTGCACATTCACACAGAACAAATGGCTCCGTCATTTAACTCTAATGAGGCCAATATAACAGTCACACATGCAAACTTGGTAAATACAGATGCCGGCTTGTTAACAAGTTACATCTAGTGTTTTATTGACGGGTTCTCAAAGGAAAGCATAATTCATTTCCCTTGTTACATTAATCCACACAGTTGAACCTGTCAGCTGCCATGTTGCTTTTGTGCTTTTAGAGCTACACCTGCTCCTGAAACAACATTCTACTACAGCACTGTCTTTGTTGCACTCTTACTGACTTGTTTTGCTTGTGTGTATGCTCTTTTTTGCCTTGCTTGACCCTTATTCAGTGACATGTCAACACTTGCATGCTGGCCAGTAAATATAGCAGATGGTCCAGCTGTCTGCAGACAAGTTTACAGAAGCACCTTTACATCGAGGTGTCTCAAGTGCACATTGAAAATCCTTTTGAGCCTGAAGATGGAGCGTGGATCTTTGTTAAAATGTCTGTTTACAGTGCTTTTGTAAAATAGAGTCATCATTAGAGGTCATTTATAGGGTTTATTTTGCAGGAGAAAAATAAAATGAAGTTGAGCTCCATGTTTGAGACTGATGATGATATCAACAGATATAATAATAATCTGTGTATTTTTTTTAAGTTTAACAATGATGTTTTGACTCAATAGTTGACTAGTGGTGTGCCTTGATGATGTCTGTGACATTCAAAAGCTTGAAACTTACTATAATCTATTTTACTTTACTGTATTTTACCTCAACAACTGGTACATTTAGTTGTTTTCTTGAGATCTGGACTTACTTTATTACATAATATTGGTATACGGAAGCTTTTTTCCATATGACAAGGTTTTAATTTGAAGAAAAAAATGACATGCCATGATTGGAACAGAGTAGAATACATGTAAATATTTGTTTTTTCTAAATTCTTCAGAAATGATGTGCTTTTTAAGACATGTCTTCGGTGCTCTTTTGTTGATCAATCATTCGTTTTATTTGATGTAAGATCCAAACTGCAGAATTTTTGTGAAGGAAAATGAAGTGGTTGAAATTTTTGTTGGGTTTGTGTTAAGGAAGTTGTGGTGTGTCCTGTGGCTGGGAAATTTAAAAACCACTGAACTAAATGACACGACAACAGGCCAGAGGTGCTTCCTTTTTTGTCCTCTCAGACTCTGTGTCTCAATCTTTTACAGGAAAAACGTCATTTTTTTCCAGTCCGACAGCTGCTAAAGCTTAGTGACACCGCACATCACAGTTCAATCTATGAGTAGGAGCTGTGATGGAGGAAGATATCTATAAAGGAGAAAACGGTTAACATCTTCTATGAGGCCAGTTTGGCTTAGAAAACAAAGTGAAGCTTAAATAATGAGTTTCCCATGTGTGAGCCCGATGTTTATTTTCCCCCTGGGTTAGTCGTGCAGATTAAATCATGCATAGAATACAGTTATATTTTTGCGTGCTGTATTCTCTCAAACCAACCTGTGAATAATCATACTGACAGCGTGTGGTCCCACTGAAAAGTGGTAACTGGTTCTTGACATGAATTCATTCAGCACTCTGAACCATGTTTCATTCTCCATCTTCTCCAGGGCCTATTATCATTTCTAAGTGCTCCGCTGATCGGAGCTCTCTCAGACGTATGGGGACGCAAGTCCTTTTTGCTGCTAACGGTCTTCTTCACGTGTGCACCCATCCCACTGATGAAGATCAGCCCATGGTGAGTGAGAAACACCCACAGTGTGTGTTTTTGCCCTTAAACCACATAAATGTTATTCTCCCACACACTCAAGCAACAGTATTCTTTGTCATATGAACACTTGTGACTGAAACCCCCTACTCCTACCTCATTTGTGTTTTATTACTTGCCCTGTTTGCCTTCTTACTCTTATTACTATCTCTGTCTTGTTTTTGTTTATGGTTTGTGTATTTGTTTTGTTTTGTTGTTGTCTCTTGTTATTGTCTTATAATCTTGTCCTGTATTTTCAAATTACTTGTTATTTCTTTTGTACTGTTCATATTGTACTTTAATCATTTGTATGTCTTGTTAAATGTTTGCAAATAAAAATTAATTAATTAATTTAAAAAAAGAAGAAGAAGAAGAAGAGAAACACCCACAGTGGGTCATCACCTCCGTCAAGGCAGTCATATTTTTGCCTGCATTTGTCAGACTGTGAACAGGTTAACTCAAAAACTGTTTATAACTTTTTGAGTTAACCTGTTCACAGTATGGCACAAGAAACAAGTGATTAGATTTTGGTGATCTGAATCCGGATTCAGGTCTAGGTGTTCTCTGAAGAATTTGTTAACATGGTGAGATTGGGTAGTTTCCAAAATTTTCGCCTATAACTTAATGAGTTCGTAAAGATTTTTATGACAGTTTCAAAGAATGTTGGTCATGGCATGAGGAAGAAGTGATACGATTTTGGTGGTGATATGGTAATGGTAAATGGACTTGAGCTTATACAGCGCTTTTCTAGTCTTTTGACTACTCAAAGCAGCTCTACACCACAGGTCACATCTACCCATTCACACCCATTGGCTCTCACATTCACTCACTGATGGTTCAGAGTTCCTATGTTAGTTATCCATCAGTATCAGCTAACACATTCATGCCCTTTCATGCCCATTTACACGCCACTGACACAGCAGTGGGAGCAACTTGGGGTGAAGTGTCTTGCCCAAGGACACATCGCCATGTTTCGCCCAGAGGTGGGCTTGAACCTGCAGCCTCCCGATCACTGACCAAGTGCACTATCCAGCTGCACCACCGACACCCCACCGTCGTGGTGATCCAAACCAGGATTCATAACCAGGATTCATATCCAGGATTTTTTAAGGAATTTCTTAACATTACAAGATAAGACAGTTTTGGCAATAACTTGCCGTGATGCCCTGGTAGAGGTTTGTGCTCTTGGTGCACTTCTAGTTTACCTCCTGTATTTAAGTGGAAGTTGAAGTTTTGTTGTTTGCTGTATCCAGTGCTGTGCTTGAGAATTATGTTAATTAAAAAATGGCAATAAAGAAGGTACTAAACGTCCAAACTGTATGATTTTATCTCCGCCTCTGCTGTTTGTCTTTACTTAAATCAAAACTCTGTCCTTCTTTCAGGTGGTACTTTGCAGTCATCTCCATGTCCGGCGTCTTTGCCGTCACCTTCTCTGTGATCTTTGCTTATGTGGCAGATATCACGCAGGAGCATGAGAGGAGCACAGCATACGGCCTGGTAAGCTGATGGTGGATACTTGATTATATCTGTGTTGTTATATTGCTCCCTGACAACACCAGTCTTTATTAGTACTGCAATGGATGCTCTTCTGATATTTTTGAAAGTTTTCACATTGCCTGTAGATATTTACAGAAGGTTTTTCATGCCACTGTAACTGTTGCCAATTGTCACAAAGTGCTGTACTGCCTTTGGATTAATGTTGAGTTTGGCATGTAAATATATAATAATAATTAATATAATAAGATAAAATTCATAAAAGAGGAGGAGTATGGCATTGACCTACACTTTTGTAAAGTGTCTTGAGATAATAACTGTTGTCGTTGGGTACTATACAAATACGACTGATTGATTGATTGATTTATTGAAATTATATAATATAACCCCCCCCCCAAAGCAGACATATTTATTTAAGTCACTCAGCACAGCCTAAAGTCTCTCTGCTTGAAGGTACATTTAAACATCATAATAATTTAGTTCATCTTTGATTATCTGTTTACTGATTCTTTTCTCATTAACTTTGCACTGTAAGGTGGCAATGTGTGCTGAGAAAGGTGCCTATAATAAAACATTATTATTATTATCAATAATATTTATTTGTCTTCTAAAATGATCATTTTACAAACCAGATCTTAAACACATCTGGTACTTTTTTGTTACTTTAATGAGCTGTAAGAGCTGATGAATTAATGAAATTTTAATTACATTTACTACGTGACACAATTGTTAAACATAATAACCAATATTAAATGATTACACATGACAAGTTGCTCTTGTTTGGTCTTTTTTCATCTATAATTATTTTAGGCATTTTCTTTTCCTCTTGAACTTTCTTTATTTTTTAATGATAGTGTTAAGGGCATTAAACCTCAGTGACTGCTTGTGGTGCATGTAGTAATAATATTTTATAATCCTGGTCTTAATATCTATCAAAATATCTTTTCACCTGTCAGGTTTGATGGGAATAATATGATTTATTAGTGTTTTTAATCAGAGCAATCTTAACAAAGGTTTGGAGATTTTACCACAGCTGCTTTGTGTGAGGGAGGATGTCTGACCTGCAGCAGCAACAGACAAAGTGGCTTTTTTAAGCTTTTTATGACAATTGGTAGATAATGCATCAGTAGATAATTACCCTGTCTCTCTTTCTTATCGCTCTCCTCCCTCCCCTCAGGTATCAGCTACCTTTGCAGCCAGCCTGGTCACCAGCCCGGCCATCGGAGCATACCTCTCCGTGGCCTACGGTGACACCTTGGTGGTTATCCTGGCCACGGCTATTGCGCTGCTCGACATCTGCTTCATCCTGGTGGCCGTACCAGAGTCACTGCCAGAGAAGATGAGGCCAGCGTCATGGGGGGCACCCATCTCATGGGAGCAGGCAGACCCCTTTGCTGTAAGATATAACACAAAACTCCTTTTTTGTACTGGATCAGGAGTTCCTGCACAATAATAGACATTTGAATGTAATTGTATTTGTAACAAGCAAATGGTCAGAACTTTAATTTCTGTATACACACTGCTCAGGCATAACATTATGACCACCTGCCTAATGTCCTGTTGGTCCCCTATTCAGCCCCATATACAACAAACTGTGATGCACTGTGTTCTGACACCTTTCTAACAAAACCAGCATAACTCCTTCAGCAATTTGAGCAACAGAAGCTCATCTGTTGGATCAGACCACACGGGCCAGCCTTCGTCCTCTACAATCATCAATCAGCCTTGACCCTGTCGCCTGTTCACCACTGTTTCTTCCCTGGACCACTTTAGATAGTTACTGACCACTGCAAGAGCTGCAGTTTTGGAGATGCTCTGACCCAGTCAGCTAGCCATTATACTTTAGACTAGGGCTGAACGATATGGACAAAATTTCATATCTCGATATTCATGCCAGATATCTCGATATCGATATCGATACGATACGATATGACTACGGGTTCGGTGAAAACCAAACATTTTTCAGAAAAATAAAAACATCATAATACAAAAAAATGTGGAAAGTGCAGTTTTAGCGCTGGGGAAATCTATATCGTTTATATCGTTGCTTTTCAATATTAATATCTTGAATGTTCATATCTCGATATCGATACGATAACGATATATTGTTCAGCCCTACTTTAGACCTTATCAAACTTGCTCAAATCCTCATGCTTTCTCATTTTTCCTGCTTCTAACGTGACAAAATGTTCACTTGCTGTCTGATATATCTACACACTAACAGGTGCTATGATGAAAGATAATTAGTGTTATTCAATTCACCCATCAGTGGTCATATTGTTATGTATGATTGGTGTATATAGATATATGTGCCATATTTATATGTAAAAGCCTAGGTCTGTTTTGTGACATAACCAAACCAACAGGTAAAATAATTTGAAAGATGGATTTAGTTCAACAAGTTCACTGTTTTCCTGTTTTCTTCGTCAGTCTCTGCGTAAGGTGGGTCAGGACTCCACGGTGCTCCTCATCTGTATCACAGTGTTTCTCTCCTACCTCCCAGAGGCCGGACAGTACTCCAGTTTCTTCCTCTATCTCAGACAGGTAAAGCTCTGCTCTGCTTGCCAACGCATTTCACAAAGGCCTTGAAAATGTCTGGATCACTCACAGAAACAACAGAATTACTGCTAAGCATTCATTCATTCAAGTGTGACAACAAATTAGCAAAGAGCATGGTTGCAAACAGTAGCTGCTCTTTTTTCAGTTGGGCATATGCTTTAAAATCCAAATATAAACTGTACCAGTACACAAGACGGTATGTTATGGGGGTTCAACCAGATGGGAACAAAGAATGAAGTGATATCCTGCTTGAGGATTTTTTCTTTGCATTCTTTGCCGTTCCCGTGCTGTGTTGTAGTCCCTGTAGAATCATCATGAACAGTTTATAATCGTGCAAGTTTTTAGCCTGTGGAAAGTTGATAGTTGTGAAGTACAGATCTAACTGTTTTTATTGAAGAGTGCTTTTTTTTTCAATTAAACCAACACTCCTCAAGGTGTTCTTACCTCATAAACCTCATTACATTAAATGCAGGATCATGACTGTATTAGGCAGAAAAAGCTTTTTAAAACTGTCCAGATCATTGCAGTGTGCAATTCAGTAATGAAAGCACCTGTGTCAGAATTTTATACTGGTATATGGGTTGCACAGGTATATGGGATGCAGCCGACTTTCAGATGAAATGAGTAGAACTAATAATGCATCTAATACACCAGATTTTACAGTAGATGACATTCATTTTTGGTGAAATTGTCTCCTCCATAGGGACAGTATTTTTGTACATGACAGTATTGTACAATAAGTTTGGCCAGAGAGAGGCTGATACTCTCAGGGGACTCTGAGAATAACCTCAGAACAGAGAAACTTGTGTAAATTTGCCAAACAAACATTTTCATCTACATGGCTCAGAGATGAGATCAGCAGCTTTTGCTGAGCAGCAGCCCAGTAAAGGGAGTCTCAGCAAAATGCAAATGCAGGGAAATGTATTGTAAAACTCAAGGAGGAAGAATTGAACTCTTAATCGTTTAGGGAGGCCATTGCTCAGGGGATAAAGAAGGCTACCCACTTATCAAAAGACTTTCCAGTCATTCACTGGCACCTGCAGTCTGGGTCTAAAAATAAATGTTGATAAAGTACTGATGACGTGTGAGAATGTAGTCAAAGAGTGTAGCAATCAAACAGTATGGATGGCTTTATTGGTTGATTACCCTGTCAGATTGATGCAAAGTCAAAACATCAATCTACATCATCTCCAAGATACAACTTTAATTTTACATTCCTACCCAGGGATGGGAATCAAACACCAATTCCAGTTGAGAATCGATAACAGCTCCCTCAAATAATCAATATCAGTCTTTTTGCTTAAGAAGTCCATTATCAACTACTTTCACTTTGTTCTGCATCCTTTGCAAATCAAAATGAAAACAAAGAAGTCAAAAATCATGACTCACAGAAAAGGTCAAACTTTAGGCTACATTTGTTGAAAAAAAGACATTTGATTCCTTTTAGTAAGTGGAAACATCAACATTTTGCAAAAGCACTTATCTGTGCAGCATGTCATTAATTATCAGGAGCAACGTGTTTGGCATCGTTACCACTGAAGACCTGTGAAGGCGAGCTTTTGCTCACACAGAAAATCAACAGGAATTGATTAGGGAATCATTGAAGAATTGGATTGATTAGCAGAATCATTAATGACATTGGTATGAATCATATCTTATCAATTCCATTCCTATTCCTACCACATACCTATTTAATTGATTCAACTCAGAATCTGTCATTCTGAGCTTTTTAGACAGTCCCACCACGAGGGCTCGATGGCACATCGTTTTTTCTCCACTGATGTGATGTGTGCGAGCTCAATAGTTAAAACATGGGCAGTGTTCAAGTGACCTGAAACAAGTCATGCTACAATGTCAGGGTTTTGGTTTCAGTCTTAAACAACTCATATTTGCTTTTTCAATTTTAAGTGCTGTTGTGATCGAGCACTTCTATGAACAAGACTCAAAGACTGTGGCTTCAGCCCATATTTTTGGTGCCAGCAGCTGCCTAAAATGTAAACAAGTATAAAGTGCTTAAAATGTTTGTGGTTAAAGTGAACTTGATTAAACACAAACATACCCAGTTTTCATGGATTAATGGTAATAGAGGCCTTAGTGTTTAAGGAAAAGAAAAAAATTGCCTATAAATATAAAAAACATTGCATCTCACAGATGTGAACTTTTATCACATGTTTGGGACATTTAAGCAACAATAGTCATATCAAAAAACATTATTTTCTTGATGAAACCAATTAAAAAACAGGCAAATTACATGGAATGGCATGTGAGTGTCAAAACCAAGCTCTTGTCAACTTTAACAAAGCAACGATTGAAAGCATCCTGACTAGAAACTTCACAACTGGCATTGGGTGTGCACAGCCCAGGACAGGAGGACTCTGCAAAGAGTGATTAAAACTGCCCAAAACATCATCGGTACCCATCTACAGAGCATCGGTGATATCAGGGAGGTGAGGTGCCTACGCAGAATCCAGAAGATACTGAGCTGAATACTGAGTGCTGAATGCACCATCTGCCCTCCTCCATGTACAATGAGTTTGTTCTTTGTTTTTTTTGTTTTGGAGCCACAATTTAATGTCATCGGGAAACAAATTATCTTCCTTGTAAGCTACACCACAGGTTGTTTTTGCCTCAACACCCTGTTTCTATTTCCCTCTCTGTCAATCGCACAGACTTGGACAAGAAGTGAGAGTAGAGGCAGAAACACTCGCAGCGCTCCTGTCTCCCGCTGAGTCCACATGACTCCCTTTCTCTAATACCACACCTCTGTCACTACAGCATAAATATTACGGCTTAAAACGTCAGCGTGGATTGGGCTTGTGCATGCAGGTCCCTAAATTAAACTGAGTCCAAATCCTATAATCGCAGACTTGGTGTTGATTTTAGTAAATATTGTATTGTTTCCAAGTAGAGTAGTTTCTCTTGTTCCTTTTCTTTCTTAATTTATTTTTTCTGATTACTGTTTGTGTTATTATTTTATTACTATTTGGTTTATTTTGTTTATGTGTGATTATTTTTATTATTATTATTTGGAAGTGGGTTAATCATCGACTACTTGTGTAAGGTGAAAAGGTGGGACTCGATAAGTTTTCACTTCCTCCTCCTTTTTGAACATGCAAATGACAAATTTATTTTGGTTGTTGTTTTTTTTGTTCTATCTTTAATTATTCTCGTTGAAAACAAAAAAAGAGAAGAAGAAATAATTATTATATTAATGCATCAGGGGAACCTGGCCATTTGCACCCTTTATATTGAATTAAAGCATTTCAGATCGATCAGAGAGCTGCGTAAGCACAATCCATTTACCATTGGACTTCACCAAGCGCTCCAACATGAACTAACATGGTGTGGTCTCCTTACCCGAGCTGCTCAAAGCTCTGTTCAGTTTGTGTAAACAGTGCAGAAGAACCTGTCCTGCAAGTTTGTCACACCATCTCACACTCTCCTGCTCCTCAGCGACCTTCTTAAAAAAAACAAGAGAGTATTTCTGGAGCATCGGAGCTAACATTACCCTACACGCCTCCCTGTCCTCTTTCTGCTGACGTTGTGTTATCTTATATCGCTCCACATCCATTCTTATAAATTAAACCCAACACACACAAGCTGCCCTACTCCTGCTGCTGTATAAACGACCCAAATACACCAGAAAAAAACAAGAGGTGGGAAAAGAAAAGCACACATTGTTCCTCCAAGATGCATCGTTCTAAAAGGGCACAAACAAGCTCCTCCGTTCATTGTGTTCACTAAAAGAAATGGGTGAAGTCTTTATGTTTGAGGAACGCGGTTGTCTCTGAGAGTTCATGTCTCGTCCTGTTCTAACCCGAGTTACCTTTTTGTTCTCTCACCCTCAGGTCATAGGCTTCTCGCCAGAGACAGTGGCTGCCTTCATCGCTGTGGTGGGAATCCTCTCAATACTAGCTCAGGTACTGGAAAATAATCACATCCTGTATAATTACATGTCATTTTGAGGGAATGCTCTTGTCAGCTTTGAGTTTTTGTGAGGTGAACCGTGATCATTTTAAAGCAGAAAATACCAAGATACCCTCATTTCAGAGAGCAGAAGGAGTCAAACTCAGAATGTTATGTCTGCTGCCATTGTGGGCAAATAAGAACAAAAGATGAGGCTGATGGTTCACCGGCAGTTTTGTGTCTGAATGCATAATGACCTCACCATTGATTGCTATGTACTGATGTACTGAAGTACTGTGATGGTGGTCTTGGGACGATTTTTGATGGAAAATTCCTGACCTAAAAAAAAGGAAAAGACTGAAAAGGTCAGCCATGCTTGTTTTTATTTACACCTGCTTCCTTGTTCTTCAGTCAGCTTGCGTCTTGATTGGCAACGTTCTGTTCCAGGTCACAATTCAGAGTCATGACTCTGGAGTCGTTGGCTTTCCCCACACACATGAAGATTTTTGGTTGTAAATATTGAACAAGTTCAGTATTTTTACAAACATTTTTACGGGACAAATTCACTCTTAACACACCTCAGACCACAGGATAATCTTATAGGATTATTTTAAAAGACATAAGATAATCAGGCGTTTGCCGTCCTCGGTCAGGAAGGGGGAAAGTCAGGACAAAAACTGCTTTACCATCAATACCAACCTGTCAGTTACCCCCACCAGTGTCAAGGAGGTTAAATAATATATACTTATATTAAAAACAAAGGATTTTTGACAAACCAAGTACAGTCAAGTTAAGCCTATAGTACAAGTTGAAAAATGCCATGAAAGCTGACCTGTCTTTATTCGGTGATGAGATATCTCACATTTTGACTCCATGCTTTTATTATCTCTGCCAAGGAGGGGATGTTTTTGCTGGCATTTGTCCATTTGTAAGTAAGTTTGTCTGACTGAGCAAGATAAAAACAAAGCTAACAGATTTTGCTGACACTGTTGAATGTTGGTCATTGCACAAGAAAAAAGATTAGATTAAATTTTGCTGGTCATTCAAATATGAATTCAGATTCAACGTATTTTTAAAGAATTTGTTAACATTGTGTGATAAGGCAGTTTTCCATATTTTTTGATAATAACTAAGCTAACAATGTCAGAAATGCCTTGGCAGAGGTTTGTGCTCTCTGATACTTCTATTTCTGAACTTTTCCTGCAGCACTTGTCTCAGCTATTTTTTCATTAAAGTCACTGGAAAAGCTGTGAAGTGATTTCCTGGATGTCATGCCAAGCTGGGGTTTTTTTTGTGTTTACTAAAAGAGAGAGAAAATAGGACTGAAATTGATTTATTAATATTTGTTTACTTTGTGTGCTGCTGACCCCTCTGTGAAACAGATCTTGAGCTCAATGAGGTTTTTTTATTCTTATTTAATAAAGGTTAAATATGTTTGCTGTTTTGATTTAAAAAAGGTCATGATGACTGTATTTTATGTAAATAAGATTCTTCCTATAATATTCTTTTTGGTGACCAAGACCCGTCCTTTATAATACAAAAATTATCTGAAATATTAGTGTGAGACAAACTAAGTTCAGCAGCCACTCCAGACGTTTACCTTTGATAAATATAAAAAGAAGATGGCAACATACTGTTGGACAGTGATGACAGAGAAAGATGGAAGAGAGAGGTGAAACAGTTATCAAATTGTGGTGTATAAATCCTTTACCTGCATGTTTGGAGAGGGTGTGTTGTATCATGTGATTGCCTTGCATCATACCATTCATTACTGTACTGCTGTGTCATGTCATCATGATATGATTGTTACTGTGCTCTGTGTATCGACTATCATATTATGAGCTTACCCGTGACTCAGCTTTAATCTGCTTAGTTATAAAGAAATCACCATGTGGTCTTCATGTTGCTTCTTTTGCCCAAGAATGCTCATTATTTAAGTTATTTTGTAAACTGTATTAAATAAAAATGTGAGAAGCAGAACTTGATTGATTTTGAGACAAGTTTAAGTATTTAATCCATACTTGAGCTGTATGACCTCTGTTTTTCCAGACGGTGGTTTTGGGGATCCTGATGCGATCAATAGGGAACAAAAACACAATCCTGCTCGGTCTCGGCTTCCAGATCCTCCAGCTGGCGTGGTACGGCTTTGGCTCCCAGCCCTGGTTAGTGACTTCTTCTCGTTCTTTTAAAAAGAAATGATCAAAAGTAGAACCAAAGTAGAACTTGGATCTAAAGCACAACTGAGTCGCACAGCTGCCAACATCTCACCAAATCAGTTCAGGTATCCAAATCGTTCCCAGCTCAGTGTTCTCCTGATGATGAGTGAAAGTTAATAAGATGGATGATATGTCGTGGATGAGGAGTAGGCCAGCCTCTTTGCATATCAACCACATACAGCCTGGTCTTTGCTTATTATTTTGCCATTGGTGGTGTTAAGCCCTGCTTCTGGGGAGAGGGACTCTGCCTGTACTCCATTTCCACAAGGTGTAGTTTCTGCTGCTGAGGTGGAGAGCAGCATGAGTGTGTGGATGGTCGGATTGGGCTTGGAGCGCCCTCTGTTGGATGGGGCGGCCAACTGCTCCAGTCTCCCTAATGGGCTGCAGAGCTGAATATTGACAGTTAGGACTTCAGCCTCATGCTCAAATGGATATTCAAATATTGTTTATAATGCTGCAGCTCTGTAAGTGTCTATTGTGTTTTTTGTTTGTTTTTATTGTTTCATTTGACTGATTGGCACAACCATAAGCAGGACAAGTCTTTGTGCTTTCCTATTCTAATTTCACATCCTGCCTCTCTCTGGAGTTCTCCATAATGGGATGACATATCTGAAAACAAAATCAGTAATGCCTCTCTCACACTAAAACAAATTCCTTCCAACTAACCTAGAAAGGATTTTTTTGGAGAGACCCTACACCATTTTTTTAGCTCGTTTTAGCCAGAGCAAACCAAAGATGAAACCAAATGTAAGGCTCTCCTCATATCTATGAAAGATATCCTCTTATCAGTCTATTAGTATCTTCTGATGCTTAACCTAATTTGATAACTGTATTTCACAGCCAATGAAATACTCATTATTAAAACAAGAATTCATTTAAAACTGTATTGAATTTCCCAAATTGTCTACTCCAAGTCTGCCTTGATCATTTTTTTATTAATTTAATCTAATAAGTTGCAGGTAGAGAAACAGTAATCTTGTCGTCTTGCTTAGTCTTTTTCCTTGTAAGATTGTTTGGGATTTTTAAAAATTATTGAGCTGTTTTAATTATAATCTATGGTTGCACTCGCCTCTTAATTTACCTGAGGGCCCACCAGAGTGCCTCACTACACTGTATCCCAAACTTGATGAAGAAATACATTTCTCTTCACCTTTTTTTGATTCTTGAAAGTAGGATTTGATCCTTTCACACTTCAGACTGCATCACCTGTGGGACTTACAGCTTCTCTAAAGATTACAGTGTTGCAGTGACATATAATCTCTAAGTAAATATTACTCAACCTCGCGACGGAAGTTTGTCCTACATGACTAAGCATTTCCTGCAGCGGCGTGAGAAACCACAGTTGTCGTCATATGATGTGATCAGTTAATGGTTGCAGTTCAATGGCAAATGTTTAACTTGTGCTTAGAAAGAAAGAGAATGTTTATCTTTGCTTCATTTTGCCTTTAAAGTGTAAAACCTCAAAATGTTTAACAAGCTATGACAGACATGCGAGAAGGTGGAGCAAGCAGTAAAAGTTCCCCTCCCTGTGAACTGATTTCAGTAAAACTGTTTAATATTTAGAACCCATCAACATGTTCTTAATGAAAAATCGAGACCTATTTTTCTTAAAGTTTCAACCGCTCAAGCTTTTCAAATGACAAACTTTGTTGCTTGTATCTTTGCTGATTTTAAATGTGTAGTTAATGTTGTGGTGGTCTTAATCCTTTGAAACATTTTCATTAAATTTTACTATTTAGCGATAACATTGCAATGAAACTTGCACTTATGGTATCACAAAATATTGTGGCATATTTTTTTGTCCTTGTATTGTGATATGTATCATATAACCTGATTCTTGACAAAACTTATCCTTTTCATCACAGGCGCACTGTTTTCCTCTGTTCTCCTTGATAACATGAACTTTTTTTTAGTAACTTTGCTTTTTTAAAGATTTTTAGAAATTTACACATCAATCAAACAAACTATGTTTTTACCAAGAAAATATTTAAAAAGTCAAGATATTTAACCACAGCCCCCAAAATGTACTTGTTATGGTATGGCTAAATGGAGATGACAGATTTGGATATATTTCCTCTAAGGGCTTTCATACTTTATGAACTTTTTGTCAGAGTCTTCTTTATCTAGTCACAGATGCACAACACACTGATAACAGCTCCACGATATTATATTTTAAAATATATTATAATATTAAAAATATTAATATACAAATATCCAAAATATTCTTTTTTTGTCTTTATTTAGATTTTTGTTAATATCTGTCTTTTTACACGGTGTCCCCGGGGTCTTAAAAAGTATTAAAAGTTGAGAAATCAATTGTGGGAAAATTAAGGCCCTCAAAAAGTATTTAAAAAGTCTTAATTGTGATTTTATGAGGTAATGAATTTTATTGGTATTGAAGCTTTGACTCCAGAAGTATCCATGAATATTTATTTTCTTCCTTGCGACTATTACAAACAATGATGTCGGTGGCGTACTCGGAGCTAGATCACCTCAGGGCTGCACGTGTACAGGTGCAACGTCACGCGACAGCGAATGTTCCGTTAAATTGCAAACTACAACTGTTAAAGATGTGTTGCTAACAACACTAAAAGTGGCGATGAGGTCTTAAATTTTTTTGAAAGGTTTTTTAAGAAGTCTTAGAAAGGTATTGAAATTAACCGCAGGATTCCTGCATATACCCTGTTTTAATGTGTCTTTTTATCTACTCTCTGAAACTGCTATTGGAACTCCCTCCTGATTTCCGTGTTGGAGTTTCCCAAAGAGACATAATGAAGTTCTATCTAATCTAATCTAATGTAATCTAACTCATCTTTGAGTCAAGATCCACTAGCTTAAGGAACTGAAAGTACAGGCAGATATAAAAAAAGGTGATCAAAACTAAAGCAAAAAACTGTTCTTTGAGTTGATATTTGCAAACCATTTGTGGTTAAGGTCTAGTGTCAAGGTGAAGACAGCAAACAATAATCTACTTTCCATTATTTTTCATTTTTTCTCTCAGACTCTTCTATTTCAGTTACTGTAGTACCCTTTGAATCCTCTAGAGGGCAGCACAGCACTGATCACCATCACAACCTCAAGCTCGTTTCCATCTCTGCTGATTACTGTGGACCTATTACAGGGATCAATACTGTTTTGTAACTCCAATGATTTTTGTTTTGACTGATTTAAATGCTACAATGGATTTCCATGTGCAGTTTCAAAACAAACAGAGACATGTTACAGCTCTGAAATTCCAGTTTAAACTCACAACCCTTTAAATGTTGACCTGCAAATGTAACAAAAGCTGCTTCAATCGAAACAAAACACTCAAACAGACCACCCCATCAGCTGAATTTCTCTTAAACTGACATTATGACAGCGCTCCTCGGCTCTCTTGTTTTGGCCCAGAGGCAGGGCCGCAGTAATATCTATTGATTCTGAAAGAAGACATTCACATCACGTCTCTGTGTTGCTCCCATCTGCTGTGGTCAATACCTGAAAATTGAGTTAGATAAAGGTCAAGATGGCCGCATAATAGATCAGAGTGAAAGAACCCCTTAAATGATATATAAAAAGATGAAATTAGATGGTGGCTATTGCATCTGCAGTAGTTTCACCTCTGAGACACATGGTGCATATCTATAGCTAAATTCATTCTTAGCTATCTTCTGAAGAAGCTTGGCATTTTGGATTGTTTATACTCGATCAGTGCATGTTTAATCGCTGCATTTCTGTGAGTAGTTATTTCATTATGTGGCACAATGTACAGTTTAATTCAGGCGAGGTAGTTTTTTTTTTTTTCATCCAGTCTTTTTGTTTCTTGTAGGATGATGTGGGCTGCCGGAGCAGTTGCAGCCATGTCCAGCATCACTTTCCCTGCCATCAGCGCCATCGTTTCCCGTAATGCAGACCCAGACCAACAAGGTGAGTTCACTAATCACAAAAGTTTGATTGAGCTCTCTGGACATAACCTGCTGTGGAGTGATGATGCAGAAACACTCAGTGTTTTTATCTTCCACACAGCTCTCACTGTGCCACAGACCAATATTTTCACAAAGGTCAGGAGGTAGTGTCCTCAAAAAAAGCCTAAATTATTGCACGGTTTAACTTCAGTTAGTGAAACATATGGCTTTTTGTCAACATGAAAAACCATGAGAAGTTGTTGTGTTTAATCCTGTTATTGAGACAAAAAAGGGAGAGGAAGTGGTCTGTACGGCCAAGGAAAAGAGGACGAGGCGAATAACACACCTGCCAGGACAATTCCAGAGATAGATGAAGAATTATGGATTGTAAATTAAACTTATTTAAAGGGATACACCAGCATTTTTGTTTCCGTGTGTTGCCTCACTCCGGAGTCCATGACAAGCAAATAGACACCATTCTTTTGACTGTGCGTGCAGTAACAAGAAAGAGACGGACAAAGCTCACCCACTGCTAATTAGCTTATTTCAAACACTGGGAGTCAATGGGTAGTGTTAGCCTGCCTCTGCCTACAGTCACCAGATAAACTCCTGTGTGCTTGTTGTGACTTCTTTTACCGTGTTATGTTATGTTATCTTATTTTAGACTAAGATTGGCACTTGATGTAATTTTTTAAAGAAATACATATGAAACTAAACCGCAGGGCGCATGCGTTAACCACCGCGGACGAGCTTGTAAGTAGGTCAACCAAACAAAGTTAATCTGCTTGTCATGGACTTGGGAGTATGCAAAGACACGAAAACAAAAAACATGTTGGCATATCCCTTTAAATAAATGCATGAGACCCACATCAAAATCCCTTGTTTACATCTAAAAGGGGAATGCACCCTACTGCACATCAGTGTACACATAAGAGTTTGTATTTTGTTTTTAAAGCTCGTCCAACTCTTCTGTACGGACATGTGACCTGCACTGTGCTGACTGTCCCACATTCCCTCTCCCTCATTGGGTCATTATCCTGCATCTAAACCAAAAACTAGGTTATGTTCAATTAGGGCTGGGAAATATATAAATTAAATTGATTAATTCGAATTATTTTCTGCAGAAGATTTAACAATTAAAAATCGAGATTTTTCCTTCACTTACTCAGCTTGAAAGTTGTTGCAGTGTTTGAAAAACATATATATATTTGTTGCTTAATTTGATTTAAGTTACATATATAATCACACATATAATTTTATTCATTATATGTATCATTTTCTTGGAACAAATTTCCAGTATTAGGTAATAATGATGACAATTAGGATGCAACAAAAGCACCCATGACTGTTATAGCAGAAATAAATAAAAAAATAATAATAAAATATTAAACATAATAATTTTAAAAACGATAAGTAAGAAATTATATATTTTTTAAAATAGAAATCTAATAAAAATATTATACAATTATTAAAAATACAGATTGATTTCGAAGTGTATACAGGCATTCCTAAGTGCTGTAGTATTCTCATGGCGATGCTCCACCTTCAAATAGGTATTTTTGGAGTCTCAGAGAGGTGTTTGAAAATATAAATACTGAAAATTTACAGTTTTTCTGATGGAAGGCCCTATCAGGTTTTGAAAAAGCAAATGTTTAGGCTAATATTTGTTTTTTAAATGAGATTAAATATTGATCAGAGTTAATGTGTTGTGAACATAGCTCAGATTTCAGTGTTACTGTAGACAAACTACATAACCAACATGTCTTTTTTGAGATGGAAAAAATTTGATTAAAATTACAAACCAAGTGTTTTTGAAAGAAATCTGGGATTTATTTTTAGGCCATATCGCCCAGCCCTATATTCAGGAAAGCAAACCTTCAGAGATCCTGTAATCAGACATTTTCTGTCTGTTTTTACTTTCAGGTGTGGTTCAGGGGATGATCACAGGAATCCGGGGCCTCTGTAACGGGTTGGGTCCCGCTCTTTATGGTTTCGTGTTTTACTTGTTCCACGTGGAGCTGACTGACAGCGACGGCTCCGATAAAGGTGCCAAATCCAACATGGCCAACCCCACAGACGAGGTAAGATGAGGTTAAATCTGTAAATGATCTATACGAGGAGTCCCCAGACTTTGCCATGCCAAGGACGTCTCTATGGACGGCAGGGGCCCCCCTCTTGTAATTTTTCAAAATTCCTTTGATATTACGATGTTATATGTGTCAAGCATTAAAATACACCTTCTTAATATGTCATTCTTAAGATGCACTAGTTTAATGTCTTTTTTTTATAGTCTGTTAGAATTTATGTTGAAACAGTGCTTGAGAATAATGGCAAAAATTAACTTTTTCTTTTCTTTTTTACATCGTCATGATCTTTTTATCTGATCCTAATGTCCAAAATGTATTCCCCTTGTCATGAACGATATTTTTAATCCCTCCTTTACAATATATCGTAGTAATTGTATTATAATTTACACTGCAATTACTATGATATATTGTTATTGTTCATGACTAGGGAAATACATATTGTGCATGCAATACAATACATATTTGATAAGAGCACACAGGTTTCAGTTTGCTGTAATAATTAGAATCAAAAAGTCATGTAGACTCAATCTGACCTTTCACCTAGGGGGGTATGATGTTTACGAGGTCACTCGGCACACTACATGGAGAATGCTTGTAGTCACATTTTATGTTTCTCAACAGCAGAAATGAAGTCATGTAGACTTAACACGACAGAGGGAAACTATTTAACTGTTGGTACACACAACAATGTGGGATATGGATCCCTTAAGAGTGGTTTTTGATCCCCATCCCTGTACATGAGGTCTAATATTTTGTCTGTTTTCCTAATGTGACAATTATGACACTTTTTTCCCTTTCTCTTAGTTACATAAAGTATGGAAAATAAGATGCTGTGACTTCATTATTTATTTGAATTTGATCAGAAAGGATCAAATCATTATATATTTTAATAAATCATCAGTGAATCAGACTGAAGCTTGTAAATTGAGATTCAAACTGAACTGTCTTGCAGACAAAGGGATTCATATTCCTATTATTTGTTGATTTTAGTGATTATTATTGATGCCCATTTTCCTGCCTTTTACGCCTATAACCCCCTCACTGCCTCTTTATGATCCCACTTAAAAAAAAATCACTAATCTGCACAAAATATCAGGATTTCTATGTATGAGGTGCTGTAGGGCTGAACGATTTTAGGAAAAGATCTAATTGCGATTTTCTTTCAGGTAATGCGATTTTAACCCTTTGACCTCCAAACTAAGAAATACATTTGCAACAAATTATTTATTGATAAAATTAGGGTTCTGCCTCTTCATTTAGCAACATTTCAGTTGTTGTTTTTTTTTCTTTTCCAAACTACCCAATCAGGAAGCAGACATGGTCAATCAGCTGGTTGCCTTGCCTGTTGAGCGTTATCCTGGGCATGAATAGATTTCTTCTTCCATATGAAAACATCACAGAGAGCAAAATTTAGATATTTAGGGGTTGACCCGGTTTTCTGAGGAATCATAGATAATTTTTTATCATCAGATTTATTTCCTTCAACTAAATTATGATTTTTAGAGGATCTGGAAATTTGTAAAAAGATTTTTTTGTACTCCAACGTACTCCCTTACCATTAGATTTCAATGATTCACTTCCTATTCTTCAAGTTTTCAAACAATTATATTTATGTACAGCAGCGACACCCATTCGATGCAAATTGGTTTTACAAACATTATTAAGAGAGGTATAAATGGAAAAACAGACAAAGATAGGCATTAAAAATTTTAAATACAGTGGCAAGGCAACAAAACTCAACCACATGGTTACAATGCCAGTCAAAGGGTTAATTTGATTCACGATTTTCTTCAAATCAAGCTTCAGTGCAATAATCACTAAGTTCACAGTATAGACAACAGTAAGGAAATCAATGATCAAAAGCACGTAACACATTATTCATCATCTAATGTTGATGATAAATAATCTGTTTTCATTATTTAAGGGATACTCCAACTTCTACTCCTAAACAGAGGCTTTGTGTTGTTGACCTGCTCACAAGCACTTCCGTAAATGCACATTGTCTGCAAATTTGTCAAATATTATGTGTAAAATAGTTGGCACAACAGATCCCGGGTCGGTCAGGAGCAGTGCAAAAAAGTGCAGCTTTGGCGGTCACATGATTGCGTCGTCTGAAATTGTGCTTTCGATCTGAAAACGATAAATCTTTCAGCCCTAGGGAGCTGTTTTGGTGGAGTGGAAAGCAACCAGGCATGACCCAAATACATGCTTCTGCCAGGCCAGGTTCAAATCCAGCCTGTGGCCTGTTTGCAGAGTATTTCCCCCCTACCCTCTCTCTTCCCCTTTCACAAGCCTATCCACTGTCTCTCTCTCTCTCTCTCCTGTCAGTAAAGGCCCAAAAAAAATCTTAAAATAAAAAGGAATTTCTATGCGTGACTTCTTTCTTAAGCAGTTCCTTCTGCTTTTCCTCCAGAGTGCCATCATCCCAGGACCTCCCTTCCTCTTTGGAGCCTGCTCCGTGTTGCTGTCCCTGCTGGTGGCGCTGTTCATCCCAGAGCACACGGGGCCCGGCATGCGGCCCGGCGCCTACAAGAAGCACAGCAACGGGGCACAGAGCCACTCCCACAGCCCCCAGGGCAGCGGGGCCGAGGGCAAGGAGCCGCTGCTGGAGGACAGCAGCGTATAACCTCAGCTACGGGGGGCAGACACCTTCGCTCCAACCTCCCGCACACACGGACAGACACACACATTTTGGACACACACCCTCGCCTCAGGCTGACATCAGACTTCAACGCCGTGTAGAGGAGCGTGTGTGTCCGCAGCACAAACGTGGCCACGCCCTCCTTTAGCAGCCTGTTTCTTTTTTTCAAAGCAGGGTAACGCGAGGACTCTCTGAAGACCCTGACTGAGGAGAGCATGAGAGTGTTTTTGGGCTGCGGTGGAGAGGTGTGTGTGTGGCTTGGCTGGGCTGGACTCGAATCTTTGGTTTCCTTAAAGCAGTAACAGAGTGGAGGGTGAAACAGCTCGCCCCCCCCCACCTGGTGTTAGAGAGAACAACAGTTTGGTTTAGCGTGCGAGTGGGGTTCATCTCAGATGTTACTAAATCCCTGTGTGATCTTCATATTCCTCTGTAGCAGGTGAGCTTTGCCTGTTTGTCCCGTGAGGGTGAAACAAACAGCGGCTCACGCTCTAACGGTCTGTCACAAGCTAACTATGGTCCAGATGCTTGTCGCTGCTGTCACAGCTCTGTTAAAGCATCAAGAAGGGAACAGCTCTTCCTCTGTTTGCTCAGCGAGGAACCACACCAACTGTAGACCTGAGAGGGAGACTTAAAGAGGGGCTGCTTGATCCAGGTTAGGGTGGGGGATGTACTAAGCTTTGTGTGACCACATTTTGTTCACACTTCTTACAGACAGAAGTGTGCAGAGAGACCACTTTATTAGCAGAAACTGTTTTTCAATGTTTACTTGCCATTCTCTAGAGTAGTACAGTTTGGGTTGTATATTTTTCTCTGTTCAAACTGAAGGCTAGTTGTGCTTCAAGTTCTTATTCAAGACACAAATGTTGCCTCCAAGTGACTTAATATATATATAAATGTATATATATTAATTACGTAACCTGTATGAAGACTGAGGTCTGAGAAGGCTCTGTAATCTTATGCTATCGCTCCCATCGGAGCTGTTACACACCTTAAATTCCTTTTGTTTTCACGCCCTCCTGTCGCTTTGTTTCCTGACGTTTATCACCATCAGGGTTAAGGCTCACAGAGCCATGGTTTTATTTTGAAAAGCCTCCTCACTATTATTTAGAGCTAGAGTGTTTCTATCAGCAGGTCAGTGTCTGCGCTGACTCAGAGTTTTTGATTTAATATCATTTTTAGACCACTCGTGCTGCTGCAGAAGATTATTCAAAGGTTAAGTTAATTATGATATGATGGTTAATTATTTCTACAGTTATAATAGATATAAAATATGAAATGGTTTCACAAAATCCTTGAAATTTATAAGATTATCTACATATTATTATTGACTTACTTTACTTCCATGTTCAGCTTTCTTCGCCACAGGTGGGAGTCATTCAGGAGCCCTGCGCCACCCAAAGGGACAAAAAGTAGCTGCAGCATTCGTACAGACCAGGAAATCGGGATCTGTGATCGATCAGAGCAAAAGATTTTTACAAGTTTTAACTGAGACATATTTAAAGTAGAAGTGCCCTGAGAGCACAAGCCTCCACCAAGGCATTTCCAACATTGTTGCCAAAAATGTGGAAAACTGCCCTATCTCACAATGTTGACAAATCTTTTTAAAAAATCCTGGATCCACATTCGGATTCAGATCACCAGATCACCACCAGAATCGAATCACCTCTTCCTTGTGCCATGATCGACGTTCCCTTAAAATTTCATCAAAGTCTATTTTCAAGTTATCTTGCTAACGGACAAAAAGACAAACACCGGCAAAATTGGAGATAATATGGGTCATTAATCATCCGGAGGTTTATCGGTCAACTTTTTCATTTCTAATAATGATAAAATACATGAAAGTGAACTCTAATCCTAATCAACCAGTGTATAAATCAAATACACTAAAATAATCTAAAAAAATAAACGTTAGAAAACAACAAATGTAAAATCCTCCAACATACTACAATTAAATAAGATCTTTTTGGCCTTTTTACCATCCTTTTGGATATTAAATAGTATAAAATACATTTTAATCATGAGGACAGACTTTGATATCATAAGTTACAAAATAAAGCCAACAGCTTTGTAAGATGAAGAAGTGATCTGCCACAGATCTGCTCCTCTCTGTCTTTAGATGATGTTTAGTTGTGATGGCTGAGCCTCTCCTGCGAAGACTTCTCCTGCCTGAAGGTGTCGCATATTAAACAGGAGCAGCAGGCGTTAAACTGCTGCGTCAGTGTAACTGGGTAATGTAGTTTTCCTTTTTCTCTAACGGAGCCTCTGAAAAGACACGGACTGAAAAATTAGAAGCAGTTTGAGAAGCCCTAAGTAGACAAACATCCACACCATTAATATAACTTCTATTTTTTATGATAGTGGGTCAAATTTGATGTTTTTTTCAAACACCTGACTGAGAGCCTGGGTGAGCTGCATGTGTGTGTTTTAACATTGATTTTTCCCCGAATTCTCCCCGTCGCGATTTCCCCAGTCTTGCCTAAAGGGAACTCTTGCTGTGGTGACAAATGTGAGCCACAGACTGTTATGAATGAAGGGGTTTGGTCACTAAAACTGCTTTTGAAGGCATTCTTGTTGGATGTTAAGTTGAAAAACTGTCTCAAACTGACAAACAGCAACACTGAGCAAGCAATATATTCAGCCATGTTACTAATTATGCATCACTAGTATCCTTGAAAAAAACAGAACAACTTATTTTTGCCCACACACGAACACCTTGAGCCATTTACTATTTTAACTATAATCACATTTGAACCATAATTGGTCATTTTTATCCATCCTATCAAGCCTCAATGGATGATACAGCTTTATTGATACAAATTCAAAGATCAATTCTGCTTGTCGATCTAAGGCCCTGTTTACACGACAATGAAAACGTCCGAAAACAGAGTTTTTAAAACATTTTTCGCCTCCTGTTTACACAAAAACGGTGCCTGGAGTTCCTGAATCTGTGAACTTTTGAAACCAGAGTCCAGAGTGAAAAAATTTGAAAACCTTTTCATTTCCGTCTCCGTTTAGACGAGATTCAGCATTTCCACAGAAAACGCGGACGTCACCACATGTGCAGTACTCTTTCACATGAAGGCTGCACGTGCATCCAAGGAAAAACAACAACAACGAAAACGACAACAGCTGTGGTCGTCTACTGAGCAACATGTGTGCTGCTTACTGTGCTTGGTTTGTTATCCAGACAGATTTGTTGACCAGACAAGAAACTTCTGCGTTTTCGTTTTCCCACTTGCCATTGTTGTTTGTGAAAGTTTGTCTTCATCTGAAAGCGTACGCGTATTGTCACGCCGCTGTTTCACTACAAACCAACATTGCCATCTACCGGCCTGGCATGCACGCTCCAGCGTTTTCAGTCATTTTCGCGGATCCGTGTGAACGCAGAGCGCTTTTGAAAAAGCAAAGGAAAAACCTTTCCGTTTTTGGTGACAACGTTTTGTGTCTTTGTGTCGAAAAGTAAGGAAAAGTAAGGATAAAAATGAGGCTTTTTGCGTTCACACATACGGCTCACTCGGGGTAAAGTTTTTTGCAAGTGTGAATGCGGTTTAAGTCAAACTACAACAATAGCCTGACTATAGCTTCCTACTCTCGCTGATTTCATTTACTCTTCAAAAATCTTGAGAGCAGTGTTAGTAAAGACTAGCATGATGAACAAAACGTCAAAGCCTATGAACTTCTTTATACCCCTGATCTTATGATCAGCAATAATCTAGAAACCCACTAAAATATATGCGCTTTGTCAAGGAAACCAGCCTGATGCTAACTCCCAAATTGTCCTACAAAAATACATCATCACTTCAGCCCTCTGTTTGCTTCATTTTCTTTATTTTAAACTATCATTGGCCTTAATCGATGGAGCAGAGAAAGCAGATACACCTGGAAGAGCGTAGAGAGCAGGAGAAGACATGCAGAATTCCAGCCACGTGCAGGAATCAGGCGTGTCGCACAAGACACGAGCCTTCACATACGGTGCGAGCATGGTCGCTGCCCCCTCCGCCAACAGCACCCCCTCGGCTTCACCTTTCAACACCCTATGTTGTCGCCCAGTTATCACAAAAACAGTGAAATCAGATATTGTTTGTCTGTGAGAGACCTCAGACAGAATCTAACCAGTGCTCTAAAGAAATCTTGATGTGTTCATATTAATGTTTTCAGGTGTGAAAGTGTTGCGTGGCAAGACTCTGACTCCACCCTGTGAGGCAGAACAGCAGAAACTCTTTACACACAACACTGTATCACTTTATACTTATTTTTAACCATCATGTGAAACTGTGAAACGGTCTTGTCCTCACAGGGAAGCTTCTGCGGCACACCTACTTTTTTTTCTGACCATGTCACTTTAGGGAATCTGTAGTTTTCTTCATTTTGCATCCATTTGCTCACAAGGGTCATCAAGTCATAAATCAGCCTCCTTGTTGGTTTTAACAGTTATTTTGTAAATGCCTCAAGTGCATTGAAATAGCCAAACACATTCTGGTAAGGAGAGTCGCTCTGTGTGAGTTTCACGTTAAACACTGGTCTGTACGTCGAGTATTTTGTGCCAAATTTCTTTATGGTTTGCTTTTTCATACTGTGTATATGTGTGCCTGTGCACTTGAGTGATTTTTGTTTTTCATTGTTCTCTCTTTTCTTAATTCCTTTGGCTGAAGATTTCAACTGTACTGCTATTTTTTATAGCTTATTTTTTATTTAAACTCCATCCTGTCATCATTAGGGATCCATTCAAGATGGTTCAGTTACAGATTGTCCATCAGTCTGTTTTCATCATGGTCTTTGTTTTAAACAAGCATTTCACAGTGGTTGGATACATTTGATAAGCTAATTTACCCCAGATTAATCAGCTCATGCTAACAACAGTCACTGAATGTTAAAGCTGTAAATGTCGACCACACGTTACCCTCAGAGCTTTGACTCAAGCAGTTATACTTTTATTGGTTTATAGGGGATGTTATTTAACAGGAGGCCATTTTGTTTCTTGAGGATCATATTTTTTTTATTTTTTATAGGACCAACGAATTGGTAAATCCAAAAAAAATCAAGTTTAATTGGTAAGATTCTGCACCAGCCCCATGTGCACTCATACAGCTTCAAAGACTGTAAATGTACAAAAATCACCTGTACGTACAGCTAATGTATATATGTATTGCTCAAGGAGACGGCCACTTCTCGGTCTAATCGGTTGTATGGTGCAGTTATTACTCTATATTTCTCAAGACTTACCTGCTAGCCACTCCTGTTTTTAGTACGATGTGGTTTGTGGCCTGAACCCCCTCTCTGTGTGCCTAAAATTAGCCAAGAAATGAGTATGGCAACATAAGTAAATGGTGGTTATTATGTAAATATGGGAAACTAATGACAAACTATTTATTAAAGGTTTATTGTACAATGAAATATCTGCATTTGACTCCTTCGTTTTCTTGTCTGTGTCTTTGATTGTTATAGAAAACTACCTGAATGATCAGATTGAACAAGGTATGGCTTTTAATAATATGACTGTTCTTTAGAGGTTCACAGTTACACTAAGGGTTAAATTTAAAGGATGTGTATTCACGCACAACTGCTGTAAGTTTACAATCAGTGACGTCTTTAGTTCGCTGCTAGTTACTGATTGAAGTGCACATGTTTTTGCTAAGATGTTAGACGGTAAGCTTAAGTGTTGAGCATTAACTTGAAAAATTTTTAGTGAAATTGAACAGAACAGCAGCTAAATCTTTTGGTACATAAACTGAGGTGTTTGGGGAACACTGCATGTGTTTGAATGGCACAAAAGATTTCGTGAAGGCAGAGAAGACCTCCCAGACAAAGTCCTGGGCACTCATGCGCATCAAAAACTTCTGAAAACATTCAACAAATCGAACAAATCGTTGGAAATTATCGACGACAAAGACAAGTAATGATAGCAGAAATGGTCTCCATTGTTACAGACAGTTGAAATGAAAAGTTGAATGTGACAAAAGTATGTGCCAAAGTCCAAAAACCACTGACTGCTGATCATTAGGAAAAACCTAAGCAAATTTGTGAAGACATTGAAGGAGTTCATGCAATGAAACTTGACTCTTCGAATACAATTCTGAGACAAAACAGCAGACAGTGCACTGAAACACCATCGACACCAAAGATGATGAAAGTACGACAAAGGATGTCCAAAACTCAAGGCCATGTTGTTTTCTTTTGACATTTTGGGGATGATTTTGGAGGAGTGGGTTCTGAAGGGTCAATGGTGAATCCACACTTTTACAAACAGATTCTAGAAAAAGTGAAAAAGAGAAGAAAGAGACCACAGCTGTGGAAAACGGTTTTATTCTTAACTAGAAAGCGCTCAGAGAGTGCAAACCCCTGCCAAGGTAGCTCACATTTCGTTACATCTATAAGCTCCATGATAAAGTTAGCATCGTAATTAGATTCCTTGACCCTGACAAATCACACCTAGCACTCAGAATCATATGGATATCATTATTAGTTAGACAGTTATTGAGCAAAAACTATTGTTTGCTTAAGGTGGTTGTCCAAATTACCACCAAAATCTAATCATTTTTAAGTTGGGCCATTACCAACATTTGCTGAAAATTGCAGCAAAATCCGACTGTAGTTTTTGTGTAATCTTGCAAACAAACACTCTAGCAAAAGCATAAACTCCTTGGTGGAGGTAATCAAGACAACAAGCCAGCTCGCACTGCGCTCTCTGTAAAGCAGCAACTGTCCCGAAAAACAAATCACAGATTTATCACCCTCCCTGTTCACTTGATTTAGCACGGTGTGACTTTTTCTTTTTCCGAAGATCAAATCTGTGCTCAGAGGAACACGTTTGGAGTCTGTGTCAGAAATTAAGAGAATGACAGAAGTTCTGAGACAACTGTCTGAAGACCTGCTGCACTGCTGTGATCAGTGAAGACCTGAATGCAGCGGAGTGTTGATGCAGAAGGAGAGACTGAAGGAGAAAGACCCTGAAAATTTTTTAAGTTCAATTTAATTCTATCACGCCATAGTTCATTTTTAATAGCCATACCTCGTATGCCTCTAAAGAACCAACAAGTAAGTCCTTGTTTGTAAAACAGAATTGTAATCGCTGCTCAGTCCTTTTTAATCCCATTACATTAACAGTTAGTCCATTGTTAGCTTCTACTACAGTTTATAACACCAGACCATTTGTTTAGTGCTCTAACTTTGTTGTGAGATTGTTTGGTAATTCAAACTCTTATCGACCTCTGAGGCTTTCCAACACCTAAACACGGTGTAAACTGAACAGTTATTAATCCACAGACCAAAGCTCATCTACTCTGAGCCTTTCTTTATTAAAGCCACATGGAGGAACGTCGCAGGACTCTAACAGGCCTTACTTTCCCCAAAACGTGTGCAAAGTTGAAAATAAAGGTTAAACCTGAATTTCAAGGTAGATGGAAATTTGGTGTGACCACTCTTTGACCTCAAAACAGTTTCATTTCTTTGTATGTTTTTCCAAACATCTCAGAACTAACCACAGATCTTGTGCGGATGTAGACTGGCTCAAATCTTTCTGTCTCTTCATGTAGTCCCAGGCACACTCCATGATGATGAGATCAGGGCTCTGTGGGGCCGTTGCCATCCCCTCCAGGGCTTCTTGTTTTGGGTTGTTGTCCTGCTGCTGAATGGTATTTCTCAGCATTGAAGGCACATTTATCCTGACCAAATCTTCTACTTCATTTGCAGAAATGAAGCCCCAAACATGCAAAGAACGTCCACCATGCTTCACTGTTGCCTGCTGGCACTCCTTCCTTAAGCAAATCAGTGAAGAAACTTCCCTCTGCTACAGTCAGGTATTTCAGTTTTTGTGTCACTCCTGCTGCCATTTTCTGCACTCCAGTTCTCATGATTTTGTGCGTAGTTGAGTTGTATTGTTGCCACATCAGAGCTATGCCTATTTTGGCTGTATTTCTTCCTTGAAGACCACTTCTGACAAGACTTCTCCAGACAATAGATAACCCTGATCCCCTTGTTTCTGCCGGTTCTTAGCCAATCCCCCCCTCGCTATAATCATTTTATAAAGGAAGAAAGTATGATGTGTCTTCCATCTGCTGCATTAAGTTAGCATTGACTTATCATGCTACTAAGTTCATAATCCTCTACGCTGCCTTTTTCTTTGTGCCTCTTGTAAAGAGCTTGAACATCCTGTGACCCCAGTCTACTTTGAAATCTTTACCTGGGAGAGACCTTGCTGATGTAGTATAACTACTCTGTCTTGCTGAAGACAACCACAAGACTACCACTTGCAGCCCTCCTACTCTCTCAATCTGGCTCAGCAGTCGATTTGAAACATCAAAAATGCATTTTAGTGAAAGACACATGACAAAATCTACCATGAAAACACGGAAGTAGCAATATTTTCCCAAAAAAATGTAGCTGTAATTAGCTGTAGTTATCTCTTTAAAATTCTCTTTGTGCATTTCTTAATTTTTGTTAAAATCAAAGTCAAAGTCAAACCATCTTTATTGTCTCCCTAGGGAGAAATTTGTCTTGGATAGAGGGGTCTGCTACACGGTCAACACATTCAACACAGTCTACCCATGCTTCCAGGATTGGTAAAAGACCACACAATTACAATAAATACATTAATTTTAAAAAATGATCAAATAAAATAAACATAAACAACCAGTAAGTTATCTGAAAGCCAGAAGTTTATTGTTTCAATTTTAACAACGTAAGGATAAAATTAACATGGCCCTCTTGGTGACCAGACATGCCCACCCCTGGACTAGCATGGTTATTGACCTACTGAAAAGAGCTTTGACATCCTCAGACCCCGACTCTGGATAGACTATATGTTACAGTAAGATTCTTTACATTGTTTAACTTTTCCTTGACAAAGCTCCTGTGTTTGGAACTATTTTGTGATGCGACAAAGGGCTACGTATCCTTCCACCAGCAACTCCCCTCATTAGATCGGGTCAGAGTGCTGCAGTGAGGTCAAAAAGCAGTCCCTGGAGCGCAAACTGTGTAAATCACTAAGTTTGTCTTGTTTTAAACATGGACATCAGGACTCACCTCTCTGCAGTGCCAAAGCGTTGTGTTTGCAGTGCCCATTTTACTGATCAGGACACAGGACAGCAGTTTGAAGGCTTATCGAAATCACAGAGGTCTGATGAAAGGCCCAGGAGAGGCTGTGTTATTAAGTGCCACTCATGACAGCTGTGGACCTCTGAGTTTGCAGACTTGGGCTCACAGTTCATGCATCTGCACCACCAGGTAATCCATCCTGCTCCTTTGTTCTCCATCTCACTTTCTACCTTTTCTTCCTCCGTGGTCATAAACATATCTTCTCGTACCCACAACTGGCAGAACATAGTCATCAGTAGAGCCAAAATCGCTCATTTTTGTTCAGTTTTAGGGAAATTAGTGTTATTCTTTCCTCTGACTACCTGAGCAGCTGATGGTGGAGGGACACATAACCCTCTATGTCCCAACATACTAAAGTTCTAAAAACAGGGGCTTTATCAAGGAAAAGTTCAGCACTGTAGAGAACCTTACTGTAAGTTGGTTTTTTAGTAGTTTTAACCTGTAAGTGGGCTAATTATGAGGCTTCTGGTGGATATCTCCCCCCAGGGACAAAGCTCGCAAGTTCCTTTATTAGCACCAGAGATGCCACAATGGGACAGGCAAGCCAGGCAATTGCCTTGGGCCTCAAGCTGGAGGGGGCCCCGGAGATGACTGACATTGGTCCAAATCAATGGGAAAATGACTGAACTGCTTTAGACATCGCAACATTCATGCATCAGGAACCCCCCGCATAAGGCTCCTCATTTGCTGTCGCTGTCAAGCAGCTAATATTGAGGGGCACCGCTCCTGAGACACAACTGATATTGATCTATATCAACGACACAAGCTGAAACCCTCATAGACTCTACAACGACACATCGGGAATCTCCCTAATGGGCCCCCTACTAGCCGGCCTTTTGCAGCAGCGGTACTTTCAGATCCTCCCAAACCAAAGCAAAATGAACATATCCCTCAGGGCATGCCAAAATTAAAAAAACAAGATGAGATATGGAAGATTTCATTGCTGCATTTGCACAAGCCAAGGCCCGCAAACAGAAATTTCACAGGACATGGATGTGGATATGGGACCAAAGACCACAAACGTTTTCTTTTTTTTTTTTACTTTGTTGTGTTTGTGTCATTCAGAAGTTTTTGAACCATGTCAGCTATGATTGTTATGTTATTTATATGTTGTATGTAAAGTTTTCTTTTAGTCTTGGTTATTTACATGATTTTGCACTTTTGTAATTAAAAAAAAAGACACTTCTGGATTGAATCATTGTACTGGTGTTGTTGGACCTCCATGGTCCCTCTTGCCTGGGGCCCCCAGGGTGTCTAGAAACGCTCCTGATTGGCACTCATATTTGCAAGTGACAGGGGCCTCTATTAACCCACTTAAAAAAAAACCCAAACTAACCATTTAAGAATCTCTGTGGCACTTGGCTTGTTTGTCTTATTACCCTGAAAAATGGCCAGATCAGCTTTTGGAGGTCATAGGTCAAACATTATTGGGTGTCATATTTACTGCATGCTTATAAACATAATATCTCTTTTTTTTTTTTTTTTTACAGGATTTCATCTAATTTTGCACAACTGTCCATTTTAACTCCAGGAAAAACATTATTATTTTAGAAGGTCAAATGTCCTTCAGCCTCATGATCATCCCTGTCTTGTGAAATCGATGAAATCCTATCAAGTATTTCAAATAATATCTTAGTTTAAAAAAAAGTGAAAAAGTGCTCATAGCCCCAGCCTCCCCTAACGTGAGTGTAAATGAGGTTGAATTGAGGAATGAATTTTCAGACTTATCAGCACTGACATCGGGCCTCTTCTTCCTCTTTTTCCACTGGAGCACATTTCCCGTCTGTCTTCATGATTAATATTCTTCACATCACTCCCGTCATGTTCTTGAGGGATTAGTCGAGCAACACAAACAGAAGTGCACACCTGTCAGCCACTGTCTGTAATTGAACATTTCCCTTCTTCAGATTTTTACCGAATCACCTCTGCATGCCTGAGCAGACGCTTCCCCCTCTCTCTGTGGAGGATATGATGACGTAGACAAAGAATCCAAGTGGAGCAGCAGCTGTTAATGTGGCTTTAACCTGGGATAGAAGAGATAATATTAAGACTCTTAGCTGTAATCCATGCCCATTGTTTCCTGATGAGCCGTGCTGCAGCCACGAGCACTGAAGTGGATTTAGATACCATGAACTCATCAGCACAATGGGGCTCGTATTGAACATCCATAATCACCTTCTACTGTTAGGACTCAGCCATGTGCACTTTATGACCCAGAGTACAAGACAAATGAGGCCACAAAGAATTATGAGCCTCAGCAGGACCACCTTACGATTAATTTCTTGTTTGTTAAATGGTCAATGTACTGTTTTGATTACTGAGCTACTCAATAACCATCCCAAGCTAACTGACTGTCATGAAATCATCTCCATACCCAATGGGATACACCAACATTTTTTTTGTTTTTGTGTCTTGCCTCAGTCCTGAGTCCATGACAAGCAGATAGACACCATTCTTTTGACTGTACGTGCAGTAACAAGGAAGAGATGGGCAGAGCTCGCCCACCACTAATTAGCTTAGTTCAAATACTGGGAGTCAGTGGGTAGTGCTAGCCTGCCTCTGCCTCCAGTCATCAGATAAACTCTTCATCAACTCTGAACAGTCCTGTGTGCTTGTTGTGACTCCTTTTTTAACACCATTATTTTACGTTATCTACTTTTAGACTAAGATTAGCACGTTATGTAATTTTTGAAAGAAAATACATACAAAACTAAACTGCAGGGCACATGCACAAACCACCGCGGATGAGCCTCTGTTTACGAGTAGAAGAAGATTGATACTAAGGAATATGGCCGACTGTGTAAGAGAGGACGAGGATTATTTCTTTGGGACTGACGAAAATTCACATTTGAACTAGAATATACAGAGGAGGAACTACATGTTTTGAAAGATGAGCGTGCACCAAGAGAAGCTTAGGCAGTGGAACAGTTACTTTCGTAAGTATTTCTTACGAAAATTACATTAAGTGCTAATCTTAGTCTAAAAATAGATAATGTAACATAACACAGTAAGAACAAGGAGTCACAACAAGCACACAGGACCATTCAGAGTTGCTGAAGAGTTTATCTGATGACTGTGGGCAGAAGCAGGCTTAGGCTACCCATTAACTCCCAGTGTTTGAGCTAAGCTAATTTGCGGGGGGTGAGCTCTGCCCATCTCTTTCTTTGTTCCTGGATGCACAGTTGAAAGAATTTTGTCTATCTGCTTGTCATGGATTCGGGAGTGAGGCAAGACACGAAAAGAAAAAAAATGTTGTCGCATCTCTTTAAAGCTTTTGCACAGTAGACACAATTATGCCACGCAAACATTTCACACACAGTAGGGTTTTTTTAAGCCTAGAGTCAGTCAGTGCAAACTTTCAGACCAGTGATGTAATTTTGCTGAGGAAAGCTGTGACTTGTATTTTTTAGACCCCCAGTCAGTTCTTCTGAAGTTTTGCATCTCAATGTCTGCGAGGTAGACTGGTCTGATGCAAATTACTAATTTTTCTGAAGTAGTGACATCTGGGTGTTCTTGACATACTGCAGCTTTGTGCAAATATTCAATTGCATCATATTACATTTTGCTAAAATCAAAAAAGGCCAATAACAGGCAAAACTATTAGCCTGATTGATTTGGGCTGTGATGGCCGAGTTCATGCAGCTGGAACCTTGCAGTGCAGCTAGATCTTCTTTTTTTTCTGTAATCCATGTTGCAATTTGCATTGTGTTTCCATATTTCTGTTTCGCCCTTACCTTTGGTTGTATTTCTGTTTTTGAATCTTTTCTGTTCTTGAAGCTGTTTTTTTCTTAACTGACCTTCATGGAGCTGTTGTTGGCTCCGTACTGCCCTTCTCAAAATTCATATGGAGTGGTGCTGGAAAGAGAGCAGAAATGTGGTGAATTAGCATTTTAGCACACTGTGGGATTTTCAGACATCTGCCTGAAAAAAAGGTCTGTAAGGAACAAATGCTTCAGAGATTTGATCATTTCACTTTGAACATCAGATGTATCTGACATGGCCCGACTTTTGAACTCTAAAGCGGTATTGTGTTTCTAAAAGGATGGTTGCTAAAGACCTGCAAACACAAACTAGAAAACTGACTGAGAACCTTAAAGCGATCAGTTCTGATAGCCACAGCATTTCTCTTCAGACCAAAGCTGCAGCCAAGGGCACCAACCTTATCAAGTCTTTAGATTAAGGAGACATCATCCTCATGGCATCAGATAAAAATGCCACTCAGTCTGATTTGGTGCTATGCAGTGCCTCACAGCAAGGAGGTTTTGTTGTGGAGTTTGCATGTTCCTCTTGTGCTGGTTTTCTGCAGGTGCTCCAGTTTCCTCTCACAGACTAAAAACAAGCTCATAATGCTGGTGACTCTAAAGTGTCCTAAGGTGTGTATGAACGGTTGTCTGTCTCCATCAGTCAGCCTTGTGATTAGCTGGCAACCAGTCCAGGGTGAAGCCCGCCTCTCTCCCAGTGTCAGCTGGGGAGGCTCTAGACCACTACCACCCCCAAAAGGGATTAATTTGATAGATAAAGGATGAAGGACTCAGGCTGATCTGGACTGGTCTGCCTCCTGTTAGCTACGATAACCTTATTTTTTATGATGAATTGAACGTCTTATATAAATCAGATTATCTACCATGTATTATTAAATTAGATTTTAGCCTTTGTATTGAGGTGCTTTTAGCCATGACAGACTCATCAGCACAATGAGGGCTTAATTGAGCAGTCATAATCACCAGCTTCATTAAATACTGTGGCATATGGTCTTTATTATTAATCCAGAGGTGCTCTTTCACATCACATTCTAGTATCGTCTGCACCAGGGCTTGCAGAGACATGTATGAAAGATAACTTTTCCTTCCCGTCACTTTCTTCTCTTTGCTCTTCTGTCGTTGTGGGGAATGCAGTAATTCACAGCCTCCAGTGCTTGTAGCTACACAACACATCAACAAACGGCAGGTTCCAGCTTCCCGGGAATTAGGGGCACACAGCCTTGTCAGGATTAACAGCTCTCTGGCAGGGAAAGGATTGGGCATGTTTTAACAAGAGCAACTTTACAGAGCGCTCTACAGAAGGTGGCTGCTCAGATCACTTCAGAGGAGAGTTAAGAGTGAGCACAAGTGGCTCTTTAGAGTCCCCCCCTTCCCACGTTTATTTCTGCTTGTGTTGGGATGAAAAGGGGCCATGTCAGTGTTTGGGGAAGCCGCTGGAATGTTATGTGATGCAGAGTCACTGTCATGGCACATTTACCCTCCAGGCTTTAATTAGGTGCAGAGAGGAGAAGAGTGCTAATGCTTGGCCTGCTGGATTCGACTCAATCAAGGCTATGCACAAACTTCAGTTCCAATGAAGTTGGGACATCGTGTAAAACTATAATAAAACAGAATTAAATGATTTGCTAATACTTATTAACCAATATTCAATTGAATACACTACAAAGTAAACAAAATATGTAATGGTCAAACTGATAAACTTCATTATTCTTCTGAAAATATTCACTCAGTTTGGATTTGATGCCTACAACATAATTAATAATTGTTGAAGCTTTGAAGGTGGAATTCTTTCTCAGTCTTTCTTGATGTACTTCAGCTGCTCAACAGTCTGTAATGTCATATGTTGTGTTTCATAATGTGCCACCCATTTTCAAATGTGTGGACTGAAGGCCAGTCTTATACCCTCACTCTTAAACTAAGAAGCCACACTGTTGTAACACGTGCAGAATGTGGCTTGACATTGTCTTACTGAAATAAGCAGGGACGTCCCTGAATAAGACGTCTCTTGGATGGCGGCATATGTTGCTCTAAAACCTGTATGAACCTTTCAGACTTAACGGTGCCTTCGCAGATGTGCAAGTTACCCATGCCACTGGCACTAACACACCTCCATACCATCACAGAGGCTGGCTTTTGAACTTTGCTCTGATAACATACTGGACGGTCCAAACGTCCATGATTTCCAAAAACAATCTGAAATGTGGACTCGGCAGACCACAGCAGACTTTTCCACTTTGTGTCGGTCTATCTCAGATGAACCCTGACCTAGAGAAGCCGGCGGTGTTTCTGGATGTTGTTGATTTATGGCTTTTCCTTTACATGGTAGAGTTATAACTTTTTCTTGTAGATGTACAGATGAACTGTGTTAACTGACAATGGTTTTCTGAAGTGTTCCCAGTCCACATGATAATATCCTTTACAGAATGATGCTGGTTTTTAATGCAGTGCTGCCTGAGGAATCAAAGGTCATGGGCATTCAGTGTTGGTTTTTGGCCTTACCACTTATGTGAGGACATTTCTCCAGATTCTCTGAATCTTTTGATGATATTATGGACTGTAGATGATAAAATCTCTTGATTCCTTAAAATTGTATGTTGAAAAACGTTCTTAAGCTGTTGGACTATTTGCTCATACAGTTGTTCACTAAGTAGTGAACTTCGCCCCATCCTTGCTCTTGAATGACAGAGCCATTTAGGATGCTCCTTTTATACCCAATCATGACACTCACCTGTTTCTGATTAACCTGTTCACCTGTGAAATGACACAATGATGAATGTTTTTGAACATTCATCAACTGTCTGAGTCTTTTGTTGCCCCTGTCCCAGCTTTTTTGGAACGTGTTGCAGGTATCAGAATCAAATAATTGAATATCTGTATAATAGCAAAGATTTTCATCAGATTGAACATTAAATATCTTGTCTTTGTAGTGTGTTCAGTTAAATATAGATCAAAAAGGATTTGCAAATCAATGTGTTGTGATTTATTAAAGTTTTACACAAGGGCCTAACTTCACTGGAATTTGGGTTGTAACAATAATAAAAAAGATGATGACGAAGAACCTGTTCAGAATTGTTCAAACTGTGCTAAAATATTACTGCCTTTGTCTTTGTTCAGTTTAGATAGCATGCAGCACATTACCTTCGACTCTTCAGGACAAACATTTGACGTCAGTCGTAAAAGGTCAATTCCATTCCCAGTCCTCAGACACTGCTACTATAAATGTGATTGTACATTAACCTCAGGCTGGCACTGCATCCATCAAGCTCTGCCTCAAAACCTAAAGTATTGTCCTGTGTAAATCCCAGCAGGAAGAAATCTTTCTTTGGAGCCCGAGACCTGGAGCTCTGCAGACGCACTGGGAAGGGGAAGCGGAGGCCCAGAGGTGGATGTCCCTCCTGCACGACAGCATCTCTTCCTGTGGTGGAGAAATGAAGAGTATACTGGCGTCTAGGAAAGGCCCTGGGATGAATCATGTGTGAACCTCATTGTTCTTGCAGTCAGACGTGTCTGTGTGAACCTGCGTTTGTCACTAACCTCTGCCACAGTGTCTCTTTTCCCATGTTCTATATGCAGACCAGCAGTATTTCCTCATTGAACTTCCCAGCATACACGGTTGATGATTAACTCGGGGGAAGATGTTGGCCTCCAGGGTACTGTGTGATTTGTTTTTCACAAAGTTTGAACATCTCTGCAGAAAAACATCTCAGTTCTCCCACTAAAGCTGTTAAACTCTCTATTTTTATCTCTCCTGTTTTTCTTACATTTCCTATAAAGGAAGGGTAACAACCTCAGTGTGTCACAGAATGTTCAAAATAACAGAATCAATCAGTTTATCTCCCTGAACCCTGACCCTGTTGTTTTTGCTGTCAAATTCAAACATAGCTTTATGATGGAATAAGGTAAAGGTTACATGTAGACGTGCGGTTGTCGAAGGAGCTGCAGGATTCAGACACCTAAAGAGGGGACAAAAAGTGCAGCTTCAGGCTTTTATGTAAGAGCATTTTAATCCTGGAGAGCTGATCATTTTAGGCAGTGATTACCGAGAGAGACGCACGACAAAGAAGCACACCTGTTTCGTACCATCAATCACATCTGCTTTATAACACTCCCCATCATTTTCTGAAGTGTACCAAAAGCTAAATTAAATTTAACTCCCTAAGCCACATAAAAACCTCTCAGTTCAATCAAAAGGTGATGTAGAGGTTACTATTCCTGTTATTAAGGCTAAGCTAGAACAACTGCATGAGAGTTTGTGCCTCAGTAAGACATACATTACTGAAGAGTAACAGTACAGGAGTGGGTCACTTGGTTTCTGACCTTAAAGTAACACTCCAATATTCTTGTTGTTTCATGTCTTGCCTCACTCTGGAGTCCATGACAAGCAGGTAGACACCATTCTTTTGACTGTGCGTCCAGTAAAAGGCGAACCAAGGTCGCCAACCACTAGCTTAGCTGAGCTCAAACGCCGGGAGTATATAGGTAGTGCTTTAGCCTGTCTCTGTCTACAGCTGTCTGTCTGTCTAAACTCTAGACGGTCCTGTGCACTTGTGTATATGTGGGCTAGCCTCGGGGTTAAATTATTACTACAAAAGACTGGAAATCAGCACCAAAACAATGAGATTATTCTTGAAGAACACGGCCATCCCATCACTCATTGTCACACAAACAGTGTGGAGTCAGTATTTCTGGGACAACTTTGGCCAACCCTTTTGTCATGTTAAAATTTTAATGCAAAACTTGTCAAACTGTCTCCTCAATCAATGGAGATCATTTCTGCTATCATTCTTCTACTGAGTCGTTGATTATTTTAAATGATTTGTTCAACTTGTTTAATCTTTTCGAAAGTTTTGGATGTGCTTCTGCAGCGTCTTGGATGTCCTGTATGCCTTCATGAAATCTTTTGTGCCATTTTAAACACGTGCACATGACACGTAGTGATCCCCAATCACTTCAGTTAATGGACCAAAAGATTCAGCTGCTGTTTTGTTCAATCACCAAACATTTTAAGACAATCTGTTGCTCAACATTTAAGCTAATCATGTTCTGACGCCTTACCAAAAACACAAGCATATCAATCAGTAGTTAGGAGTGAACTGTAGACGTCACTTATTGTAAACTTACATCAGTTGTGTGTGAAACACAAACATTAATTTATAACACTCAGTGTGACTGAAGCATGTGGCATTATCCTCAGTCTCAGTTCATTTGTCTCAGTAGCCACTGATTCAGTTTTGCAGCTTTGACTTTTCTAATGGAAGTTAGTGCAATATGAAAATTTGTAGATCTAAAATAATTTTGGACCAGTTTTTTTTACTCACTCTTCCCCCAGAGCTTTAAGAGCATCTTTACTCGTTACACCAGCGAACCTTCCAAACACAGAGCTTGAATTGAAAGTGTCTGATCAGTTTAATCAATAAAAAATATATAATTCCTATTTTCTATCATATTAATTTGATCAGATTGTATTTATGCAGTCATGTCTGGTTGATTAATGTAGTTCATAGCAATTAAAGACTGTTCAGACGTTTTTGATGTCTGTGCCAAATTCCTGTTTGCTTATTGTTCGTCTTACAATTCTGCTTTCCGGGCAAAATTGCTCATGTATGCGTCACTTTACAACTGCCAACATGTAAATATCGGCGGAAACTCTTCCTTTGAGGCTCCTCAAAGGAAGAGTTTCCGCTCTAAGCAGAGCCTCGGTTCACTTATACAGGAAACCAAGAGGTGAGGACATTTTCAAACAAGTTTCGTCTCTCACCTAAATTATTTTTACACCTCAATACATGTTAAAACTATGAAAAGCAGACCAAGAGAGTGTATCAGAAAGAACTTTTGAGAGGTTTTTTACATCAAATTATGTTATTATGTGTAGAAATTGTGTGTGCTCTTAAGATTTTCATAACCAGTTTGTTGTGTGGAAATGAGTCTTACCCACAGTATATACTGCATACTGTATTTGGTAGTAGTACGAAGTATGACTGCCAATGGCTGCTGTTTTGTTGTGTGCTTCGCCCATAGACTGTAAAATAAATGGACAAAGTCGTACCACAGGAGTCTTTGGAAAGCTGTTGATGCCCTCTATGCTGCCAAACTGCACATGCTATCTCAACTGAACTTTAGCTCAACCACCTCAAAGACAGAGAGGCCGTGTTAAAGCAGGACTTAAGGCTGTCTGATGAGACCAAAACAGGAACTTCTCATCAAATCCACAATGAAAGAAACACAAGCATGGTACATTAATATTCAGTCCCCTCACAGTGAGAGCAGATAGGTGCATTATATATTTAGACTGAAGCCGTTTTTTGAATCAGGCTGTAAAGATGTTTATTAAGGCCGAAAAAATGAATTTACCCTACATACAATCAGTAAGGTGTCAGGTTACTGCAGCCAGCCCCAAGTGGATGCCTGGGGTACTACAGCTTTTGGCACTTCCCCACTGGCCTCTGTTTACAGCCATGGAGGTCACCGCCTGGCTTCACCCAGTCAAGATTCTTCTTCTTTTGTCTTCTGGTGAAAGGCAACTGTCGTGTAAAGCTCATTACTGCCACCACATGGGCTAAAGTTTGGATCAGAGCGAATATTTCTCCAATACAAAAACTTTATTGAACACACATAAATATTCCAGTTGATTTTAATTGCACTACAAAGCTATGAACTATACATCTCCAATATGGTCATGCAAATAAAAGTAAATGGTTGCTCAGCTAATGGCTAGTGCTGCTAAATTAACATCCATTAATGCACTAAAAACAAAACTTAAAAACATCCAATGAGTGATTTATTTGGATTATCATGATTTTCATGATGTGTAGCATCAGTGAAACTACATGCAAAATGCCATTTTACTGAGTTGATCGTTTCATAGTTACATAAATTTAACAGAATCAGTTCGAATGATATATTGGTATAGCTGTTGCCATACATGCCGTGGCTGTAGTTGGTGCTTTGCATTGTTGGTAACAGTATGTGAGGTAGACTGGTCTGATTCATTCTGCTAATTTTTCCTTAAGTATTATGATATCTGTGTGTTTTTGGTTTAATGAGGATTTTTGATTTTTGTGCACTGCAAACTACATTTTGGCAAAATCAGTATTTACTACTACTACTGGCCTCAGTTTCTCATTCATGCTTTGTGCTGCTTATTTGTACGGACCAATTTTATTCTCTCCAGTCTATTCAGAGTCCTTCACATCCAGATGTGGGGGGTTTTAGTACCTGCAGCGATTCACTCAATGATTCTACCCGTGATTTTATCTTTACCTCCACCAAGGAGGTATATTCTTGGCCCCGTTTGTCTGTTTGTTTGTTTGTTTGTAAGCAAGATTATGCAAAAACTACTGGATGGATTTTGCTGAAATTTTGAGATGTTGGTAACGGCCCAACTTAAAAAAGATTAGATTTTGGTGGTGATCCAGATAACCGCCATTAGTGATCATTTTTGCTTAATAACTGTCTTACTAATTAAGATATCAACATGATTCTGAGTGCTAGGTTTGGGTTTTCAGAGTCAAGGAAACATATTATAGTGGTAACTTTATCATGGAACTATTGCTTATAACATACCATAATCTCTCTGTTTATGTTGTGTACCTGTCCCTTCACAAGCTGGGTCCCAACAATTTGTCTACTACAAACATATCTGCACTCTAGAGGGGCTCCCTCAGTCAAACAATCTTGATATAGGACCACCCGTCTTCTCCTCTGGGTCAACTGAAGCCTTTCTTTGAACCTTCTCTAACCCCTCACCTGAACCAGACTAATGGAGGCCATGTTGTGCTTGCAACAGTGGGACCACCTTCACAATCCGCTGTGACCCTTGTGTGGGCCCAGCAGAGGTCAGGATTATGGGGTCGTCAGGATTAGGAGTCACAGTTGAAAAACAACTTCTCCTCTATTTTAGAGCTCAGCAGCGGGCTGTCAGCGTTCACATGGTGTGTTTATGACTCATTTGTTTTTCTGCTCATCTCTCCTCCAATAACACGTCAATAGTTCTGAACCATAATAGGCCTAATCTGGTCAGAATAACACAGCAGGGAACATGTTGCTTTTGACACACCAATTAAGAGAAAAATGAATGAGAGTGACCTCATCTGCTGGCAAGCTGTGTTCAATGAATTTATGTTTTTTTTCATTTATAAGTGAAGAACAGTCTGATATTTTAGAATAGGCGAAGCCTGGCTTATTGATTCTTTTTGGACAGTATGTATGCTAATATATGCTATATGTATAAATATATGTATATATTTTTCAAGCTTTTCTGCCTTAAAAACAGTGGCCTCCAACCTTTTTTTCTCATGTTTTATGCTGTGTCTCGTGCTTCCTGTTTTACTTTGAAAATTCACCTGTCTCTCCTTGTCTTCATAGACTTCATGATGTGTGCTGTTGACCTCTTGGCCAGGTCACCCTTGTAAAAGAGATCTTGATCTCAATGGGTCTTTTATCTGGTTAAATAAAGGTTAAATAAATAAATAAATAGGTTTTGCTTCCTGCCTGGCGTTGCCACACCTGATCCCTGATTGTTCTTCCTCAGCTGTGTCTCATCACCCCCAATCACCTCATGTATTTTAACCCTCATGTCTTCCTCTATCCTAGTGCCAGATTGTTGAACCTCAGACACTTTCCAGCCCTTATCTCACAGCCTTGTCCACGTCATAGACCCACTTTTGCCTGAACCTTGCCTGGATTGTTTTTGCCTGCACGTGTACCAAACCCAGGACTGTTAATAAACCCTACTTTTTGCCTCACAGACCTGATTTGTAAATATAAAGGTGATAAATAAAGGTGAATTCAAATAAATAAAACAAACATAATAACATGTTCCTGCTTTTTCCATGCAAATAAAACCACATAATACAAAATCATTTTAAAACTGAATATCTATGAAAGTCACAAGCTACTAGAGGAAAGCTACACTATCTGGTACAACCTAATTCTGTCATCTGGTATATTTTTTATAAGGAAAAAAAATACTTGTTTTGCATAAGGGCTGTCAAAAATAATCCTTTAATTGACGCATCCAGATGTGGATGTAGATGATTCTGCATCAATCCAGTGACAGCAAACAATTGTTTAATTTTGCAGAGGCTGCTGTTATACCACACAGTCAGGTTTGTTTCTGATGAGGAAAAACAACAAATGTAAGAAGATGAGATTCATAAAATGTTTTTAGTTTGGTTTACGATGAAAAGATTTTTTTTTTTTTTTGCTGAAGTTGATTTCAAAAGTCATTTCTACTGAATTAGGAAGCTCATATTTATCTGACTGCTTGTATTCTTTGGTTTAAAAAAGTAGCTTGGTGCTGTAATATAGAAAATCAAGGATGCCACCCACTGTGTTGATACATTGTAATATCAAATTGAATTGAATTATTGACTGAATGGTACTAATCAAACTGAACTCTTGGACTAGTGAAGATGCACAGCCCTACTTTGCATAAATATCACAGAATTGGGCATTTACCAGCCATCCCCCACACTCAAAGTCAGTTATGATATCAATAAATTGTAAACATGAAGCAAACAAGACAAAAAGAAATATTTCCATGATCATCTTAGATTGCTGTTCTTTGTTTCACTCTTGGATTAAAGATTGGCTTATTTGTCCTGAAGGAGATTTGTCTTGGTAAAAATGCTGCCATATGTAATGTATGTGATAACTGTTCCTGTACAGATCTTAATTACAGTCATTAATGCATTGGTAAGATGCCGTTATTGCAACATAAAAAGTTGCCAGAAGTGGCTTGAATTTATTGAATAGTTCATTAAATTAAGCTTCACAATTTGTGTCTCAGTCACTGCAAGTAAACGTTGGTTGGATCATCTCTAAGGAAAGCAATGCATCAATTTCTTCTGTTACAAATAATTTTAACTATTTAATCTATACTTTCCTTTAAATTAATACAACTTTTTCCTCTCACAGTGACAATAAAGTTAACGTGACCCTCTCAGTAACCAAAGTTCCCCAGCAGTGACATAGTAAACTGTAGTTCATGAATGGTAAAGAGCGTTTCAGTCACTCACTGCAGCTTTAATCTCATTATGGCCTCTCGCTCCTGCAGACTGCAAACTCAACATGGGATTATAGAATACGCACTGATGCAGTTTAGCTCTGCTTCCTATATAATGCATGAACTTCCTGCAGTGCATGATGGTCCAATTGGTGCTAAGCTAATCACCCTGATGCTGTTAAAGGAAACATTAGGAGTGTAATTCTGAATGAGCTCTGGTTGGAACCCGTCACGGAGCTTTATCTTGACTTTACTAATGCAGATTACTTAAGAGGAAACTTTTATGCAGTTTATGTCTGCAATTAATGTGGCACACCACTAATATGCAGAGGATTCTACATTTAATCATCATAATAGACACTATTCAAAAATTAATGTATGTTTTATTAACGCCAGACCAACCAATGTGACTTTAATCCCCTTGTCTCTGCCTGGACGGATACATCTCTGGATGTCTGTATGTGTATATGCAAATATTTTAATTACATGTATTTGCATATACACTGCCTGGCCAAAAAAATAGTCGCCACCTGGATTTAACTAAGCAAATAGGTACAAGCCTCCTATTGGATAATTAGTGCATGGATGATTATCTTTCAGCTGGCAACGACTTATTTAACCCCAGCTGATGCAATGAGTAGCTTCTCATTTCTTAAACAACCATGTGGAAAGACACATCCTGTGGTCGTGGAAAAGATGTTAGTCTGTTTAAGAAGGGTCAAATCATTGGCATACATCAAGCAGAAAAAACATCTAAGGAGATTGCAGAAACTACTAAACTTGGGTTAAGAACTGTCCACCGCATTATTAAAAACTGGAGGGATAGTGGAGAACCATCGTCTTCGAGGAAGAAATGTGGTTGGAAAAAAATCCTGAATGATCGTGATCGGCGATCACTTAAACGTTTGGCCAAATCAAATCGTCGAAAAACAACAGCAAAACTCAGGGGTATGTTTAATAGTGAAAGTCAGAGCATTTCCACACACACAATGTGAAGGGAACTCAAAGGATTGGGACTGAACAGTTGTGTAGCCTTAAGAAAACCACTAATCAGTAAGGCTAACTGGAAAAAAAGGCTTCAGTTTGCTCGTGAGCATAAAGATTGGACTCTGGAGGACTGGAAGAAGGTCCTGTGGTCTGATGAGTCCAGGTTTACCCTGTTCCAGAGTGATGGGAGCATCAGGGTAAGAAGAGAGGCAGGTGAAGTGATGCACCCATCATGCCTAGTGCCTACTGTCCAAGCCTTCTAGGTGGTGCCTTTTTTTTGGGCCAGGCAGTGTATGTGTATCTATAAAATAAGGAGTATGGCTTTCAGTTTAATGGTTGTTTGCAATAAATTCCTTACTCTAATTTTTTTTTGTCTCACTCCCATTTCTTCGTTTTGCATTTTGAAGCTCTTCTTAGAGCCTTCTTAAGATCCAACATTGCAAAATTTAAACTCTTGCAATTTTTCAACTGGTCTTAAAATTTTGATCAGGAATTTACACAAATACATACATCCAACACCCAACATGAATTCAAATAGCCAATCATAAATCTCTCCATCATGGCGGCAAGAAAAAACCTCTGTTTAGCAGTAGGAAATCTTGAATGTGGATCCCAGTCTCATGATGGACGGCCATCCACACTGTGCTGTGTTGGGTACCCAATGGTAGAACCTCCTGTGCTCTCCAGGGGTTTTACGTGTGAATGGGTTTATCTTCTGTCTTGTTGTGCTGCTCGCTCAAAGGCGTTGGCGAGCATCACCCCCTGACCTTGTTGCTTCTGTTTCCCTCCTCCATTTCCGACCTGTTGTTGTGAGCACACCCTCACGTGTCCTCGCTCCCTCTTTCCCATGGTAAATACCTCTGATTACAGAGCCCTGATATTTCTAGTGGGCTGCTCTCCTGTTTCTTGTCCCTCCTAAGTGGTGACTTCCTCGTTGAAGAATCAATGCCTGCTTCAACAACAGAAAGCGGTTTGTGTTCATTATCATCACCTGCACGTGTTACACACAAACCTGTCAGAGGATTTTTTACAATGAGGTGATGAGACACAATGTCACAGCAGCTGCAGAAATCCAGTAAGTGCAGCTTTTCTATGATTCCAGTAAGATCTATTTCAGTGCACAATAAACAGCAGGATGTGATTATCTGCTGCTGCAGCTGCTTTGATGGAGGATGTAAACAGACAGTGAATTAGCAGCACTGATGAAGACACAATCAAGGCCCACAAAAACATGTCCGATATTTTCCTTCTGTTTATTTTTCCACATTCGTCTGTCAGTGTGGAACCATAACAAGGACAAAAGAAGATGTGAGGATGGAGATGGCACATTAACTCACTTTATGGAGGTGTTCTTAAAGGGATATGCCAACATTTTCTTTGTTTTTGTGTCTTGCCTCTTTCCTGAGTCCATGACAAGCTTGCTCGCATGTGCACAAGCATGGCATGTATCAATGGCCTTAGTGTGAGTGCACCCTTAGCTTACTACATTTTACAGGTAGCCTCTCCACCCCTGCCTTTAAAGGGATACAACATTTTTGTTGTTTTCATGTCTCGCCTCACTCCCAAGTCCATGACAAGCAGATAGACACCATTCTTCTAACTGTGCATCCAGTAGCAAGGTAGGGACAGACAAAGCTCGCCCCCTGCTGGTTAGCTTTATCTCAAACACTAAGAGTCAATAGGTAGCGCTAGCCTGCTTCCAACAGTTATTAGATAAACTCTTCAGCAACTCTAAATGGTCCCATGTTATCTCTGTTTATGAGTAGAAGAAGATAATATGATGACAGTAGAAGATAATGTAACATAACGCGGTAAAAAAAACAAGTCACACAGGACTGTTTCGAGTTGCTGAAGAGTTTATGCAGTGACTTCAACCCAAACAGCCGCTGAGAGGCTGAAGGAGGGCCTAGTATTGTTGTCTGACACGGTGGAGCAAAAATCACTGATCCCAAAAAATGTTCATTTTGATCCTTTATTAAAGAAAAATGAATAAACGGAGAAAACAAGCACTGACTCGCATATCGATTACATTAAAGCACTAAGAAAAAGTAATGTAAATTCAGCGATAAAAGAAGACAATTAAGTGGTCGACAAAAAATACAATGACCCAGCTCACCTCTCTCTTCCACTGACCACACAGGTGGACAGGTGAGGTTAATCATGAACACACGCCTCTCACCCTGTGACACGTCATCTCCAACTCAATATTATCCCAAAATAATCAATAATAATAATCCCCAAATCCACAAAAATATACACACATGCCTTAATCCTTAAATTGAATCCTTAAATGTAAATAATATTCTCAATAAATTAATTCATGGCTCCTACAGTTTATCTGATAACTGTAGGCAGAGGCAGGCTAACAATACCTATTGACTCACAGTGTTTTACCTAAACTAATTAGCAGTTGGCGAGCTCTGCCTGTCTCGTTTTGTTACTGCACACAGTGGAAACATCTGCTTGTCATGGACTCAGGAGTGAGACAAGACACGAAAACAACAAAAATGTTGGTGTGTCCCTTTAAATACTGGACCTCTGGTCTGAAGTCCATGAGAATTTAATGCATGTTGTTGAGCACAGTGAATCCTGCTGTCCAAGTCTGTTTGTTTTTGGGGACTCATGCCCCTTGAGGACTTTACCCCAGGAGAACGGGTGCAGACTGCATCAATGCTTGGCTGAAAGTTCATTGTTTCAGATTGGAAGCCCCCCCTCTGCTCCCTCTGTCAACCTCTGGCACAATCATTTAGGCAGACTAGCTTGCACTGGAGGGTTTATCATTTGGATTAATAAATAGGGTAGTTCACACTTTGAAATTGGGGAAACGCTTATGTAAAATCAATGGTGTAGACCAGGGGTGGGAAACTGGTGGCCTGGGGGCCTCATGCGGTCCTCCTCCTAACTCAGTGCAACCCAAGTTAATTTCATATTTCAATAACTGCAACCAGGTCGCAGGTTTGATCCCCGGGTCGGCCAGGGCCTTTCTGTGTGGAGTTTTCTTCCTGTGCATGTGTGGGTTCTCTCCATGCACTCTGGCTTCCTCCCACAGACCAAAACCATGCTCATTAGGTTGACTGGTGACTCCAAATTGACCTTAGGTGTGAGTGTGAGAGTGAGTGGTCATCTGTCTCTCAATGTGGCCCTACGATTGGCTGGCGGCCGATTCAGGGTGTACTCTACCTCTCACCCAATGTCAGCTGGGATAGACTCCAGCCCCCGTGACCCGAAGTGGGGAAAGCAGTGTAGAAAATGAATGAATGAATAACTGCAACCATAAAGATAAAAAAAAAATATCTGCCACAACATATAATCTGACTTTCCACTTTGACATTAGAGGCAAAATCATGACTTCATAGGAAATGGAAAATATAACAATTTTCTTAAATAACTAGTTTTTGTCTTATTTTCTAAAAGGATTTGTAGATCTAATTTATTATAATGGTTTTTATATAGATCTTTTATAAGCATTGTTAAAAAGTGGGACAAATGACCTGAGAAAACCATCAGTGACTAAGGTTTTTATAACTATTACCCTGGTCAAAAGAAATTTAATTTCTTGTGGGACTCACTGGTAAAATAGAGCTCAGATAAATCAACTAACTAAATAAATGTAAAATATAGTAGTTTACTGCATTGAAAAAGTACCTTTAATTGGCTTTAATTCCATGCTTAGCTCATTAAATTAAGATGTAATGTTTATTTTTGACCTTGAACAGAATTTGATACATAGTTGATTGATTCATAGTTAAAGGGATGTAAGAACAAAAAGATCACCTCAAAACCACAACATATTTTCTAACTTATATTTCAGAATTTAAATGATTCTGGGGGCCAGAAGGGAAGATGTGGGGGCCTGATGTGGCCCCTGTTTTGCCAGTTGATTATCACTGCCCTTGAGGGATAGGAAGTATAGATAATAGGTGGATGGCTATTATTACCTCCGCCAAAGAGGTTATGTTTTTGGCCCTGTATGTTTGTCTGCTTGTCGGTTTGTTTGTTCGCAAGATTAAACAAAAACTGATGGATGGATTTTGCTGAAATTTTCAGGAGATGTTGGTAATGGCCCAACTTAAAAATGATTAGATTTTGGTGGTGATCCAGATAAAAGTCATCAGCGGATGACCGTTTTAGCTCAATAACTGTCTAACTAGGAACCAGTAGCAAATAAATCACACCAGAACCTGTAACCAGGTAATTACCGCGCTTTGACAGGTTAAATGACATTGTCGGATTTGCACAAAGAAGGGGGCAATCTTGAGACCAGTGGGTAAAACCTGGACAGTTTGGCCCATTTCCCCCAAACATTGCCCACTTTATTGTGATATTTAGACCAACCGCTCTCTCTCTCTCTTTTGGCAAAGATACAATACTGGATCACTAAAGTGGTTTTCACACCTACAGCTTGGTTGTTACCTCTGCCAAGGAGGTCATGTTTTTGCCAGCATATGTCTGTTTGTTTGTTTGGGTTAGGGTGATGTTGGTAAGGGCCCAACTTAGAAATGATTAGACTTTGGTGGTGATCCAGATAACCGCCATTAATGAATGATCGTTTTTGCTCAATAACTGTGTAACTAATAATGATATCAACATGATTCTGAGTGTTAGGTGTGGGTTTTCAGGGTCAAGGAATTATATTATGATGGTAACTTTATCATGGAACTATTGATGATGGATGCAACAGCAATATGTGAGCTACCTTGGCGGAGGTTTGAGCTTTCCGAGTGCTTTCTAGAATTTGTGTCTGTAAACAGTTGATGTCATCAAAAAATCAAGAAAATGTCGACCATAAAAAAAATGTGATTTTGAACTTCATTCATTTTCAGGCTGATGGAAAGTTTCTCCACCTCCAGCACCCCCGCATCATTTTCAGGCCTCACCAGCTGACAGAGGGCAGCCTGGGCTCGGTGTGTTGTGTAATCCAGTCAGCTCCAGTCCGGGTTTCCCCTCAGACCGCTCTGGCTCGGTGTCAGGGTTTGTTTACTGGCGGAGGAGAGGCTGGGAGAAGGAGAAGAAGAGGATCCTGCAGGACCTGAGAGACTGTAATCTACCTCTGTGGAGTGGGGGAAGAAACGGAGACAGAAAACATCTAAAACTTCATATCACCAGCTTTCTGACCATTTTAAGTGTCCCCATGGCCGTCGGCTGTGTGGGGCATTGATGCAACGTGGAGAAACATTTTAATTTTATTTTCCAAACAAACAAAAAAGAAGCAGCAGGAGTGGAGCCACGACGGAGTCTGTCTGCCAGCAGCCTTCAGAGAGCCAAATCTCTGCACTGACTGGAGAGGAGTTCTCACTTCGGAGCTTGGAGAAACCATATTCACAGGGATATTTAATCAGCAGTGATTCTTGGTGCTTTTTGCAGGACTTGCGGTGCTTTATTTCACACGAAACCCGCTAATGGTGCGCCACGCATGCCACAACCATCGAGTCAGCAGCACAGAAATTCCTCTATATCAAGTTGTAGGACGCTGTTATTTGTATGGTAACGCATGCAATTGGTCTCTTTTCCCAAATAACACGCACTTGAGGCGAAAAGGCTTGCGTAATGCCTCTTAAGAGTTAACATTAATTGATTGGTTTGCCTGAAAAGCAGCGCAAACTTCCCCGTGGCCTGGGCTAGCTCGGCTAATCGGCTAGCAGTGTTGCCAAGTCCGATAAATGTAAGCAACTTTGTTGTTGTTCTATCCTGTAAAGTTGTGTAAAATTGTTGTCATTTGTGAATTGTTGCTGGTTTTCAGGTTGTGGGGTAGCCTTAGTGTTTGTTTAACCCCTTTTGTTTATCTCTAAACTAAACTTGATAGTTTGTCTTTATTATTGTTGTTTAATGGGCTGTTGAATTTGAGAGGTTTACTGTGATACATATTATTTCAGCTCTTATTGCAATTTGTTCTAAGTTTTTGGAGTCTCAGTTTCACTGCAGCACTTTGAATTTCTCTGCATTTAAATATTTTAATAAAGAAAAATGTAAGAGTGCAAGTTGTGTTGAGAATAGTTGCTGATGCAATGCAAAAGCAAGTTTATTTACACGTGAACTAATCAAGGAGACTCTTTCTTACAAGGTTTGGTAGGTAGGGTCGTTTTTGGTGCTTTGTTTATTCTTTTAAAGAGCAAAATCACTTTATTTTGGCTGGTTGCAATACTCTTGGTTGCGCTTTCCCTCGCGTGATCTGGCAACCCCGCTGGCTGAGCTAGTTTGTTAGCCGAACAGTGGTTTGTTAGCTTTAACGCTAAGTGGACGACAACTCGTTGTTGCTCCTTCTTCATAGTCACTGATAAATCCAGCTGGAGCAGTTTAACAAACCAAAGCAGTGAAGGGTTTAAAAAGAGCCACATGTCCCGTTTGGACTTTTGTTGACGGTGCTTTCCCATGTGGATGCTAACGTTAGCCTCAGCAGCAGCAGCAGCGTTAGCTCATGTTTGACTGAACACGTTGGACTCGTTCCTCCGCCCATCTTCCGGGATGTCTTTTATTTATTTTTGTTTACCTGTTGGCCCACGCCGCAAAACAAAACCAGTCTCCTGAAGGCATATCTCCTCCAGTCTGAACTGTCCTCCCCGTCTGAAGGATTTATCCCCCGTGTCGGACCCGGATCGGAGCTGGATGGGGTCTTATCCCGAGTCAGTGATGTGGCTCCGGACTTTGTGTTTGTGTTTTGGCGTCTTTCTGATGAGCTGTCATCGAGCTGATGGAGAAAGTAAGTGACCCCAGTTATCACTTTTATTTTTGCATTAATAAAAAAAATGTTTATTTATTTATTTTTTTTGTGTGTAAGTACGTGGCTCTCTGCGCTGCACCTCTGCTCATGTAAACACGCAAGAAAAACAACATTATGCAGCACCGAGGGAGCAGAAATGGAAAAAATCCGACGAAAAAGCATGTCAGTAAATCTGCTAAAACATTAAACAAATTACAGCCAATCCAATCAATATATATTCATGCATTTTTGTATTTTTTAACATGTAAATGTCCGAGCATACAACTATCATAAAACATGATTACTGCTAAAATAAGAGTCAAAACAATGCTCCAAGTAAGATAAATCAATGGAATAAATTATTCTAGTATTTTAAAAAAAGAATTTGAATGATTGGACAGTTCATCTCTCAATTGTTTTTCAAGCAGTAATACTGTTTTACTGACGATTTTTTCTTACTTCTTTTTGTCTTTGAACGAAAATAAAGTCCGCACATTTTTTTTAAACTTAACATATGAAAACCAAGTGATAAAAATAACAGTGAGTATAATTTAAGATGTGTTTCTCTGAAGGATAACAGTAGGGAAGTAGCCTGATAAATATGACATTTTACTGTTCACTGAATAACAAGGAAATATGATTCACTGAAGGTTACAGAGATTATTTCATTTTTTCTTTTGTTTAAACTGGAACAATAGTTTCCTCATTTTTCAGTAAAAGATATCAACAAGTAGATTGTTAGACCTTCTGAAAGCACTAATTATAATTATTAATCCAAACATGTTTTAACTGTCATATTAGCAACATTATAATTTTGATCTTGCAGTAATTAGACATATAGTGAATGAATGATATGGGTACAGTCCTTTAGCGTAAAACAAACTCAGACTTATTTGGGCAGTATGTATATACAGATATGTAAACCAATACTTGAGATACCAGAAATTCATACTTGGGATTAAAGCATCTTGACTGTGGAAAAAATCCTAATCATCACTGTTTATTAAACCTAGATCACGATTATTAAACATGTTTAACTGCATCATATTCATTTGTTAGACTTTCCCATGCTCACATTTCACTAGGTTAAAACTAAAAAAACTTTAAAAGACATGAAAACGTAACTTTTATGAAATCAGTTATATATTATATGAGTGAATTGATAAACAAATATTTTAACTACATGTTTGAGATAGAGCTGATGCACTGTTTTGCCGAAGTACAAAACAAAAAAAAAATGAAATTGACCATCCACTACTTGTGAAAAAACCTATGGACAAAACAAGCATGACACGTCTTACAAATTAATTAAGCTTAATTATTTTGTTTTCATTATTGTGGAAAGCCATAATTGTAATTGAAATTTCAACTTGATTAATTTCCCAGCTCTACTAGGGATGCACAATATTAGCAGAATAACTTTGATAAAAGCAGATAATTGTCTATAAAGCCCATTATTGATAACAGCAGAAATTAAAGTTTTTGACCATTAATATCCCATATATCGGCTGTTATATTGGCAAAATGCTTCTGACATGAAATACTGGCTACGGTATTGGCAATAGTGCGTTTGGAAAAATCGACATATCGGCAAAAATCCATGATTGTGCATCCCTAATTCATGCAATAGCATTAAAGGTTAAGTATGTAGCATAGCATTAGGTTGAAAAAGAAGAATAATAATATTAGAATTTTGCAAATGTATGCAGATATACAGCAAGTTTTTTCAGTGCTGCTAGTACTTTGCCTATAAGTTATGAAACATTAATCACATACTTTATGTATTTCTTATGAACTTTTCATTCACTGACTGAGTGAGAGGTTAATAGCAGCCAAAAACAAAATTAAGTGATGCATTTTTTTGGGAAAGAAAACAAAACAAAAATGAAAAGCATAAATTAATTAACAAAGAACACAAACAAACAAACAAACATAAAAGCCCCTTGCCCTCATCCCTACAAACAAAATATTTAATGCAGATGATATAAATCATAGTGAAATTATTATGATAGACTCTGATTAGAAGATTGTGATTTCTGAATAATGTTATAACCAGTTTTGCATTGTTTTCTTTTCTTTTTTATTTATTTAACTTTAAACAAAACGAAGGGAAATCAAAGGTGCTTAAAATGTATGATTTAAACCTATGAAAAAAGTGCATTAATCCTAAATATGACTAACTTGTTAACAAGAAGTAGGACTGCTCCTTTTGGTGTTTACATGGTTTTTAATTTGTCCTTGATGTGAGAAGTGATCATAAATGTTGTTTAATGAAATTTCGATCACATTATGAAGCATAATTTACAGCTGTTTGAATCTAGACTGTCTTAACAATTAAACTTTCAGTACACTTAAAAAAACAAGCAAGGAATGAAATGAATAAATGCTGGAGTAAAGATATCTTGTATAAAAACATGAAATTAAAGTGGTGATTGGATTGGAAACTTGATTAATTGCTGAGCACTATTAGACTTGCTGAAGGGATTTCCGTTTAGTAAACGCTGGAGATTTGGCTGATTTGATAAAAAGCAGTCTGGCAGCAGCAGCTGTTTCAAAGACAGTCCCTGCATTGACGGGACAAAGGTTAACACTTATCGGCTTTTTGAGTCTGCAGGAACTGTAAACAAAATGATTTGTCCCCAAAAAAGAGTCCCTCTGTAGGAGTCTGAGAATTACCAAGCATTAATTGGTTGTTATTGTAGTAAAGAAAAAAGCCTGTTGCTGCGGTCAGTGCAGGAATGTAACAATAAGCCCCCTTTACAGCTCCTGACAATCCCTTTATATTCACCAGCCAGCAAACCCCACGATAAGAATGAATGAACACATTTGCAATCGCCCCGGAGACATTTTCACATTTCTCAAACCCCACAATGGCTGCACACATGCTCGCTCGCTGTCTCTCTCTGTTGGAATCTGTTACTTAGAGCAAATATTGGTTATGAGGAAATGTAAAGTGAACCTATGGGACTGTTCGCTGATTTAAATGACTGTACAGGAGTGTGTTTCTCTGAAGGACGACAGCAGTGAAGCAGCCTCATATACATGACATTTCACTGTTTTACTGAATAACCAGGAAATATTATTCATTCAAACCTCCGCAGGTGATTCATTCAAGGTTACAGAGATGAATAGTTTGACCTTTTGTCTTAACTGTGCCGGTGGTTTCCTCACTTTTCACACTGTAAAGAAATCTGTTTACTTCTTTGACTCTTGACTTAAAGGGAAAGTTGTCTTGCATCACATCTTGTTTTGCAATTAAATCATCAGATGGTGAAAGTTTTGACAGTTGAACAAAACCATTTATTCTAAATAGAAACTTCTTTTCTGGGGAATCTAGTACAGTACAATTAAAGTCCTTGTATATAAATAAGTTACAGTAATATCATTTTTACCTCCGCCAAGGAGGTTATGTTTTTGCCGGCGTTTATCTGTCTGTCTGTCTGTCTGTCTGTCTGTTTGTGTTCAAAATAACTTGAAAAGTTCTGAACGGATTTGGATGAAATTTTCAGGAATTGTTGGAAATGGGATATGGAAGAACTGATTAAATTTTGGGACTGATCTGAATCACCTTGGCAGAGGTCTGCCCTCTCTGAATGCTTTTCTAGTTTACTTTGTGATTTCCTTTTAATCTTGGACACAACAGAGTGATCCAAGTCCTTAAACATTGTGCTTGTTAAGGGTGAAGAAATAGTCCATTTTTTAGTGGCTGTTATTTTAGGGATGCACGATATTGGAGTTTTGCTTTTATTATTTTTATTCATTATCACCGATACTGATATTTCTGGTCAAGAGCACAACCTCTGTACTTAACAAAAATGGACTTGTTTCTTTATTGTTGCAGTATATTTTTTGTGAGGAACAGATGTAAAACAAGAAAAATAGCATTTAACTCTTGGAAAAATGAAATGCTTGATTTTTAAATGTACCCATGCAGTGATGAGAAGATGCATCAATATTGTACGTTTGTGTAATTTGCCGATATTCCAGTCGAAATATGGCCAGTGTGTGTGGCAGACATGTTGGCTGTGAATATCTACAAAAGTTTCAGTATTGGTCGACTCCGATACTTAACTTTTTAGACTAGTATCGACCAATACCGATAACATTGTGAGTCCCTATTTTATTTAGATGATCCGCTGAAGGGTCATATTATCTTTGCTAATTAACTTTTTTTTCCTCCTTTTGATTCAGTGTTTTCAAAAAAATATATATTCTCTGTCATTTTAGTGATCGACGGTATCAAAAAGTATGGTATGTCTGAGGACAAACTCCATACTGGGTGCAAAGCATTTTGGCAAAACACTTAAATTCCTTGATTTGCAAAAAATTATTCATGACGGGGCGGGACGAAAAATCGATATGGCAGTTATCATTGTCTTCCCTCCCGCAATATGATTATGGATATGCTGGTGCCAAATATTGATACTTTAATTAAGAAAATATGGCGCTCTAAACATGCTGTATGTCCCTGTTGGTTTATCTCCCGGAGACACTGCTTGATGGCTCCTCAAGGGGGCGCTCCACACGTGAATGAATGAAAGTTAAATTACCAGCCAAAGAAGAGAAAGTTTACAGAGTGGAAATGTTGGACATCAGCGCGAAGAAAAGTAGACTGAAGGATCTACAACATTGAAGGGACAGACAAAATCGATTATTGTCACATAATGTTACATTTTTTTTCAGTGTATCAATAACTGCAGAATCGCTGCATCGTGATGAAGTTGTTACAGTGGTGGTAGTAGCAGCAGTTTATTTTGTGACATGTTAAAAAAAAAAATCATAAATAAAATAAATGACTGTTGTAATCATACAATAGTGGACAAATGTAACAATACAATAGAAAACTGACAAATATGAAAAAAGATGAAAATGAAAACTATGATTTACTTAACAGAAAAGGAGTGGGAAGAAGTTATACTTTTTTAATCCCACCCCTTATCCAATATTGTTTGGCTTCGTTATAAATATAGATTTATACAATAATTAATTACAAACATAAATGCAGACATATACAGACATACACTTATTCCTACTCAAAAATAAACTGTAAGTAACTCCCCCAAATAAAAACGAGGGCGAGGCAGCCAAATAATTCAGTAAACAGTAAACCATCGTGAACCATGTATTGCGTATTGTATCGTGAGGTACCCCATGATTTACATCACCATCCTACACCCACATTTTTTGTGAACTACAAAAGAGAATTTTTTGAAACAAATGCAAAATAAATTCATAAATCACAAAATGTTTTACACACAACATGTTTTATATATCAAAATGTGTTTGTTTCATAAAATACTTTTTATGTTCAATTGAATTTTTCTTATTTGTTGTCATTTATAGAGGTCATATTTTTATGAGCAACGGCTCAATGTCTTTCAGTAAGAGGAAAACTGCTTCAAGAATGGAAAAGATTTAAGTACAGAAACATAAAGGTCAGAACACGATGCAAGCGTGGAAACAAGCTGCAAATGAAATAACGTGATTCAGGAATAAAAAACAAATGCATTGACAGAGAACCTGCTGAAAGTTAGAGAGGAAACAAAGCCAAAAACAATCCAGTCCCAAAACACTTGCGAGAGCAGAAACGCAGCATAACCAAGTACAACAGCAGAGGAGCTCCAGGCCTGCAGGGGGCTGCAGTCATGAACAGTAAACTAACACTTTAATCTCTCAGGACCAAATATTAGAATACGATTTAAAAACTATTCACGACCTCTTAAAGCTGTAACTTCAGTCCGAGTCACGCCTGCTGCTGATTCAATCACCGATGATCATGCATCAGCTGTTCCCCCTCTTTCTCTTATGCTCGCTCCCTGCCACGGCGCCCTCTGCAGGCCTGGAGCTCTTCTGTCGCTGTTCTTGGTTTTGCTGCGTTTCTGCTCTTGCAACTTTTTCTGAGTTTGGATTGTTTTGGGCTTTGTTTCGTTTCTAACTTGCAGCACATTGGTTTTTTATCCTTGCATTTGCACTGCGTTTCCATGTTTGTATTTCGCTCTGACCTTCGGTTGTGTTTCGGTACTTAAATCTTTTCTGTTCTCAAAGCTGTTACTCGGGTTCCTGTTCTGGGCTATGGTGTACCTTTGGCACAGAAGTATGATTAGACCTTGCCATGGTGTTTTCCTCTTACAGGCTTAGCACATCCCTCACAGTTACTGATATATATCTTGCAAACGTACAAAGAATGGAGGAGACGTCCTGATAGAAGAAAATGAAATTCAAGCAGTGTCTCTGCCTCTGTTTGACTGTTGAATGTAGGAAAATAAACTTTTTCTTTTACACTGAGACTGGAGGAGATGATGTATAGATGTAATGAAATATTGGGTATATGGCACAGTTTTTCCTCTCGCTTTTCGGTCCCTTTATAAGAAATAAGGTTTTGCATCTGCATTTTACAGAAGATTTGTCTGTGTCCTATTCAAGCACCAAATAGTGCAGAAGATGGACACTGAATTGCACAAACCCCCTGCAACATCCTCTGCTGCTCTTTCTCTTTTTATAAGAAACAAACTTTTGCTTCTCAAACACTGATGGGGCAGGAAATCCACATTTTTTTGAAGACGTGTTTAGAAATTTTGAAGAGTGAGCAGCACTTGGTGGGCTTGTGTTTGTGCATTGTATTTGTGGTCTTGAGGTGTAATAAGCACGTGTGCCATTCTGCCTGCGCATGGCTATTGTATGAGGCCGTAGTGCACATGTGTGTTTGCGTTCTGGAACTGGTTTTCATATCTTCCCATTTTCAGACAGCTAATGCGCTGGTTTGAGTAAAAGATCAGCCGAAATACACCAAAAGTTGCATAAACAGGACCTTAATTTCATGAAAATATTGGCTAGGTGTTGGTAAAGAAATGGTGCATATTTTGGTGCAGTTTTTTACAGAAAAAATTTGCAGCTCTATGAAGCAAAAGTTACATTTATGTTTGTTGTGAACAGAAACAGAGACTTTAAAAACTGCGTAAAAACATTGGCAACATAGTGGTGCAGAAGTAAAGACCAACACGCAAATGTTAATGTGATGAATCCCTGTTTTTTTTCTGCAATTTAGGTTTAAAAAAAACAAGAACAAAAACAACAAGAAAAGAAACAGAAACAAACAAACTAGGGATGCAAAATATAAACAGGTCACTATTGGTATCAGCAGATAATTGCCTTAAATTTGATTATCGTAATGGCAGATCTGAACATTTTTGTAGATATTTAAAGATAATGTTATACCTTAACAAATTCACTATGGATGTCCTATATATTGACAGTAATATTGGTGGAATTTAGGTATATTCTATCATGGTTTACCTCATCATCATTGACTGTCCTCTTTCATAATTCCAAAACGTTATTTATTAAAGAATAAAATTTAGTTTTTATTGCTTAACACAAATAGATTCATAAATAGTCAGTATTAGTAACGTGCAGGATATGATGGCTTGACAAAAATATTGGTATCCGTATCAGGGATTAAAGATGTGATTTACCTGCATTTTGGATACTGGGGGAAAAAATATTGTGCATCCCTAAAACAAACATATCAAAACAAGAAATCCTCCTAAACTGGTTGCCAAAGGCTTCTGTTTTTGTCGCTGTGGTATCAAAATAATTTGATTTCTGCTTGTGTTATCAAAGTCCTTGCAATAATCCTTATTTAAAATCTGTTTATATCATTTATTTGTTTGCTGATCTTGAGCTGAACCTTCATACAGTTGCACACACACACACCACTGTTTAGTGTACAAACACAGTTTGTCCCCACAAACTGAAGCGCTGCGGTAAATGTCGGTAATCAGACTGAAGCGTTACGCTAAGGGAAGAGAAAAGCACACGCTCTCTCATCTTTCATCAGATTGTATCGAGGGGTGATGGAGCGATGTCAACAAACCAGTTTGAGCAAGAACCTGAAGAAGGCATAAATCAAAAACAAAGTTGTGTAATTGCCCCTCGACTTGAGCGTGAACCACAGAAGGGAAAAAGTGGAACCTGAGGCCTCACACGGACCAATTTCATAAAGTGGAGCAACCGGTGTCCAAGTCAGGAAATCTCTCTGAGCTACTTGTTGGAAGCCGTCCAGCTCAGCTTGATGATGGAAAAAATCACTTAGGAATGAAAGCTTATATGAAGTAGAAGTGTGAGGACCGAAGTGATTTATTAAGCTTTGCTGAGCAGTTTGAGCAATTTTGCCAGTTTGAAAATGAAGCCATGAATGTGTGTCATTTTCATTCTCACTCATTGGAAGTTTTTTGTTGTTGCAAGAGTTACTCAGCTAAGTATTTGTTCTTCTGATAAAGAGTTGGTGATCTACACTTTTTCTATCAGCATTGACTTGTGGCTGATCTGAAGGTATCTTTAATCCCTCCAGACACATTTACAGGCTGAAACCGCACTCTCTAATAAAGTCTTTTAACCAGTTTCTCCAGTAATGCCGTTGTTTGCAAACTATCATGTCGCCTGATGTCTTGCCTCTGCTCAATTTGTGCATCATAAATAAAATCTCTGCTGTTTAATTCAGGCTGTATGAGTCTAAAAAACTCTGACACTGGAAAGATATATCACAGGCAAGACATCACTCAGGTCAGGTGTTCATTTTTCTTCAGGTGGACACAAAAACACTCTGTAATGGGAGTTTACTGGAAAACTGAAGCATGGGCTAAATAATATGGTAGACTTTTAATCAAACTCAAAGGCCACTTTCTTGGGGCCTGTTTACATGACAACGTGGTCACCAGAACCATAGGTTTTTTCCTTTGGGTTTTTAAAAGCACTCTGCATTCACACGGTTCTGCGAGAACGACTGAAAACGTGGTAGTGTGCGTGCCAGAACAGTAGTTGGCGATGTAAGTTTGTGGTGTCCTTGGTGAATATAACAAATGCGTCTCCTCTGGTCAGAGTATTGGTGTAGCAAATCCACGTTTTGTTGGAGGAGCAGTAACAGACCAGGCACGGTCAGCAGCACTCATGTTGCTCGGTAGTTGGCCATAGCTGTTGTTGTTGTTGTTCCTAGGTGCACACGCAACCTTTATCTGAAGGAGTACTGTGCTACGCGTCCCCGTTTTCCCTGACAACAGAGATTCCTGTTTAAACGTAGACAAATAGGAAATGTTTTTAAAAACTTTTCACTCTGGAACCCGGATTCAGGCACTCCGGGCATTGTTCTCGTGTAAAAGGAAGGTGCAAATGCAATGAAAACTCTCCGTTGTCAGCCATGTTCGTTGTTGTGTGAACGAGCCCTAAAAACTCTGACACTGGAAGATACATCACAGACAAGACATCACTCAGGAGATTGGGTGTTTTTTTTCATCAGGTGGACACAAAAACACTCTTTAATGGGAGTTTACTGGAAAACTGAAGCGTAAGCTGAAGAAGGTAGCAGACTTTTGATCAAACTCAAAGTCCACTTTATTAGGTTCACCTTGTTAGTACCAGGTTGGACCTTCTTTTGCCTTTCGTCTCGCCCTCATGTACCATGGCGTAAATTCAACAAAGTGCTGGAAACCTTAAATCAGAGATTCTGGTCAATCTTGACACAGTAGCTTCACACAATTACTGTGTTGAAATCTGTGTTGATGATGTTGGTGATTATGATCCATGATCTGTTTACTGTTTTTGTCTTTCGTTCAGAATAGTAGGGAAAGTCCGTGAAGTGTTGTTAACGTCACCTGTGTTAATTACAGGTGGTGTTGTATATTATGAGTAGATACTGAGTCATTCTCTTTCTTACCCAAGGCGTTGTAGTATCCACAGTGCGTCCTGATGCTGTTCTGTCATGAAAACAGGAAAGACTGAATGTCCCACAGCTCTGCAGATAGTGCAAGCATTGCGTTAGCATGTCGGAGACAGCTGCAACATGACAAATGCTAAAAACTCTTTGCTAATGTCAGCAGCAAAGCTAATGATTTTAGAAGCTCAGCTAACGCCTCGGGAGCAATGCGCCCCCTGCTATGTGTACAAAAGAGGGATGGTGGCTTTTCTGGGTTGGACTGCTGGCAAAAATTGTACTTCGTTGTACAATTTGGAAGAAAAAGGAAGTACATGCACTAATATACATCTAATTTTGCATCAATTTACAATCATATATAGCGGAAGTTATAAGAATGTGGATCATTTTTAACACTCCTGTATTTATTATAGCATCATTTAAAGCAGCAGTTTAAAAACATCTTACTTAGTCTTTGACCAAAAAGACCAATTTTTATCTTCCTCCACCAGTTTCTAAAGAATGCTCCCACTGTCAGCGCCTGTTTTTGTTCAATGTTGGTTCTTATTTCTGCAGCCTGCTACATAAGAGGTAGAAAGCTGTGTCCATCTTCCAGCCTGTTTGGTGTCAGATTAGGTGTTGTGGTCTCAGGTGGTCAGACTGCAGCGTGTTGCTGTTTCATGATGAAACATCTCTTTGTTGGGAGTGTCAGACAGCAGGGGCTCGTTGTGCTGCCCCGGGCTGTTGTTGAGAACAGATCTGGTCAGAGCAGGTCTTGGCTGAGGGCAACAATCAACAGTCTGGCACCAATGATTTATATCTCCTCCTCCTCACAAAGAGAGACGGGCCAGGCAATATATCAAGGTTCTGAAATTCACTGATAGATTTAAAGATGAAATATGGGGTTAGGCAGTATTGATTATATGTATAAATATATCTATATATGTTAATAAAGGAAGATGCCGAGCCTAATGCTTAGCAAAAGGATTGTTTACTGTATGAACCAGATAAATGATATGCTCATTGACCACAGTGCATTTGAAATGTTTAGTCTTAAAGAATCATCATTTCACAAATTTTTAGGCAGCATTTCTCAAAGCAAAAAGCATAATTTGTTAACCATAAAAATAGAATCATTGGCACCAAAGCTTTGGCAATTGGTTGTTTTTTAGTTATCAAGAACTGCTGCAATCTCCCACATGCTTTCTTAAATGCAAATACCAGGGAGAGATTGGTTAAAGGGACATTTCAGTATTTTTATAGTTGGGTTACATCAAATACTATTGCTGTACCTTTAAGGAGAGCAAGTTCAGACTACTAGTAAGGTACACTTGTGTTAGCCGGTACATTTATTTCAAGTTATTGTGTGAGCTTTAGAGGCTACTAACCCTAACCCTACCCTAACCCTAACCCTGGTGTGTTTTGTTTTCAATTTAATAGTTTACTGTGTTTTACAAAGATTAACTTTTGTACAAAAGAACTCCCTGATTAAGACTGGAAATTAAATATGCTATGCTAGATTTTACAGATGAGCATATATATCAACGTAGGACACACCTTGCAATATGAATGTAAACAAAATAATTGCATGAATAAGATAGGCTTTTAACACTTGCTGGTGTCTTCAGCAGACCACAGAGGACATCAGATAGCATGGTAACTCATTACAGCATAACATCTGTAGGAGTGTCTGCAGAGAGACTGTCAGTAATTCAGGTTTAAAAAAGGATAAATTCTCCTACTTAAATGAACTTGACTAAATTCACAGACCCAAACTGATTCTAGTTTTTAAACCGGTCTATGTCGAGGGACGGCAAGTTATGTTAACCTGTTGCTATTTTCATGGCATGTTTTGCCTGTGCAGAGGAAGTGACTCTGTGGGTCACCCTGTTTGTGTTGGTTGCTGGGTCAGTTGTGTCCTCACTGAGAATGAACTGCTCCAGGGGTCAATTGGAAGCTAGCTGAGACCACCTCTTTCAGGCAAGCTTGGCACTGTTGTTACGGGGATCGATAGCTGATTCAAACAAACTGTTTTGAGCATGAAAAGACTACTTGTATGGGAGCATCTCTCGCAAATGATTGAGGTGTGAAAACGCTCTAAGAGTATGAACTTACCAAAACACAGAAGTATTGCCAGTATATTTGTAAACTTTGTGTGTTGGAGTTTGTCTGGAATTCTTGCTTTAAAAAATGCCCAATATTGCTTGTTGTGGACTTCTAATGCTTTTGCTCAATTGATCAATATCAGGGGTACATAATATTGTTATTTTACCAAAATAAGATATATTGAGACATATCGAAACTCTTTATTACTGATACCAAAACAGATATTTACCTCCACCAAGGAGGTTATGTTTTTGGCCCCGTTTGTTTGTTTATCTGTTTGTTTGTTAACAAGATTACGCAAAAAACTATTGGACGGATTTTGCTGAAACTTTCAGGAGATGTTGGTCATGGCCCAACTTAAAAATGATTAGATATTGGCGGTGATCCAGGTAACCGCCATTAGTGAATGATCGTTTTTGCTAAATAGCTAATTAATAATGATATCAACATGATTCCGAGTGCTTGGTGTGGGTTTTCAGGGTCAAGGAATCATAATATGATATTAACTTTATCATGGAACTATTGCTTATAGATGTAACAGCAATATGTGAGCTACCTTGTTTATTTTCAGGATCTTAGCCTCCATTGAACTAAAATGAACCAGTTCCTTGTGAAGACGGAAAAATATTTTATTACTTAATAAAATATATTTTTGATTCATAAAATCGGACCTTCAGTGATGGTTAGGTAAACCACTTTGGTCCACTTACACATTCTGCCGATAGTACAGCCAAGATAAGGGATATACTAAATTTGACTGTTATGAACGGCCAAAATACTTGCTGTAAATATTTGTGGTACAGATAACTAGCTTTTCATATTTAGTTTTGATAATATTGCAAATCCTTAATGAGTATTATTTGAATTTTAACCGAAATGAAAAAAATATTGTGGTTGTGTTGTGTATCAACTTTCATCAAATAAAGTTCCAGTCATGAGTTTTGGTCCACATCGCTCAGCTTAGGAGAACAATAGTGAGTTGATGAAACTGCCTCCGCCTGACGCCACATAACAGGAACTCTCCGTCAAAACCACTTCAGTTGAACTGCCACTGTTGTCTCAGGTATTAGTCTTGAGTATGTTTGACACATGTACAATAGAATGATTACTTCACTTGTCACCTACCACAGTGGCTTCATAATCCGGGTCGACAGGTTCATGTTGTAAATTGGCACACCTGTAATCTCTCACTTAGACCACACAGGCGTCTGACACACAAAAAAGCCTTGTTGTGTCAGATCTGTACCATTGACTCGGTGACCCCGCTGAAAGGAAATGTGCTTGTTATTGTGCATTCACGCTTCAGAGGTAATAATTACCTCACTGCCAACGTTGGCACAGAGAATAATTGGTAAATGGATGCAGCTGGTGGGCAACTGAAGCACAAAAGGATCTTTGGTCCGGAGCCATTTCTCTACAAGGATTCACATCAAACAAGCCCAAGAGGGAACTCGGTGGTTTTAGTCTCCCTCTCTTTTACTCCATTTCACTCTGAGGCCTGGATTACTTTGCTTTCATTTCATTCCCATGGCTGTTGTGCTGTACTGTGCCGCCAGTGCCCTGCATGTCACTCTGACTAACAGCTGGAACATCTGATAACCCGCTCTGCCCCTGCTTACAAGACGTTTATAGGAGCGTCTCGATTTGTTAGGATGGCTCTTCAGGAGGGTTATCATGATACAAAAACTGTAAAACTTTGACTTTATACTCATAAAGTCTAGCTCAGGACAACCAATATTAGGTAGTATGATGATTTTAATCTCTAAAATTATAGGCAAACTCAGCAGACTGTCTGAAATGCAGAAGTACTTTGGCAATATTTGAATACTTACATGTGACCAATGTCAGTTTGCAAATTATAGTGTCTCTCCTCTCTCTGCTCCCTGTCTGTTTGTAAGAGAAATAGCTGTTACATGCGTTCTTATTAGGGGTAAAAGGGACTGCTTCCAAGATTTATTTTGTTGTCTTTAATGCCTTTATTTTAACAGAAGATTGAGTGGAAAACCAGGGCAAGATTTTGAGGAATGACATTCAGGTCAGACAAGCCCAAACTTTCCACATTTTGGCCCCATAACTGACTTTTTATATTGTATCAAATAAGGATGACCCGTTCAGGCTTTTTGCTGTTGATGCCAATCACCTATTGGTGAGATTGGTCAGTACTGATCATTGCTTGTGTTTGAGTGTGTTTACTCAACAGAACTGTACAAGAACACCTTAGGCAGCCATGCAACAAGGGCTTTGCTGTCACCTTTCCAAAAAATCTAATACAAGGGGTTTTTTAGTTAATTTTGACAGCACTTTTTGATTTAGTTTTAGTTTTAGTCTTATGCCTAAAATATCTTTTAGTTTTAATCATAATTTAGTCTAAATTGTTTTAATTTTAGTCTAGTTTTAGTTGATGAAATTTCAGAACATTTTAGCTGATGAAATCTACTGTAAATTTAGACAACTAAAATATGAAGTGTAAAGTTTTTATGTTTCCTTGAATTTCTGAAGTCATATTTTACACTTGGATAAAATGAAACATCTAACAACCCTTTATTGAATGTTAGTAAAGTTTGAATGTATAAATGAACAGAAACAAATTTAACTTTTGTGTGAAATGCAGTCACCTTTATTTAGGCTACCTGGCAGAGCATCTCAGTTACAATACCAGACTGACAACAAACATTGAACCTGCTCTACATGAATATATCAGTTCATAAAGAGGGTGGCTCTGATTTAATCGCTCCCCAAATTATCCCGCCACCAGGAAGCTAAGGCAGTTGTGATTGGATGTCTCTCTTAACTCATCCAACCAAAGCAGCTGTGATTGGATATATTCCTAACTTGTCCCTACTTTCTACATGACGAAATTAGGTCTGATTGGATTAAGTCTCTGCCAGATATTTTAGTCTAGTTTTTATCTGTTGAGGAAAATGTCAGTTAATTTAGTTTTAGTTTTTGTCCATGTGCACTTGTTTTTATTAGTTACTGTCCAGTTTTCGTCAGGGGAAAAAAGGTTGTTGACGAAAACTATGGCGATGGACACTTGGGTGGTAGGCTGACAAATGGGCCTGTGGCTTTGTCGTGGATGAGAAGCAAGCCAGCTGCCTTGCACATGATCAACTCATAACCTTGTTTTAATTGCCTTTGGAGGTATAGAGCCCAAAGTGCTTCCATGTGGCGCTCCACCGATGTTTCTGTTGTAATTGTCTGTTTGGGATGGCTTTGCTGTCCTCCATTTTCTTGAGATGTACTTCCTCATCGCAGAGGTCTAGAGAGCCATGGATGCTCTGTTTGCATTGTGAGCCCTCTGTTGGATCGGGTGGTTCACTGCTCCAGGCTCCCTAATGTGCTGCTGTACTGTATATTTTCAATTCAATGTATATGTACAGATCAAGCACAGATTTTAGTCCCCAAGTTTGTACAGACATTAGAGTATCAAGTATAAGGGTCACTATCTTTTTACACTTCTTTGTCTTAACTCATCATCAGTTGTTTTGTTGTTACTGTTCAAAAACAAATTTCACCTCTGAATAACCTTTTTGTTAGTAACATATACAAGTTTTGGCCAAAATATACATTTCTATCCCTTAAAATGATATTTTGAAACATATTAATTTTATCAGGTGGTCAGTTTACCAAGCCAACACATCATAATCTTACCAACTGGACCTTAAATGCATCACAACATGCAGTTGTTGTGTCGCTTGTTAATCTTGCTAACAGGGTTTTATCCTGTTTGTCTTGGTGTGTGTTCCAACACAGATTTAAATTCTTGATTATTGAATTTAACAAATTGTTTATTTTAGGTGATGACAGCGCAGCAGAAGCAGCAGGAGAGTGAATATTGGGTTGAGTTTGTGTTTTCACAACATGGATGTTGCAGTATGTAGAATTAACCACAGGTGATTGTATCGGTAACTACTGGCATTTATTCTTGTCTACTGGTCATGCATTTTTAATAAATATCAACCAGTAATGATCAGCTCCTGATCAATTAGGTCACCTGTAAGACATTAAGGCTGAGAAAACACAATTCAATGATTCTTTTCAAAGCACAACCTTTATTTATCATTTACAGTCTGTATCTCCTAGGATGCATTTTCATCTATTTTAACGATTATGCTCCAACTCTAATTTCATACTACAGACAGTAAATGTCTTCTTTTGTTTATGTTTTGTGTGCAAGTTTTAAAAAAGTGAATTTCATTTGATATCAGAAATAGTTAATATGTTACACTTCAGAAAAGTAGAGATGAAGCATCTCGAAAAAGATCGATTAAACTACCTGACAAGATTGTATGTAAAAGAAAATCAACAAAATGACAATTTTAAGAATCCTATATTGTGCCATTCTAGGTTTACAGATGATGATATATCACATATTGTTTATTTCTTATAGCACTGGTAATGGCTGACAAACATTCATTGATCCCAAAGTGAATCCAGGTGTCAGCTCTTTCAGGTAAACACAGAGCAAAGAAACATCAGTGAGGCAAAATGGCAATAACCAAAAATGTAACAGAAGAGCAAAAACATATTGGAAGGTAAAAAACAATATTTTATGCCAAAACGTAAAAAATATAAACCATACAAGAGCAGAAAGCAGTAATGATGAAAATAACACTTCTTGTTCTCTGACACTGCAGCAGAGAGCTTCCGATGTTTGATCTTTGTACTCTGACGTACGCCCAAATCTTCTGTTGTATAAACAGGAATTCTGTTTTGCATTTTGTCTTGATTTTCTGAGCTCATGGGAGAATATAGAGGTATTGACAGTTGATTTTGGTGTTGGCTGTGTGTTGTTCAAAGTGATGGATGGTTAGGTTTTACAGCTGTCCTCAGAGTCGATTACATCACATGTCAGTTTGGACACGGTGAACATGTATCTCGGTGACCTCGGCATTTTGTGGATCTGTTTTAGTCTGGGTTGGAAAACAGCAGCACAGCGAAACCTCGAAAGGGGGAAGTGTTGCAATCATGGTGTTTGTTTCTGTGTGCTTTTGAGGCCTCTGTTCTCCCTGAGGCTGAGCTGCAGTTATACCTTCGCCATCAGTCTAACAACCTGTCGCTCCCCCTCCGCTCACACACCCTCCTCTCTCCATCCTCCTCCTTCATAAGATGCCTGTTGATGCTCACAGCTGCAGGGAAAGGACTGTGTGGTTTTTACTGTCAAGCTAAGAAAACTCTTTTTTTTTAGTTGAGTAGCGATACAAAACATCTTCAGTATCTTCAGTTAGATTGTATGTTTGAAACCGATCAGTCTGTTTTACTGGAACAGCTACTAAGAGTTACTGAAGAGACTCATTTATTCCTTCAAATTTCACAAAACACAGTAAATGCACTTTATGATATAATAGGTACTTCTAACATCTGCTACTTTTGTTTCATTTATGCTGTATATACAAACAAATCAACACATTTGAATGTCAAGCAGTTGTAGTTTAGACAGAAAATGTTATATTATTATTGAAATTGCATTTTAGCATATCATGAGAGCCTGTTATATATTCATCTAATTGTCAGTTGTCCAAGCTGACTTTGAATGCGTCATATGTAAACCATTGCCCATCTGCTTTTTAGAGCTAATTAAGGCTCATTAAGGCTTATAAAGTTTAACTTAAACAGGATTTACAGGTACGATATGTAATGATGAGTTTGATGTACTGTGAAGATGTGTTAGGAGTTTATGTTCCCCCATGTAAGTCTTGATGCACTTTTGTGCACAAACCATTCACCAAGATGACGCTTCCATTACAAGACCTGGCTGTGAGGCTCAATAATAGTATTGATTAGCTCAGGCATAATTGATTTTTAGCTTTGGCAAATGCTAAGCTATCTTCACTCTTACTCCCACCGCAGATTAGCAAGATGAGGGTCCCTCATATTGTGACTGTGGGTGCATGCTGCTGCCTCTCCTCTCAAAGCAGTAAGGTTTTCTTAGCTCAACTTTAGCGCATTGCTACTTGCTATGACAGGTGCATCCTCACACCTGTGCGCTGACTTGCAGGCACAAATTAAGCCAAACAAATACAGAGAGAAAAAGGCAACAATAAATGAAAGCTATTTGTACTTTCAACCAAAAGGACTACAAGGCACACATGCACATTCATCCGTGAATGTTGTGCTGTTCAGTTCTATGTTTCTTTGAGAATTGTTGCATCCTTAGTTGATATGATATTTAGCCTTTTTTGCCAATATTTACAGCCGGTATATCAGCCACATATCAACTGTAATGTTGTCAGAATACTCAAATATTCCACATTCTTTACCTTGTCATCACTGCATGGGTACATTTAAGAATTAAGAGTTTCATTTTTAAGAGTGAATTTTTTTTTTTTACATCTGTTCTTTACACAAATAGACTCGCATTGTAAGCAGCAAGTCAATTTTGACAATTCTAAGACTTTTTGTTCTTGATGAAATATCAGCAACAGCAATAATGTGATCAGAAATATCTGCACATTGGATATCAGGGTAGGGTTAGGGTTAGGGATATCTAACCCTAACCCTAATGAATACATCAAATGAAAAAAATATTCTCAGTTGAGGCTGATCATTTCAGATATTGGTTTATCCGTATATTACTGTTCATTGTTCTTTCTCTAAACAAATATATTTCTGAAAATGAGGCCTAACACCTACTTTTCTTTCTAGATCTACATAAATATGAACTACATCAACAGAAAAACTTAATTTTCTATGGACTCAATTTGTAAATACACTAATATATCTTAAATTCCTGATATTGTCCAGCCGTGGCTCACATTATGTAAAGATGTGTTCCAGATTTATGCTCTCATGTCAGAGTTATAGCTGATGTAAATTTAGGAGGGTCTTGTGACTCAGCTGTGATATATGTTAGGCATTTACATTGTAGATTTATTACCAGGACTTCGACAGTGTCATCACCAACTTATTTATAATCTGCTCTTGTTTTTTTTTCAACACGTCTGCACTATTGCATTGAATTGTGTCATTGGGGTTGTGTAAGCAGTTTCACAGGAGAAGTCACCTGTTTGACGTCAATACATCGACTTCCCCAGGGTGGATTTTTCTCTCGCAAACGTGACCACCCTGTAAAGATTTACTTAATGCGTGGCTGACCTTGCTGCGCTCTGATCACACAGTGTAAACCACCTTCAGATGTCCCCCACAATATCTCCACTAGGTCTGATTGCAGTGTGTGCTGAAAGTGATTACAATTTGCATTAGAGTGAACGTCTACAAATGAGGGTTTGCATTATTCATCAGTCTGCTGATTTTGTGTTTTCTTAAATCAATAAATATATCAGCTCTGTGGAGCTGTTGTCTTTGGATATCTTGTTTAGTACAATTTAAAGAAAGAGAGGGAGTTTGCAGTCAATAAGGCTAGAATGTCTGTATTTTACCCTATAGGCTTGCCTTTTTTAAAGATTATTTATTAAGTATTTGCATCTCTTATCCAGGCCCAAGTACTAAGGATGAGTAGAATTTGTTCTCAGGCTTTTGGTCGAAGATTTGGATTGGGCCCTGGAGGAAAACAAGCACTGCAAATGGATGGCATTATTAGCATGTTAAAGTGATTAGATTACTGCAGTTTATAACCTAGAAAAATAGTAATGGGCACAATAATACAAAAAAAGCTAAGTAAACTGTATAGTTAACAGGGCTGTCATCTTATACTCAATATTGGAATATCCATTGAAACTTGGGGGTAAAAATCCTTAGTCAAACTGTAAATATACATGCTAATTGAAAATACACAGTGCTGCAGCACAATAGGGATAATTAGTGAATTGACTAGTCCAACAGAGGGTGCTACCAGCACAACCGAACTGCCCATTGCTGTCTTGACCCTGACAATGCGGATGTACACCTTGAGAAAATGGAGGACATGCAAAGCCACTTTAATCGAACAACAAAAACATCTGAGGAATGCTGCATGGAAACGTCTTGGGCTCCATTCCTTCTGCTGATGTCAAAATAAAAAAACAAATACCAGACTGTGTGTTGATTATGTGCCAAGCAGCTGGCCCACTCCTCATTCACGACAAATCTGCAGGCCCATTTATCCAGTGCCACTTGGGGGTTGGTGTGTATAGATATCACTCTGCTGTTTGATTTTTGGGAAATGTGACAGCCCTGAAAATTAATGGTTAAAATGTGGCCATCGTGCTTAATTATTATAGCTTTGCCAACTGCAGAGTAAAACTTAAAGAGTATTTTAGAGCTGTGAAATTAATGAAATGTAATCAAGATTACAATTACTGCCTTCCAGACTTGTAACAATTGTGTAATCATGATTAAAATTATATTGTGCCACATGGCATGCTTAACTTTTATTCCTTTGCCTTCATCATTATAAACATTTTTTAAAGTTGTTTCTATTTCTACAAGTATATATCTGTGTATTGCCCTTTCTTTAAGTTAAAAATGATAGTGCCATAGCATAGACATTCAATAAAGGCATGTGTTTTAAAATCAATTAGTAATAGTGCTTCATAATCGTGATCTTTGTATCTTATAAAATAATCAATATTGTGGTTTTTGGCATAATAAAGCAACACTTGTATATTTTTTGCAGGAATATAACTACTTTTAGGCTGCATTATTAAAAAGTATTGATTCTCTTTCACTGGTGTTTTACTTACTTCTTGGTATCAAACAGTTTTTGTTTTCCCATGGTCGTTTCTCAAAATGCTCCAGTTACTTGAGTCCAGTGGAATGCTTGATTAGCCTGATCTCAAGTTAGATACATGGTGTACAACCTTGGCTGATTTTTGAGCTTTTTTTCTCCTTTTTGTACACAGTAACAGATGCTGATTATGAATTTGTTGGCCATGAAAAATACCTTTTCTAAGGTTTTTGTTTGTTGTTGTAGTGATACCATCCATCAGTGCTCGCATGAACATTGGCTGCAGGCAGGAAATGGTCCATGCAGAGACCAAATCAGTTGAACAATCTTCCATAATGCAATCCTAGAATCCATGATAAATCAGAAAGTCAATAAATAGCTCCCTACTTGACTGTTTTGTTTAAGCACTATGTCCAAAGCTAAAAATAAGCTCATGCACTTAAAATGGTTTTATTTCCTCTTCAGATGTCACTGTGATCCATTTTTACATCTTAGATAAGACACTCAGACCGAACCCTGTGATTGATTAGTGCCGTACAATTAAGATTAGCAATGTTCTGCTTTAAGTATGTGGTCACTGCTGTTTATGGTCTTATTTTGGATCAGTTATACTAAAATAGAAGCCTTTCAACTTGATTTGAGTTCCCTTCTGCGCAGCTATGATCCATGCAAATATCAACAGGCTTTTCAGTGCAGCTAGAATTGAGAGCCATTATACTTCTCTCTGTCCAGTTAACTCCAAAGTTCATTTATTCTTGGTGGTGCAGTCAGGGAGAAACTCCTAAAGGCAGTGGTCAGTGAAAATGCTGCCAAAATGCTGCCTCTCTAATGACTCTAATTGATGATTCAGAGCACCGAGGACGTGTGTTTTAAGTGTTTTCAGTCTTTCTGGCTGTTAGCTGGGAATGTATGGAGAGCTGGAGCTGGCCAGGTCACCATAGTAACCTTTGTGAAAATCTCCATGCTTTTTTCTCCTTGCCAACAAAGCAGGGAGCATTTCAGATTCTGCTATGAACCTGGATTTGTCTTGCCAAAGTTTTCTCTTGTTGTGGACTGGGTGTCAGCTTTCAGACAGGACAGGGCAGTATATCAAGTTTTAAATATACCAGTGTATTTTTAAACAGAATATAGGGTAAGAAAATATGATTAATCAATTGAGACCGATACTTGTTGATTCCTCAAAAGTGGTAAACAGTTAATAGTGCTGAGCTTGGATAGCACTTTTCTAGACTCTCTGATGACTCTGTGCTTTTACACTGCAGGTGACATCTGCCATTTCACTCTTAGATCCACTCATTGACAGTTCTGATGCAAGTTATTCATCATTAGCTAACACATACATACCCATTCACATGCCACTGATGCAGCAGAGGGGCAACTTAAGGTAAAGTTTCTTGCCTAAGGAAGCAGCAGCATGTGACATCCAGGACAGAGCTTGAACCCTCAACCTTCTGATTAATGGTAGAAAAACTATCAGACTAAGCCACTGACACCCACAATAAAGAAATAAAGACAGAACTTATTAACACCAGCACTGGGCAAGTTTATGTTTTCTTCCCTCTCCTGGTCTACATTGTACGAATACAGTACATTTACAACATCTGAAAAAGTTATTTCAACTGGAACTCACTCTTTGCCAGCTCAAATTAACGATTTTTTAAAGTCATGCTGTCCAAGCTGGCACTGGAAATAGGCAGCATGCACCCACAGTCATAATATGAGAGACCCTCATTTTGCTAATCTGTGCTATTAAGCCTCACGGCCAGGTCTTGTAATGGAGCATCATCTTGGCGAATGGCTTGTGTACATAAGTGCATCAAGACTTACAGGGGGAGCATGGACTGATTGCCAGCCAATCACAGGACTGACATAAGCCATTTTCACATATGCAACCCTGATATACCCTAGAAAATACAAGAGTAACCTACCCAGAACACTCTCTGACTAAGGCTCGTTTACACGACAACATTGTCACCAGAAATGGAAAGGGTTTTTTTCTTTGTGTTTTCAAAAGCACTCCGTGTTCACATGGAAATTGTGTGATAACGATGCGTGTTCACACGGATCCGCGAGAATGATGCCAGGCCAGTATTTGCCGATGTAAGTTTGTAGTGTCCTTGGCGAATATAACATGCGTCTCCACTGGTCAGAGTATTGATGCAGCAAATCCACATTTTGTTGGAGTAGCAATAACAAACCGAGCACAGTAAGCAGCACACATGTTGCTCGGTAGTCGGCCATAGCTGTTGTTCCTAGGTGTGTTTGCAACCTTTATCTGAAAGAGTACTGCGCATGCACCACGCGTCACCGTTTTCCATGACAACGCTGATTCCTGTTTACATGAAGACAAATAGGAAAACATTTCAAAAGTTTTTATTCTGGAACCCAGTTTTAAAAGTCTGTGGACTGAGGCAGTCCAGGCACCGTTCTTGTGTAAACAGAAGGCGCAAACGCAACAAAAACTCTGTTTTTGGCCATTTTCATTGTTGTGTAAATGGGCCCTTAAACTTCACACTTGGCCCTCACAGCAGGAAGCCTCCTACCAGTTTGCATGCCAGTCAATGGTGGGGTAGGGGAGGGAAAAAATACTAGGGGAGCAACAGTAACTTGATGTAGAGGCCCTGTCCACACAAAATGGAAACGTTTTAGTTTTCAAAACCTTCTCTGTAAACACAGCATTGTTTCAGGAAAAGTGTCTGTAAAATGGATAGAGTCTCTGAAAGAAGCAGTTTTGAAGTGTTAAATCTAACTTCAGAGTTCATACCCTGAATGTGGTTTTTGGTCCATATCTTCCAGACCTACTTTCCACTGTAAAACAACAAAAATAGACTATGGAAAACAAAACAAAGAACTTCATACTTCTGCCAAGTTTTGTTTCCACACTGAAGTCCTCACACACGCAGAAATCCTCTGGGTCAGTCTCTCCTCTGCTGCTGCTCTAAAATTCCTCACTCACACACCAGGACTGCCATGTTCCAGTTTCCAATGCGAGCCACTATCGGAACGACTGGAGTGTATTAAATTCTCTATTGAGAATGTGGTGCTAAAAATACTGACCAGGCTGAAAGCGTACACTGAAAGGAGTGTGGACGACTCGCCTTCTCCACAGGGTCACTCGGTACTCTGATGGCCGTCCAAACTGCAGCTACAGTACCACCGTCCCTTTGTTTAGGCGCTGCCTGCGTCTTTGTCTGTCAAAGTGTTTTGTCACAGACTGTGTGGTGTCTTGTCTGAGAAATAGGGAGCCTCTTTGTAGTCCTGAATGCTCTCTGGATTCAAACTCCCAAGGCAGTACCCATCAATTTAATGGGATTTTTTAGAGTCTACTTTGGGCCAGGCTTTATGGACCAGAGACCATGTTGTGGTACTCCTGCACAATGTTTTGAAAAAATGATAAAATGAGCATCGTCTTTTTCACTGCTGGTAGGGATGCACAATATCTGATATGCCGATGTGTTTTAATTCATTATCACCAATACCGATACCAATACTAGTTTGCCAATATTCCAGCTGAAATGTGTGGCAGATATGTCGGCTTTAAATATCTGCAAAATGTCAGTATCGGCCGATTTCTATACTTAACTTTTTAGGCTGATAACGACCAATATCAAACAGATAATGTTAGTTTAGTTTATTTGTCCCCGTAGGGAAGTTAGGGTGTGGCAGGGATCACAGACATTTGGCAACAGAATCACTAGATTCTGTTGCTAGATATCTAGATATCTTGCATCCCTAATTTCTGGTATCAAAACCATGGAGAAATGTAATGATCTTTAGTAGGAATAGGTATCAAAAATCATTATCAGTTGAGAATCAAGGAGAATTCCTTAAAGGAAACGATATTCATAATCATTTTGCTTAACAATTCCCTAATCAGTTTGGGAATTGATAACTTGTAACTTTGTTCTGCATGCCTTTTAAGTCAGGGATGTTTTGATGGCTCCAGAGACTGTTGAAAGTATTGATAACAAAGAAGTAAGAAAAGTAATTTTGGCAGACAGGAAACAGAGATGGTCAAAGTTGTGGCTTAATTTTCAGCATAAAGATGCTTACTGCACTGAGTATTTTGGATGGAAACACCAGCGATTTGCAGAAGCATTTCTTTATGCAGCATAGGTAAATATTAGAATTAAAATGTGTTTTTACATTGTTACTACGGAAACCAATGTTGGCCAGCTTTTGCCCACTCAGATTATTTATAAGAATCAAAACTGTGATCAGGAAAGAAAAATTCCCAGCAAAATTAATAATGGCATTAGTATCGATGAAATCATCTTATCCCTAATCTTTGGTCATATTTTCACCAAAGCAAGATGGTGCTTTAATTTGTACGAATATGTCACAGTATTTGTAACACTGTTATTGTGATTATTTTTTAAAATCAAATGAGTGACATGCATAAACAAGAGCAGAGGGAGAGAACCATAGATCCAGAACAGAGAGATGAAGCAAACTTGCCTCTATCATGGTGTAGTTAAATCCGTGTTAGGACTGTTTGTGTGTACTTTAAACGGGACTGAGCGTTGTAGTCAGAACTCTGGACAGTGAACGCACAGCTTAAGGTCATGCAGTGAAAAGCCTGTTGTTTGGACACTCTGTGATTGGACAGTGTGTGTGTGTGTGTGTATGCCGGTTGTCTTGTACTCTTATGTAACCAAAGGCGTAAAACGAGCTGCTGCCATAAAGAGGTGCACGCCTAGCTGTTATACCTCTTTCCCACATGGCTGACCAGTTGGCCTGATGTGCCCGGATCCATGGTGGGCTGCTCGGTAAACAAATACAGCCCGCTCACCAGGCAGCAGCGCTCCACCTGCTGCACCCAGGACTTGTGAACTGTAAAACTGGGACTGGAATGTCCCACAATGCACTTGCAAAGGAAAATGTTTTTATGGCCATCATTACTTGTTATGTCACACAAAAGCATATGCTGGGGAGTTTGGCTGATTTCCAGAATAAAGAGCTGAGGATTTCCTCATTATGATCAGCTCGCTCCATAAAGATCCCCCCTGTGTGTAATAGTGTTTGATAGATTAAACAGAAGGCTCTGAAATCTCTGCTCTCTCTAATCTATAGAGAGACATTCACATAGACTTAAACAGACTTTATAGTCATTTAGTATGCAGCAGCTGTAAACAGAACAAGATTTTGTTTGCGTAAGCTTCAGTTTACAGATTCAAGTAGAGCTGAAACAATCAAATCGGTAAGATACAACTGTTTAAGTGCTTTAATGTCAAGTATTTTTGCATATTTTTACAAAGCCAAAGCCTTTCTTCATTACTGGAAGAGAGCAAACTTTTGCGGCAGCAATAGAGCAAAGCAAACCAAGAGTTCAGTACGAAAGCACACACCTTTAAAGGGGATATGCCAACATTTTTTTAGTTTTCATGTTTTGCCTCACTCCCGAGTCCATAACAAACAGAGAGACACTGTGTGTCTGCGACTGCCTTCCGCTAATTAGCTTAGCATAAACACTGTGAATCAATGGGTAGTGTTAGCCTGCCCCTACCTATAGTCATCAGATAAACTCTTCAGCAACTCTAAACAGTCCTGTGTGCTTGTTGTGGCTAGTGTTTTTTACCACGTTATGTTACATCACCTATTTTTAGACTAGGATTAACACTTTATGTAATTTTCGTAAGAAATGCATACGAAACTAAACAGGAGGATGCATGCGCAAACCACTGCGGACATGCTTGTAAGTAGGTCAACAAAACAAAGCCTCTGTTTATGAGCAGAAGAATATAATACGATGATACAACAAGCACACAGGACTGTTTAGATTTGCTGAAGAGTTTATGTGATGACTGTAAGCAGAGGCAGGCTAACACTACCCACTGACTCGTAGTTTTGAAGCTAAGCTAATTAGCGGTGGGCGAGCTCTGCCCGTGTCTTCCTTGTTACTTAACGCACAGTCAAAAGAATGGTGTCTATCTGCTTGTCATGGACTCGGGAGTGACACAAGACACAAAAAAAAAAAATGTTGTTGTATCCCTTTGAACCTCCTACAAAGCAATACATTAAAATATAACAACATGTAAAGAAATGATTTATAAATTAACAGAAGTGAAAGTGCATGAACTAATGCAGTGAATCAATAAATAATGAACAGGAGTATGTGTGCGTTGCTAAAGTAGCTTTTAACTGGACAGAAAAAAACACACCAGGGCTTAAGTAGTGAATAAGGACTTTATTTTAAGTAAACTAAATACACAACCTTATTTTAACAACAAATATATTGTTCCTAAATGGGTTGTGGTACAGCCTTGACAGGTTAAGACTGCAGAAATGTTATATGTCTGTACAGATCCAAAGAAAAGGAATTTTTCATCCAGCAGGCTCTAGCTGTGCGTCTGGGTGAGGACTGACAAATCCACAAATCTCCTACTGGTGCAATACGTGGCTTTTAGTGCCTCAATCCTCCTCACAGATGAATATTTTTAATGCATTAGCTAATGTTTTTTTATAGGCTTGAGTTTCAGAAGCAGCTCCACAAATCAACTCGGCGTAACCAAGGATGAGCACGGCCTCTTTGTGTTGACAGCGCTCCATATTTGACAGTGGCTCACAGCCAGAAATGTGGTCGCTAAACAAAACGTCAGCGAAGATGGTCTGGTCTTCATCAAAGCCAGAGACATGACCACATATTTTTCAGTGAAATATCCTCTCTAATTACCATGAGAGCTATTTTTTATCCTCCTTGAGACCGTCTCAGACTTCTTTTACCCGGTTTTTCCACTTAGCAGAACTAATGTCTTGCCTCATACATCACTCACTTTTATAAGGTGTAATCATTGAACACATGCACAGGACTGATTTTCTTTGGGAACATTTTCTTAGGGTTTCATAACAGTAACAGGCACTTTTTCATCATGGTGTAAGGCTTTACCGTGCATCCCAACCTTAAACATAAATTTTATTTGTAAGGGATTTTTGAGGCTCAGTCTCAGTGTTACATAGTTATTGAACAATTTAACTCAAGTATGATGTAATATTTTCATTGTTATTCATCAGCAGATAAAAAGTTACGGAGCTTTACGTGATTTTTAGATCTTAAATCATTTTTCAACCACAAAAAAGACACATTAAAAGAGAGAATACAGTCTTACCTGCACAAATATTATATTGAAACAAGCAATTTAGACAGAATCCAGGAGTTTGTCTGGATTTTTTAAACGAATAAAGCAGAAAATCACCAAAAATGTCTGTACTAATGCAATTTTATTGATGAAATAATGGCCAAATTTAACATAGAACATTTTTTTTTGCTATTCGATTTTCCATTTACACTGTGGTGAAACTACGGAGCAGAAGCTGGATGATATTCACCATGTGGTCTTCTTCCTTTCACAGAAAATAAGAACATCGATGCCAGTTTCATATGGCTCATTTCAGTTTCGAGAACAAGCCAAAAGTAATCTGTACCTTTTGTAATATCAAAAAGATCATTTATTTTTGAGTCATTCCATGTACTTTTTTACCTCCACCAAGGGGGTATTTCCCACCATTTTTTAGTTTGTTGGTTTCTTAGTTTGTTAATTGGTTTGTTTGACTGCGTTTAAGATAACCCGAGAAGCTTCTGACAAATATTGATGACATTTTCAGGAAATGTTAGTCATGGAACAATGAATAAGTGTTGAATCATAATCAATAAATATCAAATCCAGTGATTCATTACGCTAGAAAAATCAGATTCAAATGATCCAATATTGAACCTACAGATTTTATATTCTTGTTGCTTTGCCATTAAAACAGGCAGCCATTTTTACTTTGAAAAAAAGCCAAGCTTAAACTCTGATGTCGTAAAAAACATTGTTTCTAATACCTTTGTCTTTTCACATTTCAGTTTGTCCAAGCAAGGACATCAGGAACAATGTGACCAACCTCCAGACGCTTGAAAACTGCACAGTAATTGAAGGCCACCTGAAGATCCTGCTCATGTTCAGGACAAAGCCGGAGGATTTCCGAGGCCTCAGTTTCCCCAAGCTGATGGTGATCACAGACTACCTGCTGCTCTTCAGAGTTTACGGCATGGAGAGCCTCAGTGATCTGTTTCCCAACCTAACCGTGATCAGAGGCAACAACCTGTTCTTCAATTACGCCCTGGTGATGTTCGAGATGCTCCAGCTGAGAGAGATCGGCCTCCATAGCTTGATGAACATCACCAGAGGAGCAGTTAGGATCGAGAAGAACCCCGATCTCTGCTATCTGTCTACTCTTGACTGGTCCAAGATTCTGGACTCGGTGGAAGACAACTACATCATGGCTAACAAGAACGACAGAGAGTGTGGGGACGTGTGCCCTGGGGCTGCCATTGGAAAGACCACGTGCCAGACAACCACCATCAATGGACACTTTAGCGAACGCTGCTGGACACAGAACCACTGTCAAAGAAGTAAGCATCCTCTTATTATAACCTCAAAGTCTAATGTTTTGAATGAGCTCTTTGTGCTTCTTAGTCGTAGTGTGGGGTGATTTCCAAATCGATCATTAAGCTAAAAGAACAATGATATAGATTCCTTAAGCGAGTTGTTATTGATTCTCAACTGGAATTGGTTTTCGATTCCCATCCCTAGTTGTAAGTGTCTAAAGTCTTTTAAGTATGGCTCTTCAATACCAAGGTGTACCAAATGTGATATGGAAAGGACAATAAATTTAAGCTAAAAGTAGGACGATAAAGCCCCTGAATTTGACCAAGTAAGAGTTTTCAGTTTAATAAGATCATATCAAAGTTTGTCTTTTTTTTTTATTTCAATGCTTGCCTCACTCCCAAGTCCATTACAGGCAGATAGACACCACTTTTCGACTGTGTGTGCAGTAACAAGGAAGAGACGGACAGAGCTCGCCCACCGCTAACTATCTTAGCTCAAATACTGGGAGTCAATGGGTAGCATTAGCCTGCCTCTGCCTACAGATATCAGATAAACTCTTCAGCAACTCTACACGGTACTTTGTGGTTGCTGTGACTTGTTTTTCCATTCGAGTTATGCTACGTTATCTTCTTCTATCATCGTTTTATCTTCTACTCGTAAACAGAGGCTTTGTTTTGGTGACCTACTTCCTCGGTAGATTGTGCTAGAGATGTATCATTCCCGAACAAGTCAAGTCTTTTGAGCAGCTCTCTTAAGTGAATGATGAGTGCTGATTCGCAGTTGTGAGTGAGCCGTTCGTTTGTGACCCATTTTTTATGCAAATTGTCTGCAAATTTTAAGAATGTGAGGCAAGTCATAAAAAGAAAAAAAAAGTTGACGTATCCCTTTAAATAGATTAAACTCAGATCAGTGGCTTTCTGCAACTTTTAACCAGACTTAACTGTCTTAATAAACAGGTGGGGCTATTAAGTGTGGTCATATTTTTCATACATCTTGAAATTCAGGTTTCGACCTGAAAAAAGCAGATAGATTTACATTTTACATTTACAGATTACATTTCCATATCACTTTCTTTGAAATGAAACTGCAACAGATAGGTGTTGGATTGATCATTTTATTATTGGTGAATTAATGTTTGACAAAGACCAACTTTAGCACCTTGTGAAGTTTTTCCCGTCGTCATTATTTTCAGTTTCTGTGTATGTTTGCCACACATTCAGACACCCAAACATCCTGTAGATTCACCCCTCACTTCTGCCAGTTAAGAAACCTAGTAAGAGGTGCTTCTGGATCAAAGCATATCTGTGTATTTGTCAAGCGAAGCATAACTGCAGCCTTAAAGTTGCTTTGTTCAAAGTTCACTGTGCTCCTCTTTCTGTTAAAATGTCAGAGCTGTGTGTGTCATTTGCTCAGGTTTAGCTAAGTAGGCCAAGTTCTGTGTCAATGCAGCTCGAACTGCGTTTCGAGGTGATGCAATGGCTCACCCGTTAGTCTTTCAGTGTTTACTTTTATCAGGTTGTGGGTTTGTTATTGCTCATGTTGTGTGGAAGAGCTATAGAGGACATGAGCGCACACCTCTCATTGTTCCTCTTTTTAAGTGCAGCTCCTGTGATGTGGGCCCTTCCCTGTGTGTCCTCATTTTACTGTACAGTGACAAGCCCACCCATTTCACACAGCCAAAGAGTTCAAGTTCGAGTGCTGGGAAGAATTTTGCGCTTGGGTGCTGTTTGAGCACCTTGGCTCGCACCGTTACGCAACACTGCGAACATGAGTTAAACAGCTCCTTTTTTTTTGTTAATTTGTTTGCTTTAGTGGCTGCATTCAGTTTCCTTTTGGCTGAGCAAGCATCATTATTGAGCTCTTTAGTGCTTTTGTGTTGTTTTCATAGGTTTTCCACTAATGACTTCTTGCTTGAGGTGATTGCTCACAGACGGTCTTTTGTCACATTGTGGTGAATTTTCGGGGGGAAGAAAGTGTTGTGTAAAACTCTCAGTGCAGATGATTTCCTAATTGTGCACGATGTCGATGAATCAGGACCAGACGTCGCCTGGCGAGCTCTGATCCCGAGTCATGGCTCTGCATTCAGCAGGGGCAGGGCCTGTGGTCTTGTGGTCAGGGACCTGTGGTTTATTGCCTACTCTCACTAAAGCATGAAAAGAGCCGTAAAGCCCAAGCTGGAACCACAGGACAGAGTGCAAGGCAGCTGGTGACCTCCTCAGATCTACACTGTTCTGTTTTTATAGGCCTACTGTAGTGCTTTGAGCCAGCTACTGTCCTCAGACTTGTTGCTATTTTTATGCTATTTTCTTGTTTTAGCTTTGGTAGCCTTATTGTTTTTCCTTACCATTTAACAGCTTTAGTTGCATGTATTTGATATAAAATAGTAAAAAGCACTAAACACTAGCCTGGTAATTTTCCAAATTCACAATTGTTGTTTTTCACAATTTTCTACATGCATATTTTTTAGTAAAATGTCCTCTATAACAAAGTTCATGGCAGCTCTGTTCAGTAAAAAACATAATTACAATTGTTCTGGTTGAAATCAAGATCATGATTCTTAAACACAGTCGCTCAGTAATTTAACAACCCATGTCTCTGTTGGTTTTAGAAACACTTTTCTGAACACTCTGAATGAACTAATAATGCAAATGAAAACATGAATGTGTAAAAATGTTAAAAATAATGATAGTAGATACCATAGTAGGCCTGCCAAGGAGAGGCCGCCGGACTGCTGGTTGTGGAAGGCCAACAACCGGGCGCGAGGATTTGTCGTAGATGAGGAGTGGGCCAGCTGCCTTGCACATAATCGACACACAGCCTGGTCTTTTATTATCATTTTGCCGTTGGCGATGTAGAGCCCAGAGTGCTTCCATGGAGTGGCTTTTCCTGTCCTCCATTTTCTCGAAGTGTGTTTCCTGTTGTTGAGGTCAAGAGAGCAATGGATGCTCAGGTCGTGCTGGGAGCGCCCTTTGTTGGATGAGGCGGTTCACTTCTTCAATTCGAATGTGTATTTACGGTACAGACTTTTCCCCCATGCTGGAATGGATGGGGCGGCACGGTGACACAGCGGACAGTACACATGCCTCACAGCAAGGTCGCCGGTTCACTTTCTGTGTGAAGTTTGCATGTTCTTCCTGTGTATGCATGGGTTTTCTCCAGGCACTCTGGCTTCCTCCTACAGACAAAAAACATGCTCATTAGTAGGGCTGAAAGATTTAACATTTTCAGATTGAAATCGCAATTTTTGACAACACAATCCTGTGATTGCCAAAGCTTCAGTTTTTTGCAGCTCCCCTGACTGACCCAGGATCTGTTGTGTAAACTATTTTACACAAACTATTTTACTAATTTGCAGGCAGTTTACATTTACAGAAGTGCTGGATGCTGGATGGATGGATGGATGGAATAGATATGGAATATGGAGAATAAAGTGACAGTCCTATAGATACAGTAAAATACATTTAAATAGGTTTTTAAGATGATGATGTGATTTTGAGTTCATCACACCCTGACGCATCTACTACGTCACTGGAAATATTTTGTCAAAACAGGCACAGCACAGCATGCTATACAGTAATAGTGTGATTATGATGACTTCTTTCCCATTATTGGGGTAAGCTGAAATTGTAAATGAGTTGATACTCTATGATAGTCATAGCACTATTCACCATTTGTGCTATTTTAACCTTTTTTAGACCGTCTCTGACCCTGTTTTTCCAGTTAGCATGACTAATATCTTGTGTCATAACCCCCTCACGTTCAATAATTGTAATCCTGCGATGAAAGCTCAAGATCATCTTTGGGAGATTTTGCATTTTGTTTAGGTAGCTTTAACCCCCGATCTGTGCGATTCAACTGAAACAAACTTCAGTCTGTTGACAAGTAAGTGTTAAACTCTGGTGAACCCTAATGATTTTGTACCAAGACCACTAAAAAAGGTTTTTGTCAGTGGTCTATTGGGATCAGGTGCAGTTGCTTTGTAGTGAGATGAGGAACTGAACTTGATCAGATCTAATGCAGGATGCACTGAGCTTTTTTCTTAATCAAACTCAACCAGTACGTGCGTCTGTGCATCAGTAAAGCTTCACAACAGTTCTGTGTGATGCTGAGACTTCACTGCAACATGTTATCGCCAAAACTATGCTGGAGTCTTTGCTCCTCTAGGAAATTCAGACCAGTTAGAGAGTCCTTTTTTGGGCTCTCTGATGTAAACTCTGATTTAGGACTGGGCAATACATTGATTAAATCGATTAATTCTTATTATTTTCCGCAGGAGACTTAAAAATTTGAAATTGTTTTTTTTCCTTGACTTACTCCTGTGAATTCATGATGGTAGGCCCTGTCAGGTTTTGCACAAGCAGTTTTATAGGCTTGTATTTGTTTTTTAAATTAGATTAAATTTTGATCAGAGAGTTTCATGTTAATGTACTGTGAAAATACCCCAGCCTTCAGCGTTTAGGTAGACCAGGGCTGGGCAGCTGGCCGTCTGGGGGCCACATGCGTCCTGTCACCCCACTCAATGCGGCCCACCAATCATTTCCAAAAAACAAACAAATTGGGAATATGAAAAAAACACCAGCAACAACTGCAAAATATGATTCATCATGAGTAACTGGTACTACTTAACGCACAAATTAGGATAGGTGATAAAATATTCCTACGTATAAACTATATTCAGACACAACAGTCAAGGTAATATATTTGTTCCTTTAAATTGGTAAAAATTCATTATTTTATTGCATTAAAAAGAAGCTTAAATTGGCTTTAGTTTTGTGTCATGCCCATCAAATCATGAATTTAAGATATACTGATGTTGGCATAATTCTTTTTGAAGCTTTATATTTGCTATATTTTGTTTATTCATATACATTTTCCTCATTGAGAGTGCCTGACCAAATGTAGCAGTGTGGCCCTCAGGCACTGAAAAAATTTCTGTGGCCCTGTTGGTAATCAAAGTTGCCCACCCCTGATGTAGACAAACTGCCTACTAGACCTACCAGTACATAATCAACATTTTATGACACTCACTCTAAATTTAAGAGGGAAAATCCTGTTTGGTTGGGGAATATATTTTGACAACATAAAGGCAAACTTGATTTGTGTCATTTTTGTGTCACTGGGAGTTTTTTATTTTTAGGCCATATAGCCCAGCCCTACTCTGAATATATGAAACAGAAACAGGAAAATATGGACCATGGAGTATTTAAGTAGGTATGTAATCCAAGTAAAGGTCGTAGTTAAGTGCTGTGATTACCAGAGGTCAATGCAGGTCACGCACTTTCAGTAGTATACACACTGACAGAAAACAAAGCAGCAGAAGCACGAGGCTTGGCTAAGCTCCCATGTTTGGAGTCACAACTCATTTCCCATCCCAGCCTCTATAACAGGGGTCATTTGAATTTAACCCAGAGCAGCTTCAGCTAATTTCTCCCTCTTTTTCCAAACTGGGCACATTCAGTTTTACAAAGTGGCCCAGCAAGGTTTGCAGGAGAAGCTCATTACTGAAGCTGATTAGATTTGGCTAAAGGCACACAAACACATGCAGCTGTAATTGTTACAAATATAAGGCATCATCCTGTGAAGCGTCTTTCTCATTCCTGCAATTTGCTGTCATGGAGTTCACCCAAATTAGGGCTAAATTGGGGCTAATTTGTTCTGCTCTTTTTTTTGGTGAAAGCCAGACAAACATACTCGAATTTATGTAAAAAATCATCCTAATAGAGCTTGATTTTGTCTGCTGTTTTGTAATGTTACAAGATACTTGTAGGGCAATATCATACAAAGACTAAATTATTTAAACTTCTGCTTTAAATCACTTAGACAAAAAGCAGTGGTGAGTTAGTGAGATATAAATCATAACAAAGACAAATTTAATAATTAAATCTTATCTTAGTAGATAACCTTTACTGGTTTACTCAAACAGACAAATGAACTAAAGATGAACTCCTGAAAAGTATAAATTCTGTCACATCAACAGAGGATCACTGGACATAACTGTGTCATTTTGCACAGGCACTTTGCAAACTTTTGAATGAATTGCAGGATCATATTTTACATATTTATAATAATACATTTTATTTAAAAGCGCCTTTCTAAACACTCAAGGTCACTGTACAGAGTAACACAGTTAAAATAGGTATTTGACAGAATAAAGGCTGTGGAGCTGCCTCTCACCTCTAAGTCAGTGTTTCAGATCACATTTATGTTTCATTGGAGCACAAATGTTAATAAAAATATCTAAAAATATACAACATATGATACAATCAATTGCCCTCACCTCATTCACGATACATTAATAAGAGGAAACTTGGAAGAATACTTGAGATGTGGTATCTTGTTTTCAGGAGGGTCCTCCTCTCTGTATGGTTGTGAAGGTGAGTATTGTGGATGTATAATCAATAACAACCACAGATAGACAGGTCATTCTAATATTAACGTTGACAGCTATAATTATCATAAAGTGGAGAGGACTGGTGTTGATTAATATAGCAGCATCTAGCTGTAATGCAATTACATTGGGTTTAACTGTTCTAAAAATAATGAAGAACAGTCCTCATTAAGATATCTGGGACTTAAACACAAAAAGAAGCTGAGACAAAGTTTGCTGTTCAGCCTTTAGGTTCTCAGGTGTGTTAGGCTTTTGGTTTTCTGAATGTTAGGTTGGTTCAGTAAATGTCAAATTCCTTGCAAAACAAATAAGGCATTTATTTCGGAACAAAAAAGGTTAAGCAATGAGCCAGCTTGAAGGGAAACACCCTGATTTGTCTGTTTACTTGTATAAACGACTGTTTCTAGCCAGCTGTTATTTAAAGATAATGGGCATTTGATTATGTTTTTGTAACAGCGTTTATGTGGCACTGCTTTTTGCCTGTTTGAACTGATTACTCCGACTCCTGATTATGGCTGCCAGCTGCAGATGCTGGCTTTGTTTCAAGAAGAGATCAGGGGGTTATCAGGGATTTTTGTAATCAATAAAGATGTATGTAAAACATGCTAAATATGAATTATTAAACATGTATGATATCAGAATGTATGTAATTATGAGATGTTTTAAAGTTTGTGATTTTAGCCATTATATTTAGTCATATAAAATAACAATGAGTGAAGTAAACATGGGGATGATGCGCAACATTGGTTACCAAATTTTCACTGTAGATATTTTGTTTCATCACCTGCGGTAAAAGTCCCCTAACCCTTCAAGAGTGCGTCTGTTTTACATATTATATTTAGTCACATCTATACACAGAGGTTTGATATCACATCCCTTAACACTATCACAAACAACAAGGAACAAGCCATACAGGAAAATACATGTGAAAAATACAAATACCTAAATATAAAGCAACATGGCATGTGACACTCTTTTAATCTCGATTATTCAGTTTTCTTACTTATAGGGGGTAGTAGTTGTAATTGAAATTAAAACTTGATTAATTTCTCAGCTCTGTTTCCGGTGTGGGACATTTTGTAGAGGGTCATGTAGTTCCTTTTTAATTGCTCCCTTTGAGAAGTAGTTTCTGTATCAGCATGTCTACCAAGCACAGAGATAAAGTGTATTAGCATGTACTACTGCGTTGTCTTGTATTTTACACTTGCACTATAATAAAACATGACCTCAGTTATCCGCCCTGTGCCAAAGAGAAGACGCCCAGAGGGGGCTGTGGTCTTTCTCTGCAGTGAGGACGGCTCATGTCAGTGTTTGGGTTTGTTCAGACTTAAACATGCTTTATTCTCTCTCATAAGTAGGATCGGCTTTCATTAGATGCCTTAGCCCCTGATTGGGTTTGTCTCCTGTGTCTCTATGTCCTTTGCGCAGAAGAAGATGACCAGTTCATGTCAGCTGTCACAATCGGAGTACAGCTGTGAATCAAATTTTAGCCAGGTCAGGTGAGGACCTGCTGTGAGACCTTTCTCGATATGGATGATCCAAATTTAGTCTTGGCTCGCATCACAAAAATCCAGCGTCCACCAATCACAAGATAGACTTAGAGATTGGTCAGGGTCAGTATGTGTGTAACGGCAACACAGACACAGGGTATAAATCACTCAGGGACATAAACTCTGAGTGTGTTCGTGAGTTGACAGCTATTGTTTAGTCCTGCTGCTTAGAAACAGGCGAGTAACACTGTGGTGTAATCGTTGGTATGAACACACCGGTCATTCACGGAGATCGTATCGGAAGGAAAAGCAAGGTCACTGGTCACTGTAGGGGTGAGGAGGGTGGCGTCGGACAGGAAGAAGTGTAAAACTAGGGCTGGTTGATAAAGACCAAAAGTAGAAGCTCACTGTGAGCACAAACATCTGCCAAGGGGTTTCCAACATTGTCGGGCGAGTTCTTGTCAAAACGTGGAAAACTGCACTGTCTTGCACTGTTAAAAAAGCCTTGAAAAAAATTCTTGGATCCATATCCGTTGTCAGATCACTACCAAAATTGTATCACTTGTCCCTTGTACCATGGCCAACATTCCCTGAAGTTTTCATGAAAATTTGTTGAGAACTTTTTGAGTTGTTGGTAAAAGCGTGGAAAACTGCTCTATCTTGCACTGTTAAAAAAATTCTTAAAAATATTCCTGGATCTGCATTGTATTCAGATCACTGAGGCATAAACAAGGAAGGAAATCGAAAACCAATCCCAGTTGAGAATCAATATGAATTCTTCCCTCTTTGTTCTGCATCCTTTGCAAATCGAAGACGTCACACTCTCATCAGAGGCAGTCAGCAGAAATGATAACAAAGACGTCAGATATCATGGCAGGCAGAGGACAGAAGTGGATAAAATTGTGGATAAATTTTTTACATTAAAATGCCAACTGCACAACTGTCAGTAAGTGGAAACACCACCAAAGTGCAGAAGCATTTATCTTTACAGAACTTTACGGAATATCAGGGGTGTCATGTATTGTAGTTGGCCATTTTTTGCCGCCACAGAAAATCGGTGGGAGTGGACAAGTGAATTGTTTAAGAAATGGATCAATAAGCAGAACTGTCAATGGTATTTGTGTCAATAAAATCTCATCATCTTCCATCCCTAGGCATAACCAACATTCCCTTAAATTATGATCAAAATATGTTTAAAACCTTTGAGTTTCCTTTTTAAGTAGCTAATGCAATTCAGCAATTCACAATGCAACAAGACTGTCTGGGGAGCAACTGCAGTTTTGTGAACTGGGCCGTTGCAGCTCAAATCAAGCAGGCTTATGTGTTCCTGGGACGCAATTACAGAATTGATAGTGGTATTCGTTTTATAAGTATCTTATCAATTTACCTCCTTATGGGTTTATCTAAAATTGGTGAAATATCGCCCAGCCCTTGGTCTGATAGGGGGATGTGTGCAGTCACACTGTTAAACCTCAGCTCTTGTCTCTACCGACCTTGTCGAAAATCCCACACGCTACAGTAAACGGTGGCGCCACAATACTTTTCCGACTCCCACAGGGATGATCGTAGGGGATCATAGAGTTCTCTTCCTGATTGTTTCCTGTCTTTGTTTTTTTGTTTCCGCTCCGACGTTATGAATGGACACGAGGGACTTGGACACAGTCTAGGTAGTGGCAGACACTTTTATGAGACCAAAATACCAATGTGTGACCCCCGCAGGAAAGAGGACAAACTTAGCCTCTTGTAAAGTTATCTGTGGGGAAAACGGCGGATATTGTTGCAGGGTTTTATCTCTTAGAGATGGAACTGATCACTGCTGTGTCAAAACGTGACACTTTATTACACAATTATGGCTTGTATTTTGCTTTATCTCTGCAGACTGATGGTTTGTAATGGTTTATAGGCTCAGCTGTGGTATGTCCTGTGACAGGTTGGAGGCTGCTGTTTGTCACTTTTCACAGCTTGATGGGGCTCATGTGTTCTTTAACTTAAAATAATGAACTGTGTCTGAAAGCCAAGACAGGCTGTTCTGCTCCCATCATGTGAATCAGCCCTTCTATTTCTGTCATGACCACCGTGTGTTCCTTGTTCTCTATGAGATAAAACCTCGGAGCTGAGCTCTGTAGCCATTGCCGTGGTTGCTCGGGTAAGAGGAAGACTGAACTGCATTTAATCAAAATCTGAAGTGATAGAAAATCAATGTCTTTGCTGCACATCAGCAGTTGCTCCACAAATAAACTCATTCCCAAACCACCAACATAGACTAACAGTTTTACCTGCAAGTGTAAAGTAAATTCATCATCACAACTCAATAAAATCGGCCTACACTCCAGACTACCATCAGAGATCTCACATTTTGTTCAAATAAATGCCATTCAGACATAATGTATTCTGTGAGTGCAAATATGGCCAGAAAGTTTACAAGACATAGCACTGCAGCTATCAGAAATAGTGAGGCAAATATAAGGCTACAGCAGTTGTAAATTTACCCAACACATAATTTTCCTATTCTTTGTTTGCCTCTGTCTCTCTTTTTCTGCGTCATGACTAAAATATTGACAGTAAACCACATCTGACTTGGTATTGCACCGGATATTATGTTTGTTTATTGACAAATATTAACAAATATCAGAGGTGACAACAGTGAAAAAAACGTTTATTCTCCACCAGGTCCTAGAGAATAAATGTATTTTCACTGTTGTCACCTTTGATATTTGTTAATAAACAAACATAACATTCAGTGCAATACCAAGGCAAATGTGGTTTACTGTCACACAGTGCTGTCAATATTATGTTCATAATGTAAATATTGTTAATGTTAAAAGTGTAATTCCTTGTCCTTGTTCAGAATTTCTCACTTATTTTTTATTTTTCCCTTTGTAAGGAAGTTGATATAGCTTAAAGATTCTGCATGTTGCAACCCACTTTCTTATTTTTTTTACTTAATTCTTTCTGCTCTTATCTATTCTAATGTCTCTTATCTATTTTAATGTTTTTATTTGACATTTCTCTTAATATACTATGTATAAGAGCAGCTGAAACAACCACATTTCCTCTTGGGGATTAATAAAGTATTTCTGATTCTGATTCTGATTTCTCTACATCCCACTACACCTTTGACCAGGAATGTGAAATAGCAAGATTTTATTGATACCAGCACCATTATCAGTTCTACTTATTGAATAAATAAAGGCAAAATATTTTCTCCTTAATGCTAAACTTTACCTTAATAGAGCCTTTTGATAGCCCTCATTTATCAGTGCGTTATATGGTAATATAATGTCTTTGCAGTGCATAGATTATTATATATAATTATATATATGTCACTGCATGGTGATATTATTCATATTTCCAAACTCATTTTTAGCAAAACAGATGTACATGGCTCTACTTTAAAGCCAAAAATCTTGATACTCCCCTAATATTCTAAAGCATTATAGTGCACCCTGCATTCTGTGCATTATTGCACATTCATTTTGATGACATATCAGCTGTAGATTTCTCCAACATTGTCTTATTTACTCATTTATTTATTAGTATTTATGTAATTGTGAAGAGACAGCAGAATCAACACTGTTGTTTTGTGCAAATGAAAAAAATGATTGCTTCAGATCAGGCAAGCCTCCAGTTTCCATCTGTCGTTTCCACATGAGACTTTATTCAGCAAATGACCACTCAGCAGAAAATCATCCAAGTTTCATGGACATCAAGCCTGTACTTTTCTGCGATCCAACTGAAAACAGACACTCAAAGGCATGGAAATGTTCCCTCCCAGCAGTGGTATTAGAAGCTAAACAAAGACACACAAAACACAATCAGTGCTTAAAATTAAATTGAGAAATGAAGCCTAAAGGAGATAAGCTGTTGTGCTTATTTGTTTTATCCAGGGCACTCTATAATCAGTGCATTAAAAGTGCAGAAGAAGAAACTGGAGTTATTATTCAAGTAAAACTATCTCTGATAGATCATTTGTCAAAAATTTGGTGTGTTACCAACTACAAAAAGAATAAAAGGAATCATACAAGATCAAACACAAAATAAAATCTGATCCCTCTTTTCCCTCCCAGCCTGAAGAGTCGACTCTTTTCATGGCTCTGAATGCACACACCTATTCTTCAGCCTAAATCCAGACGCGTATACACACATGTACACACCAACAACACACACCATGAGTCCTCTCCTTTGAGCTGACTTAACTGCTCTGGCACTCAGTCTCGCTGAGCTGCACCCAGCGAACCCTCGCCGGCGTTCAGCTACTGGAGCCTTTCCCATGGAATCCCAGACATTTCAGGCATCTGTTAAAGCTGGGCCGACAGGCGTTTCTGCACCACTGTACGCGCTCACGCTCGCCACAGACATCCCATTTACAGCGGCTCACCGCTGTTTTACTACTCGTTTAATCGGCTCCGAAGGAAACTGTTTCTTTTTATCTACTCTCACAACTTACACGCCGGAAAAACTCTAATCACACCATGTGGAAATGCCTAAGTTTGAGTCTGAAGATTTGCTTATTTGTTTTATGCTAATCTTCGCTTCAAGTTCAGATAGAAATTGACTTTTAAGGTAAAAAAGCAGAATTCTTAAAGCCTGTTCTGCTAATCTTCATGATCTGCTGAAAGAACAGTTTAACTTAGGTGTCTTGAAATGGGATCTACTTACAGTTTTAGATGCTCTTAACAAAACGCTTAACGAGTGAATAGTGTTTGCCTCTTTGCAGCTATTTTTACCTTTACCAGCAATTTAGAGCTTTTGTTTTGGTTCTTTTGTCATACTGTGAAATAATACTGTTATGTTGTGTTGTCTGGTGAATGTGGAACAAAACAAGTTTAATTTGATGTGATCTTAACGAAGAATCAGACAAATAAGATGACTCAGATTAATATATTTCCTTTGCTTGCAACATTGGTCCAGTTGTGGTTTATTTTATTAAAATTACAACAATAAAACACAAGAGAACGGTGCTCGGAGTGCCTGAATCTGCAAGCTTCCAGAGTGGAAAGTTTTGACAGTTTTGGTATCTGTCTCCATGTAAACAGGAATCCGCGTTTTCAGGGAAAACAATGGCGTGCAGCGCATGCGCAGTACTCTTTCAGATGAAGGTTGCATGCGCACCAAGGAACAACAACAACAACAAAAACAGCAACAACAGCTTCAGCCGTCTACCGAGCAACATGTATCCTGCTTACTGTGCTCTGTTTGTTATCCAGACAAAAATATCCAGGCAGATTTGTTGTTCAGACAAGAAACTCCTGCGTCTTCATGCATCCACTAGCCATTATTGTTTGTGAAAAGTCTGTCTTCCCTGGTAAGTGTACATTTGTTCTAACACTGCCTTTTCACCACAGACCTACATCGCAAACTACTGACCTGGCATGCATGCTACCGCTTTTTCAGTCGTTCGAGCATCGTTTTCACAGTGTCTCCGTGAGAATGCGGAGCGCTTTTGAAAACGCAAAGGAAAACATTTTCCGTTTCTGGTGACAACATTGTCGTGAAAATGGGGCCTAACTTTCCTAACACCGGAACAAACGCACCATTGCTCAACAAGAACTTTTTGTAGAAAGCAGAACAGCGCACAGCGGTGAAACTTCCGAAGCAGAGCGGGGGAGGGACAGGCCCAGAGCATATGCCTGGGCATGACCATGTAGGGGAATCCGGCACGCATCGAGGTCAGTGAGACTGAACTGTTAAAAGACTGTAAATCACAGCATTCAGAGCCATCCAGACAGAACAGCTTGCAGGGCTCAATTCCAAATGCATGAATCTCCTTACGCTTTGGCATCGTTTAACACGAGTATCTGACATTGAAACATATTTATAGGTCAGAAAAGAGGAAAAGCATAATCGTTCTCTTTTAAATGGTGATTCCAAATTGCCCTTGGGTCTGAGTGTGAGCATGAATGAATGTATGTCTCATTATGTGGCCCTGTGATTGACTGTTGACCAGTTCAGGGTGTACCCTTCCTCTCCCCCAGTGCTAGCTGGGACAGGCTCCCCGTTGCGACCACAAAAGGAATGAGCAATATGGATAATAGGTACTATATACTTGATTATCTCTTCCCACAATCTGCTGTTGTGTCTCCCTCTTGGAATCCAGAAAGATGATCCTTCTTTACGGCTTCCTCGCCTAAAACGCACCCCTAGCTCCTGAGCTATATCACCTCTCATTAAAATAAAGCCACAAAAGACTTGATAGGTCCCTTCAGCACCCTGAACTCTCAGCTAAATTACAGAAACAAAAACTTAAATGTGCTCTGTTGGTCTTTTTGCTGCTGACACGTCTTTTTCTATTTCTCCTCCGGGCCCCTGCTCTTAAAAAGAGATATGCTGCGTCAATTTATGTAACTATAACTATAACTATAACTATAACTGACACAAATGTGACATAAATTCTTCTGATGGCAAAACAGGCAGCACAAGTCGACCTCAGAGATAGTCATTATTTCAGACTGACACTGAGGACTGCGGAGGAAATGAAGATTCAAGGCCGTGGCGTGCGTCATTTGCCTGTCAAGCAAGCGCTGTAATTGCCCATCAATGAGAGCTCGGTGTTTATCATTTTCTATTCCAGTCACGGACAAACTGGATATCCTGCCTTGTCGTGACAGCGAAGGCAGGGCGGCATCAAAAACAAAAAGTGTTTTTCCACGTTGTTTGTGTGTTTTTGTTCTAATAACGAAGGCGGAGGACGACTAATGAAATTGTTTACGGTTCCTGTTGGTACCAGAGTCGTCTCAAACCGGCTGCTGCTGCTGAGTCAGAGTCATCGACACGTGGTTACCAAGAAAAACTCAGACAAAGCAGGGTCAGACGCCTGTGTTTTTTATGTTGGCACACTCTGGCAAGACTTGTATGTATTTTTCCTTTTGACGTATTTGGTTTTGCCATAATTTATTTATCATTGTTCTGAGTCATCATCAGTCTCGTTGATGTTTTGATTCATAATTTAAGACTTCCACATCTGAATAAAAATTGCCTGTCCTCACTGATGAGCAACTAATTATCATTTTGACTGTTATGAGTAATACAACAGTAATAAAGAAAAATAGACAGAGGTCAGAAGAGAGCCCTTTTTTGATTGAACATATGAAGACAATGGAAATGTTGAGAGAGCAGTTGTGGTAGACACACATTTAAGAGCCATAGCAAGAACTGGAACCTTCAGCCAGCATAAGGGTGCATAGCCTCTGTATAACGGGCACCGTTTGCTCTGCTCAGAGGGCTAAACCCCAGCCCATAAGTTCATCTATTTCTTATTAGAGTTTCAATATTTTGTGGTGATCCTCTCTAACTTTTTATGTTATCTGTGCTATTGAACAGTCTAAAACCTTGAGATTCTCGAGTCACATGAGACAAAATAAAATGAAATATAAATATATATACATATATTTGTTATTAAACACAGTAAAAATCAGGATCTCTTCGGAGGGCAGCAATATGAAGAAAGAGTAAAGAAATAAGAAATAAATAATGAAGACATTAATAAGAAACACATTGCAAGAATGACGTCTTTAAATCAGTATCTTCCATTTTTTTTAATTTGTAAACACTTCTTTTCATTTTCCAGAGCTAAACCAAAAATATTCAATATTATATTTTTGTGTGAAAGATTCTCCAAAGTTTGAAGTGATCCAGTTTTCTTTGAAATAACACAAAGCAGCATTAACAGTCTTAAACAGTATAATATCAATAAATTACGTCAAGCTGCCTTTAAGCAAGCATATTTACAAAATACACTTCAATGATTTTATTAGGGATACACAATGTTATCTGGACAATATTAATATTGGCAGATATAAGCTTAAAAATGAATAGCTGTAAAGGCAAATATTAAAACATCTGCCTGTATTTACAGCTGATTTATCAGCCATACATATCAGCATGATACATCCCATATATATTGATAACTTAAGTGGAATAACTTTATCATAGTACCTCACCTTTTTATCAGTAACTGTCCACATCTGAGATTAATAGTATCACACTGAAAGTCACACTGAGAGGAGCTGATCAATTTGATCGAAGACATCTTACTCCTGACTAAACAAAAAAAAAAATGCTGGTACAGTATACAAACCCCCCATCAGTATTGCTAGGCTACAGCACAGGCCGTATATTGTTTAATATACGGTTGCCCGTAAAACATACGGTTGCCCGTATGTTTTGCATATGAATCTTGCAATCTGGCCTTTTCCCGTGCCTCTGACCAGGGGTGCGGGGGTGGAAGACTGACAAATGGGCCTTTGTTGTGGATAAGGAGTAGGCCAGCACATAATTGACACTGAGCCTGGTCTTTGTATTTTATTGTGCCATTGGTGGTGTTGAGCCCAAAGTTCTTCCATGCAGCACTCCTTTGTTGTCTGATCGGAGTAGCTTTGCCTGTAACCCATTGTCTCAAAGTGTACTTCCTCTTGTTGAGGTCAAAAGAGCAATGGACAGTCAAGTTGCACTGGGTTGCCAACTGTTTGATGATTAACTGCTCCGGACGCCCTGATGTGCACTGTATATTTTTAATTCAAATATTTATTTACAGTTGGAGCATAAATTTTCACCCTCAAGCTCGAACATTTGAATATTGAGGATAAGATAACAGCCCTACTGTCTACAGATCCCACCAACCAAAAAAACTCCTTTTAATCTTTTTCTTGCACCAATCAGAAGTCATGATTTCCGACCAGTGCAGTGCATCTCATTTGAACAATAAACCTAAAAGTCAAGATGATGAAATTGATCTCTTTGAATTCATTTGATGCACAAATCAAACCACAGATAAGAATTGCCTCACGTCCTCAATATAGTCTTGAGAAGTCAAGAAATGGTGTGAAAATATCAAATAATAAAATTCAAAACATGTTTTAGACTTAAATTTATGGTCTGTAACTCAGTAATAGTGAGTGTAGATTTTATTTGTTTGACAGCCTCGATCATAAGTCATCATCCCGTAGTAATGTCGAGCCTGTGGTCATACAAACTCATTTTTTGGCAATGTAAAGCCTGGGGATTTAATGACAGCTTCGGGCAGTACAAAGAAATAATTTGATTGTCTTCCTGAATGTCACTGGGCGTTGTCGGTGATTTGTTTCATGGCTAATTAGCTCTGTAGAAAATCTAGTGTTCCTTCAATGTGAGGCTTTTTGCAAAGTCAACATCTCTATTCCACTCAAATGTCATGAACTTGATGAACCAGTTCATCGTTGATCCATCTTCATTCACCGCTATTTTATTCTCATTGAAAGTATAGAGCGAGCTGCAGTTGACGAAGACGTGTTTGGAAATAGAAGTTGGGAGTCGATGACATCTGTTTCTGACTAGGAGAGAGGAAACCAGCAGCTCCATTGATGACAGACCATGGTTCATTTCAGGACAGAGACGACAGTCATCATCTGAAGCCACTTAGAGGAAATCATATGTTTGGTTTGCAAAGATGATCTTATAGGGCTGGGAAATAAATCAACATATTAAGATATACTGTTAGTGTCAAGCAGGATACAGTGTTTATGTCCATGTAATTTTTGATGATTGAAAAATATTTATATCTGTGATGCCAAGTGAAAACAAAATCACATCATTAGTCACAATCAGATTACGTTAATACCACAACAACAAAAATAGAAGGTTTAAACACCCGATCTGGACTTTTTTTGTTTTTTGATGATCAAAATCAGCAGGCAAATGCTAGCGCTCAATCCAAATTGCATAAATGTGCAGTTAACGTTTGGAAAAGAGGTTTGAAATGTTGGGAAGCAAGAGTTTTTTCCTTTGACTCTAGAGAGAACTTGACAAAAACATGAGAAGTCATCTGGTTGATTATTAATGGAGGATTTGACATGCTTTTGATGCCAATCCATTGATGCAGCCATGCCTTAAATGCATGATCAGCTGAACTTCGGATCACAGACAACGAGGCCGATAGAGTTGACCAATCGCGACACTGCAGGTTTATATGTCAGTCACGTCCAGAACTATACAAAACTGAAAATACTTAATAAAATCAAAATGACATTGGGGGAAAAAAACCCCTCCCATACAGTGAGAACACTGAAATATATCAAATACTGACATTGAAGCTGTTTGTTGAACCAGGCAGTAAATGTTTTAATGGCTGTAAAAACCATCCACTCCCTCCACACAATCATGCAACTTCTTTTTTTCTGCAGCTTTTGGCATTAAAGCATTGCCCGCTGATTGGTTCCTTCTCTCTTTTTATTTTTTGTTTTAGAAAATGCTTTCTCTCTCTCTTTTTTAATGATACGCCTGAGGATCATATAGTCTCTGTTCCTTGTGACACCACCAATAATTAGATATTTCCATTTTTTTTGCATTAATTAGGTCGTGTTTAGAATTGCATCTACCATTTGGATATTAGAAAAACTTCTCAATATATGTGTTAACATTTTTTTGTTGCTCTCAGGGCTGCACAGTGAATCCTGATTTTATTGTTATCTTGTTATTACTCTTTGCAATAACACATCGCAACAGTCTGAATTCATCACAATAATCACAAATAGCTTTTTCAATGTAGACCAGCAGATTTGGTGGTATACTGGCTCAGATTTTACTCTCTTTTGTGCAGTCAAATGAGGCTAAAAGCTGACTTTGTTCTAACTTTGAATTTATTTGTGCCAGTTAAGTATACAGTAAAATAATAAAATTCATGTTGCAGCTGTAGGTGTTGTATAAGATAGGGAGAATAGCATAGGCCGGGGATACTAAATTTAGTTTTTATGCACTCTATATCTTTTGGTAAATTGTAATCCATATCTTCTTCGCAGCATTGAACAATGTTATTGCACATAGCATGTTTTTCATATGTAGTGCAGGCCTAGTGTCCATGGTATCAAACAGGTCTATTAAATATTGTTTAATATATTCTTGGATCATATCAAAGTTTGGATGTATGGTATTGTGACAACTGTCGTGTTTCTGCAGAAAAATATTGAGATGCATGATAGATTCTATTTCTTCTCAGCTTTTAGCCCTATTTCTCCCACCCCTACTCTGTTATAAGACTTTAAAGTTACAGAAGATGTACGCTGACGTTGTTTATTATCTTCAACTTGGTAAGAACAAAAGAAAGAGGGCTCTGATGTCTGGCTTCTATTTGCAGCCATCTTGACATCTGTTTTCTTCTGGCAGTATGAAATAGTGCTGTTGTGTGTGCAGTGACCTGTAGGTTACAGAGCTTACAGTATGTACACACTTCTCTGAGTACTTCTTTCAAAACAAACATTAAAAACAGTCTCATAAACCTTTCTGTAGAAGGCAGACTATTTACAGAAGTTAGCCTTTTAGGGTCATTCTGCATTTAATAAAGCAATCAGCCACTTCAGCCCATCTCCTATTCACTGTGACCATGATTATCCAAAAATACACATTTTCACTAACTTTAGTTAACGCCTCTATTAAAGTAACTATAAAGTTAACACATCTAGTGAAGCAAAGTGAACTTTGAACTACATGTAGTATCTGTAAGACATGAAAGATACCAACAAGCACAATGATGAGTTTGAGCCCCAACTTCTGACTGTTTGCTAAATTAATAAACTGTGTGAGTACTCTGAATGAAGCACAGGCTTTTTCCTGTACGAGTTTGGTGAACTTGCACCTGCATGACTGTTGTGGGAAAAGAAGAAAACTCAATGTAGCCCATAGAAAAGGAAAAATAAACAGAGCAGTCGTGGTTGGCCACAAGCACACCAAATGTGGTGCATGGCTAAAAAAGTTCACAAGTGGGCAAAGCTGCTGTTTAAAGATTAAGCTATTAAGCAGTTACAGTTTATTGTTATATTGAGGATGTTGCATTGGATTGTGATCCAAAGAAAAACATTTGTTTGATAAGGCAAAATCCTGAGCAAATAAAAGTTAGGTTTCTATGTCTGTATATATGTTTGGACCAAAGACTTTTGAGGCATCAACATGACAGGAACCAGGGGATTTTATTAAAAAATGGTGCTTGGATTTGATTCACACGTACAGTCAAAAGAAAAAAATGAATGAACATATTTATATATATAAATGTATTTATATATAATATAATCATTAATTAGACCATAAGATTTGCGATTAAAATCAATTTAAAAAAAAATAATAAAAAAATCTTCATTATCTTCATCTATGGCCCTCTGAAGTCAGTCATTGTTTCTATTGAGACACACAGGCCTACACTGGAACACAAGTAGGAAGACAGCAGACAGTTAATACAGGAGTAAAAATGTAACACAGAGGAGTACAATTCAGAGGGAATGATATTTTATTGGCCCAGAAAAGAGAGAGTTTTCTAATATGATGAGCTAACGAGGACCGAGGAGTTGCACAGGTAGTGCTTTGACATTGTCTCAGCAATGCCATGTGGTGCCACACATCTCCATAACAGCCTTAAACGTCAGCACAAAATTCACTCACACCTCCATGTCTGTCTTTCGATCTGTCTGTCCATCTGTCTGTCTGCTTTTAACAGTTTTTGCATCACATGTCTTTTTGGCTGCTGTGGCTTGAGTGCTAATCCGTCCATTAAGTGCTGTATGAGACAGCTCAGATAAAATATTTCCCTCTGCTCAAATGCTGCCAGTTTGTTCAAAACTGTCAAAAGTGCTGAAAAGCTCATTTCCACCCATTTCCAAAACACCGTATTTGTCCTTCTTTGGATTGTTCTGGTCCTTTCAGCTGAAACGTGCTTCCATAAGAAACTAAACACTGCCCTCGTCACTGACCTGGAATTTTAATTACCAACCACCGCACCGCCACATTCCTGCTCTATACAGAAAAGCCTGAATAAGCTGCTGTTTCGTCACTGCTAAAAAAAGGAACTTGGAAAAAAATCACCGCAGAATGATCTTGGGGAAGATTGTGTTTAATGACAAGTACAGAAGCTCTTAATTTAAGGCAGAATTCCCAGAGCTTTCAGTACAGACTGAAGTGTTTGGTGTTCAGTTTGATGTTTGTGGAAACAAGATGGACACAAACTCTCTAAACTGAGTTTGCTCTGGTGTCAGACAGCAGACAAGGATCCATTATGAACTGCATGAGTCATCTCTTGCAAGCGATGTGGATTCTTTCTGCCCTTGCAACACTTCATGCTGCTGAAACTCTCTGTTGGCTCGCAGGCCGTGCAAATCTGTTTCATCACCTCGCAGGTCCAAGTTGGCATCACTCAGACAGTGAGGATTGTGTATCTTTGATCCAAGTGAAACCTCTCCTGAGGAGTAGAAAAGTGAAGCATTTCTTCTGCATCACTCCCCTGTTTTCATGTAATCCTGCTGCACTCAGCACAAACCCAGTGACAAGAGATCCTGACCGAGCTGCCAGAGGAACCGGAGGAAAGAAAAAAGAAGTTCAGAGACAGAGGAGATATTTATAGTTAATAGGAAAGACACAATTAGGGCTGTCGCTTTTCCCAAAAATCTAATTAGAATGCTTTTTGAACATAAACGCTAATGTTTAAAGATGTTAGAACCACCACAGCTGGCACGGCTGCAACACAAACACCATCGCCATGAGATCATTGTACTGTTTTACCAGATAACCACAACTGTAGCACAGCACAATGGAATTTTCTGTTTTCTATGAATTTGAATAAAAATACCATCCTGAAAACAAAATGCCACAAAAACAGGAGAGAACTTCAAAAGCTCATTTTTAGTTCCAACCACTTTTCTTAATGTTGCCTATATTTTGTATAAAAAAGATATTGTGCAGGCCCAAACATGCAATTTTTGTAAATTGAAAACAAATGTTGTAAACGATTGGTGGCATCAAAAATAACTAAAATGTGATCTTCAGTCATAATTTGGCAACCTTTGAGAATCCTTGTCCTTACTAGTTCCATCAACTGTTAAGGTTTTGCCATCGTAGTTTTACAATTTAGACATTTTTTGACTGATGATCAAGTTTCTAAACTTTTGATACCACTGACATGGAAAAAAATGCAGATTTTTATTTTACAATTTTAATACATGATATTTTAGAGTGTAGAAAGTTTCTCAGTCTTCATATACAGAAATATTGATAATGTTTTTTGTACAGTTCAAACACTGTACACGAGTTCATCTACAATTTTTGATCATCATGGACAGTTGATAGCCTAAGTTTTAGTTTGTAGAATGTTTCTTTCCATGTTGTCATACATACATTATTCTTGGATTTTTAATAACAATAAAAATGCCTCTTCAATAAAGTGATTGTTCTCTGTTAGGGGTGGGAATCACCAGTTGCCCCACGATACGATACTATCATGATACTTGAGCCACAATTCAATATTATTGCGATTTTTTGATATGCCAGTATTGCAATACAATAAATTGATATTTTGCAACTTATATATTATTGTATGATATTATTCTGTACCTCCACGATTAACTTTTCTTCGTCCATGGCATCGACCCTCTGACCCACTCTTGACCTGATGCTCGTGCCTCTGGTTGTGAAATAATGACCTACTGAGGAAAATTATGTCCGTGCATTGTTTCATTTTTAAAGTACCAGATACTCCAGACGTTTAATTTTCCCTTTCTGGTGCTTTCTGAAGGACCGTAAGTTTATGAGGATTGGCAGCGGTCACGCTAAAAACAGATCTGCAGCGTATCTCGAGCGTAGCATAGTGCACTGCCACTCCAGCCACGTGCCGCTGCTGGACTAAAACGTCGGCTGTGGAAGTGCTCTGATAGACTAGAGAGGGTGCGAAGTGCTCCGCAGTACGATACACGGCCTGTTCTCAGTGTGAGTCCCTCTCCTGACCCGCCATCTTTGGTGTACTAATTATCTCCTGATCTGCTCGTTGACTGTCACCTCCGACCTCATACGACAAAATGTGCAGCAGCACCACCCAGTGGACAAATAGAGGAATGGATTTAGTTTTATTCACAAGTACCACGGACTACATTCCATATTTGCAATATAGGCTAATATAATATTGATATTTTGCCATCTTTAATCAATTTATCATCACGTAAAATATCGCGATACTATGCTGAATCGATTTTTTTCCCCCACTCCTATTCGCTATGTAGACTTATCAGTTCAAAAGGGTTATGTTTTGGTCAAAAAGCCTTTCACTGTTAGTGGCTCTAACTCAGGGATGGGCAGCTTTTGTTACCACGAGGGCCAAATTAGTTTCATCCTTGTTGCCAGAGGGCCAAATTGTGGCACCTGTTTTCTGCTCTTATTCATGATTACATTTACTTATACTCTAAACAAGAGGAACAAAAAAGTATTAATACAACAATTAATGGGGTAAATGCAGAATTCAGGCCAGATTTTGCTTTTTTAATGCAAATGATAGCACCTTTACTGGTCATTTATGTATATTTTTGCTTAAAAAACATCAAATGTGGCTATTTTATCTTTTTACCTCACAGTTGTCATGTTTTTGTGGATATATACTCTATTTTGTTTAATATTTAAATTGACTCGCAGGCAACACCGAGGGATTAAAGAGGCTGCTTGTGGCCCCTGGGCTGCCAGCTGCCAGCTGCCAATCCTATCTCTGACACAAAACAATCTTCCAACTTAATGTTTGGCTTGGCAACTTTTTTAGTTAAGTATTGTCTTACCTAATATTTCATTTGAATGATATTGATGTGTCTTATAAAAGGTGATATTTTGCCCAGCACTAGGAGATACAACCCCTCATCTTGTAAGACCTAAAAAGGAAAATGAAGCCAGTAGTAAACAACCTTAAGTCCAACTGCAGACCCAGCACTTGCCTCCTAAACCCTCCATTGGTTTAATTGTTGTCAGATGGTTTTAGTGCGTCCAAAAGGGAGATAAGTCCCTGAGATGTTGACAAAACCGAACTCCAGCTAAGCGTAACAAATCGCCACAGACCAAAGTGAGAAGAGACCCCTAGACTCTGTTGACGATGTTAGCAGCAGAGTTTATAATGACAATAAAGAGTCCCGGCTTGTATTAAGAGATTTGCATGTTTTAAGGGAAGAATGACAAAGTCCTCTGAACAGTCTCCTCAGTGTCCTCCTTGCTCTGGGAGATCAAAGACGGCGTGGGGTGGCCTCACCCTCAAAGGTCGTCAGGGTCTCGACCTTGAAAACCTTTTCGACAAGCACACAAGAAACAAGTTTATCTCCTTCAGTGTGGTCACTCTCTGTCGATATTAAAAAAGTCTCTGATTGTGAATGATTATGCTAATTTAGGCGGCCTTGATAACAAGTTGTCGAGTCAGCTGCTGTTAAAGTGAACTGTAAAAATCTGTTGGACAGTGATTGGTTTGTTTTGGTGCTTCATGAGGTCGCACACCCCCCTTGTTCTCTCAGGTGGCACTCGCTGCATGTCTGAAGCCTGACATCAGCCGCCAAAATTGGCTGACCCACATTAACCCTTGTTTTTTTTCTTCCCCTTGGAGTCTGCGCCTTTTATACCACTTCACAGATGTTTGGCATTGCACAAGAAATGTGAGGGGTTGCAACCAACGAGTAAAAGTCATTGTCCTAGTTCTTTCATTTATGAACTGCTGCACTCACACATGACAGTCAGTGGAAATAAGGAAGCAGAGGAAAGGTCTCACTGAAGTCTTTGTTGAAAATTAAACTTTTTGTGCATGAATATTCAGACTAAATTCCAGTAAATAAAAACTATACTTTTATGGTTGAGACTGAGTATGCACCCATGTGAAGTTCTGGAACACCTTAGATACATATTGTTGCTGTCAGAAGAAAACTCCTAACTCATTTTTTTATGGCTTTAAGACCGTGCTTTTGGTCACCTTCCATGTTGATGAGTGGGAATAGGAATCAAAAATCAGTTCCACTTAGGAATCAATTACTTCCTAAGGAATGGATAACATTAGTTTTTTTGCTTAAGAATTACCTTATCAATTCCTCTACTTTGTTCTGCACGCCTTGTAAATCAAGTGTGTCATGCTCTTATCAGTGGTAGTCAGCAGAAATGATAACAAAAATATAAAAAATGACAGACAGAAAACAGAAGTAGGCAAAATTGTGGCTTAAAGGGATACGCCAAGATTTTTTTTGCTCGCCCACTGCTAACTAGCTTAGCTCAAACACCGGGGGTCAATGGGTAGCGTTAGTCTACCTCTGCCTACAGTCATCAGATAGATTAAAAGAGATTAGACTGAACTTTATTAATCCCTTTGGGAAACTCCCTAAGGGAAATTAAGACACCAATAGCATTTTGAAAAGTAGATAGAAAGATAAATAAAAAAGATAGATATAAACAAAAGTCTAAATAATTCAATGTGAATAAATAAAAATAAAAAATAAAAATAAAGATATGTCTTTGGGCTGCTACTGCTCCTTTCCGTCTTCTATCTAAACTCTTCAAAAACTAGGGGTCAATGGGTAGCGTTAGCCTGCCTCTGCCTACAGTTATCAGCTAAACTCTTCAGCAACTCTAACAGTCCTGTGTGCTTGTTTGACTCGTTTATATATATATATATATATATATATAAATATATATATATATATATACACCACATTATGTTAAATTATCTTTTTTTTAGACTAAGATTAGCACTTTATGTAATTTTCAAAAGAAATACATACGAAACTAAGTCTCAGTGTGCGTGTGCAAACTACCACGGGCGTGCTTCATTTTGTTGACCTACTTACAAGCACCTACGCAGTGGTTTGCGCATGCGCCTTGTGGTTTAGCCATGTATGCATTTCTTTTGAAAATTACATTAAGTGCTAATCTTAGTCTAAATAGATAACGTAACATAATTGATACAAAAAATGAGTCAAACAAGCACACAGGACTGTTAGAGTTGCTGAATAGTTTATCTGATGACTGTAGGCAGAGGCAAGCTAATGCTACCCATTGACTCCCAGTTTTTGAGCTAAGCTAATTAGTGTTGGGGGAGCTCTGCCCTGTGGTCCTTGTTACTGCATGCACAGTGGAAAGAATGGTGTCTATCTGCTTGTCATGGACTCGGGACTGAGGCAAGACATGAAAAGAAAAAAATGTTGGCGTACCCCTTTAATTTTAAGTAAGTGGAAACACTAGCAATTTGAGGAACCATTTATCTCACAGCATTGAATCAGGAGTGTCGTGTGTTTTATATTGTTGTCACTGAAACCCTGCAGACCAACGCCTGGCCTCACAGAACGTCAGCAGGAATTGATAAGGGAATCTTCAAAGAATCGGATTGATAAGAAGAATTGTTAACGACATTGGTATCATTAAAGTCTTATCAATTTCCATCCCTAATCAGTTGTTTTCATCTGGATCAGGATGGAGATTGAAAACAGTTCAGTGGTGTTAAAGTTTTCAAAACTCTCCATAAGATGCGAGACATGATGCAGCAAGGAGGGATCTGAGCTGTTCAAACCATACAAGCATATTAGAAATATTTCTGCACAAATTTTTGCCTTTTTGGTACAAAGTGCACCATCTCATAAAGGATGAAAACATCCAAACATTTTTCATGGGCATGCTGTGTTCCTCCAAACCCCAAAACACTGAGCATTTCAAATAATTAAGAACAGCTTGTGCTTTCTATATCATATAAAAGTTGATTGATAGTCGTAAGGAAATGGAGCACTGCACCTTTTTTCCCCACTCAGCTCCAGCCTGTTTCTGTGTGTCTCTCGGGTCGATTTGTGTCGAGTACCACCCATCGCTGCTGCTGTCTGACTGGCTGAGAGGGAGGAGAGCGGGACAGGAAGGGTTAATCTGTGCTCCTGTCTTCCTTGGAGATGGGAGAGGCAGTTTGAATGGCTAGCCTCAGCAGCTAGCAAACACATTGGCTAAGGCTGAGGGTGGATCTGCTGCTGCCGCTGTGCTCCGACATGGAGCCTCGCAGCAGGATCAGGAGTCGGTGTGAGCGCACAGCGAGGCTTTTCTCTCCATACATGAAGGAGGAGTGTGTGCGGATGTGTGAGAGAGGAGAAGTTGAGGAGCAGCTTCTAAGATATACCCAAGAGATGGAGGAAGAACAACTCAAGAGGACATTCTGGTCTTTTGTCTTTCATTTTTCGAAGCTCTTAGGCAGTGAACAAGCAGACTGACGTAGATAAAGGCGGTTATATCATTTGTTTTTCCAACTCCAATCCCCCCCTTACGCACCCCTCCACCCCCTCTCATACTGCCATTCTCATGTTGCTGTTGAACACACTCCCTTCATGCGCTTCAAGAGCTTACCTCTGTGAATGCAGGAGGACAGGGGGTCCGTGTTGTTTTGTTCATGTAATGTCTGACCTCGTGTCACTAATGAGGCCGAGCGGTTTTTAATACATGCTCAACAAACGTGACTTAATTACAAAGAATAACAATAGTTTTAGTGGCATCAGAAGTCATTGCATATTGCATCTTGGATAACAGCAAATTATCCAATGAAAGCAGAACTGTACAAACAAGTATGATATTTGATATCATGAGGTGCTCATTGCTTGGACTTAAAAAACTAAGCTGTTAATGATTGTTTGAAAGCACAATGAGATTTTCAGAAGCGCATCACCGAGAGTAAAGAGACACATCCAGCTACTAGATCTGTTTGAGAGCTTAACTTGGGTGCAAATAGACTATTTAAATAGGGCCCAAATAATAAGATTGAAAATATTTAGTGCTTTGATTCTGGTCTTTTGCATCCATTGATTTTGATGAGTGGTTATTTTAGTTAATGTCCCCATTTCAGAATCAGAATCGTCTTTTATTGCCAAGTATGCAACACATTCAAGGAATTTGACTCTGGCAGTTGTTTTCTCTATGTAAATAGAGAATAAAATTAAAGTGAAATTCATCATCTTAAACCACTCTGAACATTCTTCCCTGACCACTATTCTTGTAAAAATGAACTAGGGATATTGGATTTTTGCCAGTATCTAATTTATTGATATTCCAAACTTATTATTGTTGATACTGATACCAATACAAATATCTTTTTCATGAGTACAAAGCTTCTTCTTTACTAAAATTGTCATGTTCCTTCCATGGTGACAGTCCAATTTGTGTTAGAAACAAATGTGAAGCAAGAAAAACAACATTTTAGTCTTAATAAATGACACTTCTGATATTTATGGTCGACATTCAATGATGATGAGGTATAACGTTAGGATGAGGTAGCTTGGCATTACAGCCGATCTATGGGATATTTATGTCCAATTTGTAGGGGTAAAATATTTGCTGTTAATATGGCAAAAAGGTTCATATCTGGTGATACCGATAACAAACCTTTTAGGCAATTATTTTCCAAAACCGATGATATTCTGCGTCCCTAAAATGTACTCATGCTGAAAGAGTCAGATGTGCTTCTTTAAATATTATAAATGTTCATTATTGTGATTATTGGGGATGTGTTTAATACAAAGGCTTGTGTTTTAACTCGTGGTATGTTGTGCAGCTCCACTCACAAGTTTTACGGAGTAACTTGTAACCTGGCTCGTACCTCTGCGACTCATTATATCCCTCCTGTTGGCTGCTCTTAATCTGACTGTCGTGGATGAGGAGGCTAAACTGAGCTCGCAGGTCACTCAGCTGTATTTACCTCCCAGGAGCCTCTGTATATGCTCACACACTTGTCCTCATACCTACGCTGACACAACAACACACTCGTAAACCCCTGGTACACCTCCACACACACACTTATGCCAGTCCTGCAGGTCTCCTGTTATGTAACAGGCTGATTTACTAGCACACACTCGCAGATGTATGAATAAACATCTGACCTACAGACTGGTGACTCTGTCCTGGGCTGTTTGTTTTTACACCCCCGAAACATCACTGAACTTTAGTGTGTGTGTGTGTGTTTGTTTTGTAACTGTCAGGTACTTACTCTATCAGAAAGAGGCCTGTACTTATATTTCAAACATCTACTTTCAGTAATTTGAGGATTGTTGTACTATAGACATAACAGCTCGAGCTCAGGGCCTCATAATGCGATTATTTCAAGGAAACTTCCCTGAAAAATGCTTTATCTTCTTATGTGAATTTATGACCAATTTTTAAGTGAGGTTTCCATGAACGGCACCATGTGTCAAACCTCTAAAAAGGACGTTAAGTGTCATAACAAATGTCCTTATTTTTGATGGTCATGAAACACCTGTAGCGAATATTTGTATGATATAAAGATGGCAAAAAAAAAAATCTTTTATTCACCTGGAAAGTTTAAATAATCAACAGCTGTTTATAACTATAAGGACAAAGCCTCAAGTGTGTGTGGTAGTGCTAGACTGTTAATGGAGTTGCAATTACAGTTACAATTACAGCAACGTTCGGAAAAACTGAGTAATTGTCATTAGATGATCACAGTGCTGCATGCTGTGCTCGTTCTGTTGTGTTGGCTTTAACATGCGGCGGTAAGCATTTTGAGGTAGTATTGAGACTAACCCTGTTTTCACACAATGCTTTTATTCTAAAAGGGTTTCTAGGCCAGTTTTGTAGTGACTCAAAAAGCCGTTGAACACTTCCTCTTCATCTCCGCTAACCTTTCTTCACCAAAAACATACTTTTGGAAAAACAAAGGGGAGTTTACATGCCAGTTAGAGGTGTGAAAAAGTATAAACTTGTTATCTGTTCCTACCTTCCATTCTAACTGTCTTTGAGTACAGCTTTTTTTTTTTGTACCTATGTCAGTTATTATCTCCCTAAAGGAAGTTATGTTTCTGTCGGCGTTTGCTAGATTCTTTTTTCAGTTTGTGGACAAAAGCTGAGGAACAGTTTTCGGTGAAATCTCCGGGGAATGTCAGTCAAGGTACAAGGCAGAAGTGATTTGATTTTGGTGGTGAGACAGATGTGGATCCAGGACATTTTTAAGGATTTCTCAACAGTGTGAGAGAACGCACATTGTTCATAATAACTTGCCAGACAATGTTGAAAATGCCTTGGCAGAGGGTTGTGCTCAAGGCGCACCTCTTCTTGGACGATGTTTTTTATTTTGTTGAGATCATTTGAAGTACTATTAAAGCAGAATTTATGAAACCAAACTAAACCAGCTCTGATCGGGTATGACAAACATTGTGTGTCATTCATTTCACACCCTGCAAAATAAATGGTGATAAAATTTGTGTATTTCATAATTATAATTTTAACCTTTCCTTGTAAAACCAGTACTGTACTAAAACAGATTTTAATCAGTTTGCAGACTTTGTTAAACATTGTTGGCTATATCTTAATACAATATGATTTGTTTAATCAATAAAGAGATTTGCACAGATGCTGTGAAATCAGTGAATAATCATGATTAATAATTGTGATTACAATTTCAGTCCATCTTAAAATGATTATAATGTTTCCCATAATCAGCATCCCCAGTGTATGGTGTCAATTATTAGACTGATGGTAGATTTTTTTCAGTACTTCTGTAGATTTGTGATGTGTTAGAAATATACCATCATTTATCTATTTTTATTCAGATTTGCAAGTGCTTGGGGATTTGTGCATGAGGCCACCATGGATTAGTGGCATACAGACGCTATCAAGGTGCTGATCCACTCATCCATATGGTATCTAAATATATATATTTTTTTGCACTTTGTCTGTCATGACATCAGTTAATCTGTTCAGACAGAGCAGGCTGAAAATCCAAGCACAGACCTCCTGCACGTGTCCTGCCTGCAACACAATGAATGCTTGGAATGCGAGTTTCCCCCCCCGCCTCACTTTCACCAAACCCTCTGGATTCTTCTGAAGTGTTTGTCTTGTCAAACTGAGTTTGATCCCCGCTCCTCTGTTTGTATTCACTTTGCTTGTTGGCAAACCACAGATGGTTGTCTGGGCTGCTGGTGAGTTCATGGAGGAGGGATTGTTCTCTGTCTGCAGACACACAGATCAGATCAATCTGAGAGTAACCATGGAAGAAGATGAAGAGGAAGTTGAAATTTAAATCACCTGTGTTATTAAAACAACATAAGGACAAAATACTATATTCTATGATAGAAATAAGCATCCACGTTAAGGGTCAATCCCAATTGTACTCCTTAGCATGATTAATATTTACTTAATGATTTAATACTTACTTATAATTATGGGCTTCCTTTGATTTCCGCTCTGCCATCTTGTCAGTTGGCACCGTGTATTATGGGAAATGTCTCATACCTCTTCCTTTCAAGCGAGGTCCCTGTTTGTCTTCGTTTCAGGGGCTGTGTAGCCCTTCCCCTTAACCTTCCTTCACTAGACGTGAATGCACAAAACCGAGGGCTAAGGGGTACATTTGGGATTGACCCTAAGCCTCTTCTTTGGGGCGTCGGTGGCGCAGCTGGATAGTGCGCTTGTTCAGTGATCGGGAGGTTGCAGGTTCAAGCCCAGCTCCGGGCGGCACATGGCGATGTGTCCTTGGGCAAGACACTTAACCCCAAGTTGCTCCCACTGCTGCGTCAGTGGTGTGTAAATGGGCATGAAAGGGTGTGAAAGTGTTAGCTGATACTGATGGATAACTAACATAGAAACTCTGAACCATCAGTGAGTGAATGTGAGAGCCAATGGGTGTGAATGGGTAAGTGTGGCCTGTGGTGTAAAGCAGCTTTGAGTAGTCAATGACTAGAAAAGCGCTATATAAGCTCAAGTCCATTTACCATTTACCATTTCTGTGTTTTTACCTCTCTAATAGAGTCTTCTTGTCCCTCTCTCCTCTACAGTGTGTCCAGTTCAGTGTAAACATCGGGCCTGCACTAAAGACGACCAGTGCTGTCACGACCAGTGTCTGGGAGGCTGCCTGAAGCCGCACTCAGCCACTGACTGCGTGGCCTGCCGCGGCCTCCAGCATGAAGGCACCTGTGTGGAGCACTGCCCTGAAAACTACTTCACCTACAAAGGCTGGCGCTGCGTCTCCTTCGCCTTCTGCCAGGAGCTCCACAACAGGTGTAAGTGGGAGAAAGAGCGCAGCAAGAACGCAGACTGCCACGAGTACGTCATCCACAACGGAGGCTGCATCCCTGAGTGTCCCTCTGGCTACACCACCGTCAACTCCTCCACGTAAGTAGACTCTTAGACCAGTCTGATGGAAAGATGTGTGATCAGTGGAGCTGGCTTGATGTACTTCCAATTTTTGTTCAGCTAATGCTGCGTTCCAGCTGATCTGGGAAGACGGGATTTTGGAGTTCCGAGTGGGAAGTTTTGACTGGAACAGTTATTAAGCTCCTGTAATAATCCATTTATTCGCACCTCTGACTAGTGTTTGTCGTACTAAATGAGCCGTATACATAGTATTGTTTGACATCTATATATAGAAATGCTGCTATAGTGTTATCGACATTCTTCATGTGGTATGTGTGAACTTTTGGATTGGACTTGGATTGGATCATCTTTATTCCGAACATAGGAATAATAAAATATTAAAGTTAAAAGCAACAAAAAGTGAAAACATTACAGAAATTCTTTAAATATTAATGCTGTTCGGTGTTCGAAATGGAGTAGGAAGAAGCTAAGCTTGTCTTGTCCTACCACATTTTTCCTTGGTGTATTATGTAATCACTAATCAATCAGCAGCACAGTATGGAAAAAAAATTATCAGTTTTTCATTTGGAAAAAGAAAAATTAAACAGCAGAGCAAAAGAAGACAGTTTACAATCAGTCACTTTCACCTATACCCCCCGGTTCGTTAATATATTTCCTGAAAACAAGGTTTGTATACACCTTTCTGAATTGTCTGATATTTTTACTGTGCTAACAACAGCCAGCAGTAGCCTGGTGAATCGGCGAGTGATAACACTGATAACTCGGATATGACGTCATTCCCACTCCCCTCTTCCCGATTCCAATGTAAATGGATCGCAGCATTAGTGGGTGTGGGGCATTTCCTTTCTTTAATTTAAAGGGATTTTGCCCATTATTGGGTTTCAGGTGTCCACAAGCTTGTGTTATTTTGCTGTGGGATCAAAAAGGTGACCATATGGTTTGATTTTCACTCAGTTTTAATCAAAGTATAAGATTCTGCTACTATAATAGGTTATTTCTTTATGGAAACAAAAGAGCTATACATCATATCTTGTCATTTGTTAAAAAAAACTACATCAAATAAGATGTCATCCTTTGCCATGTTGCCCAGCTCTAATTCCTCAGTTTCAAAGGGTATGTGTTTTTGTATCCTGACACACCAGGTGGATTGTTCAATATATTTCACTAGTCCATCTGGGAAAGAGCCCATAGAAAGTGTTTGGGAATGGGCAGAACCTTTCAAAAACATATCAGGCAGGTGATTGGATGATTGTTCTGTCAATCACATTCATCAAGTGCCCACCAGATACTGTAATAGGCAGGTGGTTGTGCCCTACAGAACGTGAGCCACTTTATAAAACAAGCTCTTGTCAAAACATATCAGAAGTGGAGTGAAATTATTGTAGTGTTGACATTTGTTTTTCATTTAATAAAGAAATGCGGTCCAACTCTGGTCTGGGTTCTTGCTCCCTTTCTGTCCTGTACTGAAGGACTCTGATTGGGCCACACACAATCATTGTAGGTTGAAGCTTGGCGAGATGGGTCTGTCTTACTACAGACATTAAATCAGGAAGCTACTGCACAAGGTTAATGTTTTTGTATTGTTTTAAGGAAGTTATTCAGTATTTCCCAGATAATTGCTTTGTGTTCTTGTTTATACTTGATGCAATGCCCCAACTTTTTTGATAAAGGGTTGTACTTGAGTAGAAATGAAAGGAATCAGAGATACACAGTCAAACCAGCATTTTTTTACTTCCTTAAGAATATTCAGTAGAGTAGTCCACAGCGGTTCAGCTCTTGTCACTGTATCTATGTCACAGAATGACGGATCAGGATCTGAAGGGCCTCCTGCTGAGCTCAAACCACTCTCAATATGTGCGCACACGCCTCCTCTTTAATGTGAGCACGTGTGAGGCTGCAGATGGCGAGGTCAAATCGGTGCAGCGCTGTAGGACGGCTGGCACATCCCTGTTTCTGCTCATAACTCAGAATCTATCTGCTGCACTTCTTTTGTCGCTCACGCTGCTGAAAATTGATGGTTTCTCACAGCCGCTGCATTGCGGTGTGTGAGCTATAGATGGACAGTTTCGACGTGACCTGTTTCTGCCTTTTTTAGCCACATCTGTGATTTACAACCTGTTGTGTGTTCATTTGGAGCTGAATCCAAACAGACCTTTTTTTAAGCACTTCTTCTAGCCTTTATTAGATTTTTTCTTTTCTTTTATTTATCTGAAACTTAAAAAAAACACATCAAAGCAATATAATACATATGTACATTGAACAACTGTACATGTCCATTAAATAGATTTACATGCGATTACATACACATGTATGTCATTACAAAAACCAGTTTGAGAATGAACAGAAAGAAGCAAAGAGCTTATCTAGTCCTGCCCCTTCCTTACAGATCAGATCAAATACTGAATTTTAATTCAATACCAGCTGTCATTATTCATGAAAACAGTCTAAATTCATGGGTAATAGCAACTCCATTCTTCATATAAACCACCAAGAGAAAAAACAAAAAATCCTAATAATGAATGAGCACTTCAGAAAAATCAATGTATACATTATATATACATATCCATACATATCTATATATTACAAATACAGTATATACATAATCGTACTATTTAAATGTCCACAGTATTCATAATCATCCATCTCATAAATACTATAGACATACAATCAGCTTCCTTGAAGTATATTTGTTCTAAACAGCATTTTATGTTATTTGCTGTTATTACTTGCTTAATAATAATCAGTGTTAATATACATACCTAAAATTACTTATATGCTGACAAATTTGGGGTCAAAGGCCATGCTATCGCTAAATTACTTGTATGAATCTAATAATACTTGTCTATAGTGTAATTTATATATTTGCATGTTGCTGCAAATATATAAATTACACTATAGTATTGCAGAGAGATTGTGGATATGCTTGTGGATGGGGGTAAGAGAGACCTGGGAGCAGGATGAAGCATACATGGGACAAGCCTGGTTGCTTGCCACTCTGCCAAACCAGCACCGTAAACAAACCTTTTTGTCCACAAAGATGTGTGTTGTGTTTGTGCTGACTCGTGGTCACCTCTGCTCCCTTCCCCTTTCACACCTTCTCTGGCACAGACAGGAGTGTTGATCAGTGTGGGTGTGACTGGAGGCTCAGACACCCAGCACGACGCTAATCGCTCTGCTGGGGCAGAGGTTACACTCTCAGCTGGATTCACTGACACTTTGTTTTTTTCTTGTAAGATTACCGGCTATCTGAGTCAGTGAGGCAGGCTGGACTTATCAAAGTTATTGTGAAAGTTTTTGATGCGCTAATGCTTTTCAGTACAGTGTGTTTACGTACAATCACAGTTATTTATTGAGAGTATAAAAAAGTACTAAAGCATTATTAGAACTACAGATCTTAGGTCATATCTGTTACCAAAAGCTGCCACAAGAGAAGAGAGAGAGCGCACTCCAGATCAAGGGTGTCCACACTTTTTTCCACAAAAGGGCACATTTGCCAGCTGGCCCCAAGTATATTAAAGTCAATCAATCCAAGTGCAAATTCAGTGCAGTTTGTTCTGCCATTTAATGCCCTAATCTACTTGTTATTATTCACCAGTCAAGCTCTAACTCCATGTTCTGTTGTAGCCATATGGGGGCTCCAACAGAAGATAACTCAGAACCTTTGCTCTATGTCATAGTACTACTTATATGACGTCCAGCTCAAGGAGTGTCCATATTTTTTTCCTTTAGGGCAGAGGTGTCCAAACTTTTTACATCGAGGGTTGCATAAAGAGGAATACATGGACGACTGAACCACTTGCTGCTTCTCACTTTTAGTGTATTTAAGTTAAAGTTGTAGGGTTTAGGGGTGGGATATCACCTGTCAAGGAGCCCTTGTAACTCCGGTTTATCACTGGATCCACACCTAATCAGGGCGAGTATGACCTGAGCAGCAGAGATTGGAGACACTGACGGCTTATCTTCACCGTCAGACACAAAACAAGAGTAAACCGCAAGAATCTTGGTGTTTGAAGATGAATTTTGCAATATGCTTTGTAAATGAGACCTTGTGACAAAGTAAATATGGCAGAAAATGTGCATGATTGATGGTATTTGCTGCTGTAATCGAAATGTCTTTATTCATTCAATTGTTTCAGGGGCCAATTCAAAATGGGCAGCGGGCTGCATTTGGCCCCCAGGCCATAGTTTTGACACCCCTGCTTTAGGGCAACATGCTGAACAATACAAGAGTGACAGGGCCGCCTGTAAAGCTTCAGGATTTTTAGGAGAATAATCAGATATCAGGTGGCTCTGGTTGACCCTGTCTGCCTGTTGGCTCATCTTTACATTCAGACAAAAAACAGGAGCAAACTACAAAACCCTGCTAGACTTTAAATGAATGTTGGTGCTTGATGCTTTATAAATTAGACCTTGAGATGAAGCAGATCAAGCAAATGAGCTCAGTTGATGCTATTTGCTGTCATAATCGGTTCCTGTTTGTGAAGGTGTGTTCACACCAGACGCGACCTGGGTGACCTGGGTGACCTGGTTGTGCTATCGGGTTGCTTTGGATGCATGACCAGGTTGCTTCGCCCAGTCGCCAAAGTTGAAAAATTTGAACTTTTCAGGCGACGTCGCATGTGGCTGGGCCGTGACAGCCAATCAGCCCCACTTGCTAATCTAGCTGTTGCAGATAACGTGTGTGTTTGTGTCTATTTTGCAGTGGATGTATGCTGAATCAGATGGCAGGGTTTGCGGGATGTATGAGGGAAAAAATGTAGGAGGGGGGATGAAGAGGGTTAGCGGGAGGAGCCAGTGAAGAAGTGACGGTTCTCTGCGGTTCTGTCCGTCCTCAACCCGTTTATCAGCTCGAGGGAGATGAGCAGCAACATGGCTTGGGGTGTCGAGAAAGACGAGACCGCAGAGAACTGGAGCTGAACTGAGGTGTAGCTGACAGATGATGCAGAGGCTTCAGCAGGGCCAGCAGCTGCAGTGTTTTCGTAAATGAGTGAAAAGGATACAGTTTCGTGGTGAAACTCAGTGGGTTTGACGTCAATGTGTGACACAACGGTGACAAAATGAGCATTTCTGGACACGCAGCACGACTTGGGTGAGCGATGCAATCTTGGTCGCCAAGCTGTGTTCTGTGTGAACGCACCTTTAGGGGTGCACAATGTTGTTGGAGCAATGTTGGCATTGCCCGGGTTTCCCTTTTCTGAGCAAGGTGACTAGACTCCAGTGTGGCAGATTGGAGAATTGCCCTTTATCTGGACCTCAGGACCAGTTCATCATGGGAGACCCTACCAGGAGCTAAGTGCCTCAGACATTATAGTTCCCGGTATTGCAGGGTCACGCAAACCCCTCCACCATGAAGGGGTGGATTTGGATTGTAGATAGTGGAGGATAGGAGACAATTAGTGGTTTTGGTTTCTATCAAACAACAAAGAAGTAGCAGCTTAACATGCCAAGAGTCTTATGAATGACATCAGAAGTCCTGCCATGTGGGTTTTGCGCATGCATACATTGCAGTTGTGACGCGAGAATGAGATGTAGTTTAACACTGGTTCAGACTTTGCACATTTAGCTTGATTGTCATTTTAACTTTCTGTTAGCTGTTCTTTAAAATGGTGCTTAAACAGCTCTCAGAGCCTGTCAGTATGCTTATTTGATCACTTCATGTCAGGTATTTAGATCAATAATCCCTCTAATCTCCACCTTTAAACTCTCGTTCACCTGTCATGAACTCTGCCGTTCCTCTGGTCTCAGCCTCTCGGTCCCTTCTATGGCCCATCTATTCATTTTGGCATCTCCTTCCTCTGCTGGCTTTGACCTAAGCTGTGGAAATGGAAGTGCTCAGAGGATAAGTGCTGTGCTTCATAAGCGTTATGAATGTCTGGGCTGAAAGTGCAGATGTGGCACTAAAAAGAGAAAAAGGTCATGACAGATCAGGAAAGTCATGAGGCTGACTAAGAGACATTTTCCCCTACATCCTCAAGTTTGTGTATTTTTTGTTGAGTTAAAGGCTGTCCTCAGTTTGTTTGTTAGTAACATAAGTGCAGTGAACTTTTTGACCTTTTAGTTCACAGTTTTGTTTGTGTTTTCTTGCAATATCCACAGGTGTTTAAAAATGAGATATGATTTACAATCAGATGATTGTTTAAGTGTCAGGCGGCTGATTGTCACCTCTGCAGCTGGAGTTTTCGTTGCAGATGTGCAGGGATTTCTTGGGACCCGTGATGAGCTGGAATTGTTTATAATTGTTGGGACCTGTCAGAACCTTCAGAAAGCTGAATGTTTTTTCTGTTGGGATCAAAAGATTTAGTTTTAACAAAGCAAAAAATTCTTGTTAAAAAATTGGTTCTTGAAGTTATGTCTGCAGTCAGGCTTCAAAGACAGAGGATCTCATATAATAATGTGTAAATAATTCTTGAAGCGTAGCTATTAGTTTTACTTTTCCAGTCTTTATTTTTATAACAATGCACATACTGTTGTTTTCACTTAGTCGATTTCCTTTTATTTTTAATTTTCTATTTGATCTTTTTTTCTATTTTTTTTTTTATTTATTAATTTCCTTGAATGACTCTTCCCAAGGGATTAATAAAGCTGTATCTAATTGAATCTAATTTTTTAATTCATCACTGATGTTCCCTTTGTTTCTGTAACACTGCAAATTTCCCCGTGTGGGACGAATAAAGGTTTATTCTACTCTATTCTTGTCAAATATCAGATTGCCCATTTAAGAGTAGATATTAAAATGTCTGCAGTCTGGAACAAAAACACACTGGTTCCCCATAGCTCATTAGTTGATTAATCAATACCTTTGACATGAGTCATTTTTAAAACACACATTTGATTGGATTTTATTCAGTCCATGAGGAGGGACTAGAATTGATACCAATGCCATTAATAATCCTGCTCATTGATCTGTTTTTTTGATGATTCCTTTATAGTTTCCTGCTGATGTTCTGTGGAGTAAAAAGTTGGCCTCACAGAAGTTTTCAGGTGCAGATCTCAAATGGACTCAACATAAAGTGACAGTGACCTGTGGCTGGTCTGAATATCGGGCACACCTGATTGTGTAAAGGAGAGAAACCCTTTGAGAGTTTTAACATTCAATTCAGGAGATGAAGCTGTAAGACCAACTGTTCACAACAGCAGAGGCTTGAGCATGAACTCACCATCATCGTATTAAAAATTCATCATCCTTGTCATTTTGATGACTTTGTTCAAATAAAACAGGCAAGCACTGTGTTACGATCTCTGTGTAAGACTACTGATGGCAATATGAGGGGCACCATGTTGATTGTTGTTTTGTTTTTGTATTTTTTTATTTTCATTTTCTGAATAACATAGATACATCAAGTGAACAATGAGACAATAAGACAAGCAAAACCAATCAACAAAGACAAAATAGACACTGTACCCATATCCACACAATAGATGAAAATAAAACACAAATAAATAAACAAACAAGCCCAACCCTCTTACTTCATTTTCCTATCCACATTTTAACATTTATTTTAAGATAAATTGAATTTAATGACTTCATCATAAGTATTTTCTTTTGTATTTTTACTAAATCTTAGGCCATTTTTGTCTCCCTTCTTTCTTGATTGTTTTGACTCAGTATGATGGATGTGCCAAAAACGAGTGCTCTCACTGGTCAGATGCGGTCATACAAGGAGCAAAACTTAAGAAAATCAAACACGGTCACACAGCCTTTTTGCCTGTTGACATTTGCTGCTGTGTAAGCTTGCATTGACTACCTATGGATGTGGGGAAAAAAATTAATTGCGAATGATTCACACAAAAAAATTGCATCTGGTGTGGGAAGGCCTTAAGGTCAGCAGTGTTTCAAAAAGTTTCAAGACACCTAAATAGTGTCAGGGCAAGGTGTTTCTGCAACAGAGATGTGTTTTTACAACAAACACAAAAATCTTCTGCCCCAGTGACAGGAATCTGCAGCACTTTAGGTGCCACCATGTTAAATTATTTTGTCATCACAAAAGAAATGTCACATTCCTCTGCAATAGTCCCTCCGGCCTTCTCCAGAGAGCAGAGAGGCCTTTCTAGAGAACAGTCAGGCTCTTACTCATTTTACATGCTTCATATATATAATGACATGTACTGACAAGGAGCACTGTTAATTTTGTTGACTAATTATTTTCGTCATAGTTTTCGTCAACAGAGTTTTTTCCCCTGATGAAAACTAGACTATAACTAAAAAAACAAGTGCACATGGACAAAACACTAAAACTAAATTACCTAACATTTTCATCAACAAAAAAAAACTAGACAAAAATGTTTGAGAGAGATTTAATCCAATCAGACCTAATTTGGTCATGTAGAAAGTAGGGACAAGTTAGAAATATATCCAATCACAGCTAATTGGTTGTGTTGAAAGGTTGGATGAGTTAAGAGGGACATCCAATCACAACTGCCTTAGCTTCACGGTGGTGGGATAAGTTAGGGAGTGATACCATCAGAGCTACTGTCTTTATGAATTGATGTATTCATGTAGAGCAGGTTCACTGTTTGTTGTCAATTCTGGTATTGTAACTGAGACGCTCTGCCATGTAGCCTAAATAAAGGTGATTGCATTTCACACAAAAGTTTGTTTCTGTTAATTTATACATTCAAACTTTACTATCATTCAATAAAAAGTTATTAGATGTTTCATTTTATTCAATTGTAAAACATGAAGTCAGAAATTCAAGGCAACATAAAAACGCCTTACACTTTACGCTTCATATTTTTGTCGACTAAACTTACAGAAGATTTCGTCGACTAAAATGTTGTGAAATTTCATCAACTAAAACTAGACTAAAATTAAAACAATTTAAGTGACAAAATTATGACTATAACTAAAAGATATTTTCAGCAAAAGACTATTACTAAAACTAAATTAAAAAGTGCTTTCAGAATTAACACTGTCAAGGTGACTCCAGCGCACATTGCCTCTGATATCAGTCTATGACCTGGTTTTTGGAGACCTCCTGTGTAGTCTAGTGAAGTGGTCTCATTCTGTTTGAGACACTTGACAAAGGTTGTATCAAAATAGTTTTAAATTTTTTAGCTGAGTCTTTAGATCTCAGATGGAGTGAAATTAGTCCTTTAACCTTCAGCGTGAGTTTTTCATCTTCTCTAACTCTATGAAACGGGAAAAACTCCACTTTAACATTCTCGGGACACCAACCCTGAACAGACAGCCCATCATTGTCCAGTCATGCCTCAGTTCCCTCTATTTCTGCTGCGGCAGCACGCGTCTCAGATAAAAGACGCCTGTTCTCTCTGCAGCATGATTCCTGGACTCTGCAGAGGTTTGTGTGTACTCTGGATTTTACATCATCAAAGTTTGCGCTCGCTGCACTATAAGTGTGTGGATTGCACAGATGGCTTTTCAGGAAATGGGTTAATAAGGTTGGCCCGCAAGGCAGCGGCCATATACCTGTTCTAAGAGGGGACTTGTTATGAAAACATGATGTAAGTCGGGTCATTTGAGTCGGCTGTTAAGGTGAAGGGTTGGGGTCAGTTTATCAACAGGTAATTGAAAACAAAAGCTCAGTAAAGCTTGTTTTTCAATGCTTTTGTTATCCGTACAGTATGGCTAAGAACTGATTTAAAGCTGCTTTAACATTTATTTTACGTAACAGAGCATCTTATGACTACTCGTTGAGTGACAAGGGGTTGAAAAGTGGAGCGCGTACATAGAAGGCAAAGAGCAAAAGAGATGCTGAGGGGTTTAAGAAAATGTTAAGTGGAGTGAATGTTGGATTTGAATTCATCAGGCAGCTCCACCATGACTCCAAGTGAATGCTAATGCTGCTCTGTAGCTGCTGGATGTGTAACTAAGCAACCGTGTGCCAAACAACTTAAAGTGTGATAAGCTGGTGTTGTGTTGACAACCTGTTTGAGCTACAGAAAAATCAGCTAATGGCCGCTGAATTAACAGACTGTTTGTAATATGAAGAATATTGAAATGTGTGGGAAGATGGCATGTTTATTAAGCATCTATTAGGGTTGGGTGACAGGGACCAGAAAGCAATATCTAGATATTTATTTTAATGAATGATTGTACACAATATACATCTCAGTATTGTTCTCTCTAAATAAATAAATAAATAAATAAGGGCCTTAGCAATAACAGAATTACAAACTTTTATGTGCTGCTAGTTAAAAATCAAACAATATTTTGCTGTTTTGTTACCATGGTAGTAAGAAAAGAAGTCATAGACACCCAGTACCAGGTAAATTATTGTTTTCAATAATCCAGAGCTGCAGCCAGTCAAAAAAAACACTGGCAACACATAAATCAAAATATTGTACACTCCTTAATAGGGGTGTGTGATATGATCTTATATCATGAAGAACTAGAATGTACAGGCGATCTGCCAAAGCAGAGAGATCTTTGGATTGTGTATGAGGCTCATTCTATCTGCTGTAGTTCTTTGCTCTCCATCTACCCTCACAGCGGAGCAGGTGTGCCATGAAAAATGAAGCTTAAGATCTTGTCCTTGAAATAACCTCAATTCGGTTTCATGGCTTTGGATTTTAACAGACCTACAGGGATGCAAAAACATTTACTCACAGGAGCCATAGAAAGGTCATTCACAATTAGGGAACATGATAAGAGAAAAATAAAAAACTAAGCTCCACTTTAACAGATTATCTTGTTTTGTTTTTTTCTAAGCTTTCATGACGAAGTTAATCAAAATAAATTAAATTCCTTACACACTGTTTTTGAAAAATGCTGCACACACATAGGCTGATATTCACCTGCACATGCACAAACAGCTCCTGCGATCATGCACTAATGGAGAGATGACAGAGTGATGGCTTACAGCTCCTGAAGAAACGCTACAGCTTCCAGACCAACTTCTAAACATGGCTTGGTTGGGACTTCTAGACAGAGCTACTGCTGCCCCAGTCAGTCTTAAATACTTTTGTTCATTAGGCCACAGCAGTATATCCAGAGGGTTCACGAAGCAATAAGAATTCCTCAAGTTTTGTATATTTTATTTGTATATTTATATATTTATATTATATTAAATCTTTTGTCGAGTGTAGAAGAAAACGAGACTATTCACTTCATTCAGATCACCCAGTTCACAGAGTCTGCTTTCTGTTTTGATTGACCAACCACAATGGCCAGAAGAAAAACCAGACCTTAGTTGTGCAATCAAGGACCTAATGCTTAATTAATAACCTTAATGCTAAATGAACTGTATCAATTCAAACAGAACTGAGCTACCTTATATCCTTTAGAAAATTAACTCCAACATGATACACCTCCCAGCCCTTGCATCTGTCCTCCCTGTGATCCTGCACACAGTCTGCTGACAGTCTTCTCTGTTGTGTTTTTTTTTCTTTGTCTTGTAGGTTAAACTGCACCCCCTGTGCAGGGCTTTGTCCCAAGGTGTGTATGGGTCTGAAGACTGTGGACTCTGTCATGGCTGCTCAGGTTCTGAGAGGCTGCACTGTCCTCAACGGCAGTCTGGTCATCAACCTGCGGGGAGGAAGTAAGTCTCCATGGTTTTTGTTTGTTTACTTAGATACTAACACTACAGCACACACCAACAGGACAACAAAGAGTCTGATACAACATCATACACAAGTGGCAGTCTGGGCTGAAAAAGGAGGCCAATGCAGATGTGCCAAAAGCAACGGTTCCTCGAGTGTCCACTTGAGACTAGCTGCGTGGCCTTTAGAGGTATTATTGATCTGAATGTTGAATGTATTTCAAACATGTATGCAAAATATTAAAAATAGAGAAATACCATTTACATACAAAGAAAAAAGAAACGTAATTATACATGTTCAAAAAGGAGTAGGAAGAAGTTAATACTTTTTTAATTCCTATCCCTTGTTTCTGTTTCTCTTGGGTCATATAAAAAATATCCTGCTTTACCATCCATGCAAATATATTATTCATATGTACACTACAAAACATATAATCCATATAAATATGTTTATACACATATACACTACAAAATATATATTTAATTTAAAAAAGATACATACAACATTTAAGAATCAATATAGAGATAATGTACGTGTGCACATAACACATACATACTTACATGTATATACATACACTATATAGCAAATACTAATCAATTTCAGCATAGTAATTTTTATGATTTATTTATTTCCCCCATTACTCATTGATAACACACTTCCTCTTCCATATACTTGTTCATATACAGTTTTTTTGTACCTCTCTCTAAACAGATTTATGTTTGGTCTTTGTTTTATCTCCATATCCAAATTGAGCCATAAAGTCACCCCACAGCTGCACATGCAAAAACTTTTCATTGTTGTTCGAACCTTTTGTTTTCAGGTTTCCCCTTAGATTATAACCTCCCTTTCTTTTATAACTCTGTGCGGGAAACAATCGGTTTTTACAGCCTAAATAAACAGGTTAAGAATGTCTCATCTATGTGATCTGACTGTGCAGAGAATTATTTTATATCCTGCTGGATTTTATTGAGAATTTCTAGCATTAGAAATAAAGGACATGATTAATATGGCTTATTCACGCAGAGTCACTTTTGGTCAAATGGCCTTGAATCCCACCTCAATACGGCCTTTTCCTGTGAGCAGGTTGAGCTAAAGTTAAACGAACCGCCCGTACAGTACAGCAGCGTCAATTATGACACATCAACAACGTTCAAAAGGCTTGATTGAAAACCAAACAGCTGTGTCACATGGCTTCGACTAAGTCTTTTTACGGCCATTGATCATGTCTCACTAAATTAAGATAGAAACATTCAGATTAATTTAAAGTAAGTATGAAAACTCTGAAGAGTAAAATGTTTTTTTCCTGGTGTATGATGAGCACTTTTAAAAAAAAAAAGCACTATTGGGCCCTTTAATATCAGTGTTATTTGTTCCCAAATTCTGTTTTTTTGTTTTATTTTTTGAGAATTCTGTTTTTTAGTATTTCACGCAAACATAACCCCAAGACACAGTATAAAGTAATGAAATATAATCAGGTGGTCCTCAAACCTATCTTTACGAGTCCAGTCAGAGTCCAGTCAGTATGTTGACAAAATTTGCAGAACATTTGATCGCCTGACACATAATAATCGTTGGAAAACTGCTCTGCCCTGTGCTTTGGAGTTAGCCGGGAGTTTCGTGGTTTCTTTGCTAACTTAGCCGGTGTCTCAGGCGGCTGCTTCGACATGTTTTTATTGTTAATGAGGGGAGGAGGAGGGAAAGTGAAGCGCGTTCTCCCCAGCCTTAGTGACCCCCTCAGAGCATTTTCCCCAGAGATATTTTCCTTTTTATTAAAAAAGAAAAAAGGCTTTGTCGGCCATTTCCGTGATATTCCACGTTTATATTGAATTCTGCTTAACCCTCTGTGATTCCATACGGGATTTCGTGATTGCAGATTTTATAGGGCCCTACACTATATTTGTCTGGATACAGATGATAAGAGAAAATAAAAACAGATAGCTGTGTTGTCTCATACAATAAATCAAAATTAAATCCAGAGTGATATAAATGAGCCTCATGTAAACACCTCCAAACTGGAAAAGTTGAATTGAGAACAAAATCAATGGTCATTTTCCAGCTGGTGTCCGTGCACACTCTTCTTTTGTTTGTGTCTCTTATGTGAAACTGTTACACTGTGCATGTCCTGCAGATCTGCACTGTCTCCCTGTTTACCCACTTTAGGATACTTTTGGCTAAACTTTCAGTTTATTTCATTACAGCAGAAGCAGAATGGCTTTGAGCACATGATGTTGATTCTTTTTGGCATAATGAAAACAATACCAGCATCCAAACGCCTCTGACAGGAGAAAGGAGGAGAACGAAGTCTCTGTCACACAGCAGGGGGACAGGTGGAGGAAGCATGTGGCAACGCTGGTGTTTGTTTACAGCATAGGTGGAGTTAGTTTGTATGACAACTCAAGCGTGCTTACCAACGCCCCCCTGAAAATGTTAGCAGAGTGGGACATCAGTTTTGATTAAACTGGATCTCAAACTGGAGAGTAAACTTTATCACCATCCGCCCGTGAACACAAACCTGTTTTTGACTTCTGTATTCACAAGAGCAGATCACAGGCTGCCACTGTCAACACTGTTGAGTTCAGCTGAACAAAGAACAATTTCCTACATGTTAAAGCACATTATCATTTATTTAGTTTGGAAAGAACACCTTTCTGTCCTCTCATGTTTTGGCTGAATAAAACTTTGGGACATCTATTTTTAGCATGTCTTACTTTTTAGTGTTTTTTCCTTATTTGCCTTTTTTCCAGAAGCGACAATTTTCAATTAAAAACCAGTGAGGTCCAGCAGCTGTTACTGTGCTCACAGCGATCTCAGACCATCTTTTTCACTTGATCTGTGACTAGCAATGGAGGTCAAACTTTTTCACTTAGCAACAATGAGCACTAGTTAAAACCACTCTGAAACTGCTCCTCTGGGTACAATGAACTCTAAAAGCACTGCCTGTGAGTTAGGGCTGGGTTTGGTTTAGATTTTAGAGATTCTGGTTCTGATTCAGGTTCTGCTTTCTGTGCTCGACGTTTCCTAATTCAGATTCCTTATCAGGTGGAGAGTAAATTATAATGTATATTTCTACAGTCAGTATCTGCCGGCTGTTGGCCTTCTTTGGATCTCAATGACAAATCATCAACTATGACGCACATTTTACTTTTGACCTCTATATGTACACGTAAAGCTGATTCTTTTGAAAGAGGAAAGGCTGCAACAAATAACTATTAACCAAAGTAATGAAACAGTGGCAAAAACAAAAAATGTAAACCATAATTAAGAGCTGTTATGTATCATATCATTTCTGTTTTTATTTATTCTGTTAGCAATTTCAGATCACACATGTTGATGTATTAATAATTTGAAACCAAGTTTGAATCTATTAGAAAATAATAACACAGTACTAATCATACTTTCCAAAGGCGTCTACAAATATCAATACTTAATGTCACTGTTATATTTCTAAGATTTTGACCGTCACACTTTTAAATCAAGAAAAAAAAGGACACCAATTCGTTGAACTACTACTCCTGAGCCATGTAACTAAAGACTGCTGAAGTCTGGAAACATTAAAAATGTTATTTGACTCATAAGTGGTTTCATTCTCTTAACATTGACAGATAGTTGACTTTATCAAACATCCTTCTGTACTAAGGCGAACAAAATGGACTAAAGTTTATGAATGAGTCACAGTCCTCACCCTCCCTAAAATAGTCAGACTTTGCGTAAATCATAGCCACAGATCATAAGGATTTCTATGATTTCAAAGGTTAAGTACAACGTAAGGGAACAAGTGACCTTTACACTCCAATGAAAACTGGCTTCTTTTCATTTCCTGTTATTTGATGTCAAGAGTTTCACTTAACCATGATGACCCTTGCTGTCTTACCTTTCTAATAGTTTATCGGTTCTGCATATTTGTCAGAATAAAAGCAAAATGGTATAAAAATGTAAAGGGACTTTTATTTTATTTATTTGAATCATTGTATTATTTAAACAGTTATTTATTATTTTGAGACTCACGAGCCAAAATAGATGATAAATAGATGACTGTCTTTAATTGGACAGTTTTCTTGACTGAAAATAGTACAATAATGGTTAATTATAACTTGAAAACAAACTGAGTTAATATGTATCCATGCAGTAAGTGATTGGGCTGCTTAAGCTAATTGTTAAGTTTGAAGACAGGTGATTGTGTAATCAGGTTAGCTTTCTGTGAAATGAGAAGTCACCTTGCATCTTGTGTCTTGTTCTTCATAGACAACATCGCGGCTGAACTGGAGGCCAGCCTGGGCCAGCTGGAGGAGATCACTGGCTTCCTGACAGTGCGGCGCTCCTACGCCCTCGTATCCCTCTCGTTTTTCCGTAAACTCCATGTTATTCGTGGAGAGGAGCAGGAAATCGGGTGAGACTCCTTCTTCAGAGCTTCATCTCATCCTCGCCATGACAGAGCCTCCTCCTGTAATTATGAGTTAAAAGCGGAAGGACTGACCTTTTGAAAATGTCTCTCTGTGGTGACTGTTTTGGGTTAGACTTTCCAAAATCATACCCGAGGCTTCATACAGACGAGGAGGATGCTGTTTGTAGCACAATGAGCTACATTTACAGTAAAACAGTAGAAGATAGGCATATGATGTAAATTGAAGGCTAACAATGCTGAAATAGTTTCCTGCTCATGAAACTTTTTAATAACATCCTCACTTATATACCCAATATGAAAAACATGTTCTTGTAATCATACATGCTCTTTTTCCAGGAATTATTCCTTTTATGCTCTGGACAACCAGAACCTGCGGCAGCTCTGGGACTGGTCCAAACACAAGCTGACCATCCTGCAGGGACGCATGTTCTTCCACTACAACTCCAAACTCTGCATGTCTGAGATCCGCAAGATGGAGGAGGTGACGGGGACCAAAGAGCGGCAGGTGAAGAACGACATCGCCTCCAAGACCAACGGAGACCAGGCCTCATGTAAGAACCTGTAGTTTTAACGAGGACTGTGTAATAATGACCAGAAATCATATGTGGACGTCTTTTAGCAGAAAAACTGGGACTACATTGAGTTTTGGTGCGCTCAGCTCTGACCAGTGACCAGAAGGTCCTCACATGGATAGCAGGTCATTTTCACAATCGCAGGGCTACATAGAGAGCCGGACAACCATTCACGCTCACACTCCTACAGGGTTCTCACGCGTCCTGGAAAGCCTGGAAAATGATTGACCGATTTTCCAGTCATGGAAAACAAATAGAAAATGAGGAAAAAAAAGTAAAATGTCCTGGAAAAGCTTGAATTGTCCAGGAAAATTGTTTATCTTCCTTCTACCTTGTTAGTGACCAAAATTCAAACATAGGAAATGAAGTGAAAATGTATTTGGTAACTAATGCACACTTAGCCATAATATATGAGTAGAAAAAATAATGCAAGTGAAGGGATAAAATATAAAAACTCAACACAATAGTGACAAAAAAAAAATAATAAAAAAATGGCAAAATAAAATTTAGGCTACTTAAACAGTAAATCAACAAAATATATTTTAAAAAAGTAAATAAAGATTAAAAAAAACTAAATTTAACCCATGCATTTACATCAGTAAGACACTACATAAAAGCCAGACTAAGAAGATAGCCAGCAGACAATGTTCATGCCTGAGAGTTAGAAATAAATACATTTTAAGTTTAATATGATACAGTGGAGCGAGCTAGAGATATTGGTCATCAACCTTTAATCTTGTTTTTTAGAAGGCTAGATTAACCTGAGAATTGCCCACACCAATATTGTAGCTTCAGTTGATTATATGAAACTAGAATCTGTGGGTGTCATTGTGATATTCGATGATAAATTTGTCCTAATTTCTAAGAATATCAGAGAATGTCTGATATTTCATAGATCCTTTACGGCCATAGGCTGCACATCTTGTAAATAAGACCTTTGGAGCGGAAGAGGCATAAACATAGCAACCTACATAAGTAAGGCACATCTGTAGAAAAGGAGTCACTAATCAATCTAGTGAGCATGTTATTGGTCTGTGGGAGGAAACCTGAGTGCTTGAAGAGAACCCAAGCATGCATGGGGAAAACATGCAAACTCCACTCAGAAAGACCCCTACCCGACCTGGGGATCAAACAGGCGATTTGCTGTGAGGCACGTGCACTACCTTCTGTGTCACCGTTCCACTTACCCATTGATACTTTTGGGAAATTAATGGTAACTCTTTTCCCTTGTTGATGCTCCTGTTTGGACACTAGAGTTGAGAAAATAAGACACTGGGCCAAAGTGGAGGTCTCAAAACATCACTGCAACATTTTCATATTAAAAATGGAATAAAAGAAATCCCAAATTATATATCTATTACTGTGGATCCACAAATTCAACATCTCTGACAAGATATTGCACTTCATGTTTGGATCAAAGAAATTCTATGAGGGATATACACTGCCTGGCCAAAAAAAAAGTCGCCACCACAAAAAAAGGTCACACACTCTAATATTTTGTTGGACCAACTTTAGCTTTTATTACAGCACACATCTGTTGTGGCATTGTTTCAATAAGCTTCTGCAGTGTCACAAGATTTATTTCCATCCAGTGTTGCATTAATTTTTTCATCAAGAGCTTGTATTGATGATGGGAGAGTCTGACCACTGTGCAAAGCCTTCTCCAGCACATCCCAAAGATTCTCCATGAGGTTAAGGTCTGGACTCTATGGTGGCCAATCCATGTGTGAAAATGTCTCATGCTCCCTGAACCACTCTTTCACAATTTGAGCCCGATGAATCCTGGCATTGTCATCTTGGAATATGCCTGTGTCATTAGGAAAGAAAAAATCCATTGATGGAATAACCTGGTCATTCAGTACATTCGGGTAGTCAGCTGACCTGCCTCTCTTCTTGCCCTGATGCTCCCATCACTCTGGAACAGGGTAAATCTGAACTCATTAGACCACATGACCTTCCTCCAGGACAGTCCAATTTTAGTAGTTTCTGCAATCTCCTTAGATGTTTTCTCTTCTTGATGCATGCCAATGATTTGACCCTTCTTAAACAGACTAACATCTTTTCCATGAACACAGGATGTGTCTTTAGACATGGTTGTTCAAGAAATGAGAAGCTACTCATTGCATCAGCTGGGGTTTAATAACTTGTTGCCAGCTGAAAGACAATCGCCCATGCAGTAATTATCCAATAGGAGGCTTGTACCTATTTGCTTAGTTAAATCCAGGTGGCGACTTTTTTTTTGGCCAGGCAGTGTATCAATCTTTGGTAGGTTTCAGGTTGACCTGAAACCTACCAAAGATTAACAAAAGAGTGAGTTTTCAAACAAAGCTGTCCTCATAAAGATCCCCTGAAAGGTTCTGAAGCTATAACCAATCAAAGTTAGTGTTACAGACTGAGGCAATCCCAAGGAGCTGTGAGGGTTAAAGGTGCGATCAGACTGAACAGAAGGTAGAATAATTAGTATTTTGATATTTAGTGGATAAAATGCAGGATAAAAACTCTTCACAGCCACAGATACTGTTCACTGAGGAGGAGGGGTAGGGGAGAACGGGGTTGGTTGTCACACTTTTTTAATTCATAATAATAATAATATTTTTTTTGCGTTAATATCTCCTCATCAGAACATCCAAAAATAGTCATTCCAACATTACAAGGTACTTCAAGTCGTCGGTTTCAATGCGTATCCTGTTCGTTTTTCAACTTATTTTAACAATTATTTATTACTCATGAAAGACAATCTGACACGTTGTGACAACCAACCCCTTTCTCCCCTACATGTGAACCTAACAGCCCGTACCAAAACAGTTTGGTTCAGACACATACACCATTACATCCCGTGTCACCACCCATAATCTTCACAACAATTACCCGTGTTATAGTTATGGGTGCTCCTGTTGAGTCCTAATTGTCATCAGTATTACCTTATACTGTAAATTTGTTCTGAGAAAACAACAGATATAATGAATATGATTCTGTATGTGTGATTATACGTGTATGTAACTGAAATAAAAATTAAGTTCACAAAAAATTTTAAAAAATCGCGAGAAGAGTCGGGACAGGAGAGTAAATATTGTGACTTGAAATGGCAGCCTGAATGGAGCTAAACGGTGAGATAGAGGCAGCTTTTGTCACATCTCCTCCTGTTTCTTTCTTTAAAATCAATAAGTTTGTGTTATTTTTAAGCTGCTGTTGTCTGTTTTTCTGCAGCTGATTACGATGTTAATCTCTACTTAGTAAATTTTGAATTGTTATGAAACGGATCAACATTAATCCAAACACAGATCAGCTGTTGTGATAACTGCTCAAATGAGAGCTGCCATGCTTGTGTGGGTTATAAAATGTAAGATCAGGGCAGTTTCCCACTTTTTTTTTAATAACTCAAAACGTTCTCCACAGATTTTGATGAAATTTTCAGGGTATGATAGTCATGACATAAGGTGGAGGCTATTAGATATTGTTGGTAATCTGGACACAGATGTGGATCCAGGAGTATTTTAGAGGATTTGTTAACATTATTCGACAGGACAGTTTTCCACCTTTTCAATCATAACTCTGCTAACAGATGTCTGAAATACCTTGGTGAAGTTTTGTGATCTCTTAGCACTTATAATTTTGTTTGTAATGAAAAAAATGTCAGAAAAAGTCCTACACACTGTCCAAATATTACAGAAACATAGGCAACTTCTTTTCGTATTTAGGCTGCCAGTATTTTCTACCCTCCCTTCTGTTTCAAAATGATAAAATCTCCTTTACATGAATGATTGGTGGTATTCAAAAGGGCAGAAAGCTAATAATCCCCAGACCATCTTGTCAAAAAAAGAGAGTACCGTCTCAATGGACTAGTTTGTTGCCAACATTTTGTTAAATGTGTGTCCAGATGTTGTCATGATGTGCTTTGTTATCAGCTTGCATGAGTTCACCTGCAATTTATGATGACTTAAACCAAAAAGTTTTTCAGTCTCAGGGTTTTAGAGACTTTTATTATTATTGCTGTGATATTAAAATGCTATCAGAGTTGTCTGAATTTTTCTAATGTTAATTCAATGACAAAAAATAAAAGTTTATTCCCTATTTAAACTATAATTTACAATCTTTTGACAGAGCATAAGACATTGTATCTTTTATTCTCTTTAACGTAAACTATAAAGATCTAAATGTTACTGTCCAACCCTAAATCTTGTCTAAAAATGCACCTGTGAGTCTTAAAAACTTGATATATCATTCAGGCCTCCTCTGTAGACATGAGAGTTGTTGTTGGGTTGCCACGGCAACAGGAAACACAAAGTCTTGCTTGGTACAGATGCAAATGTAGTCATAGTCCTTGTTACGATGGTCATTTCCTGCCCCTCTGTGTTTGCAGATTTCTTCCTGCAGACCTTTTAGTGACACAGGAACAACAAACAAAGCCAGGCAGATTAATGTATAACACAGGAACACATTGATATACAGTGTTATGCTTCTTTTGTCCTCTCCATCTCCGTTTACTGACTGAGGCTGGGTGAAGGGAAATGCTCAGGGAGTCTGTCAAATACACAAACAAGAGATTACAGCCTCATCTTAATACAGCAAAATAGACAGGATGCTGCAAAAATGGGACACTTAATTTTCAAAGAATCAAGACCTCATCTGGGACTTGATTTTTAATCAGTGTCCTTGCTCTGTTTCCGATGACATCAGGTCACTGTTGGTCAATATGTGCCAGACCAAATTAGGTCCAAGCAGAGAAACTGTCAGCGCTCATTGGAAAGCTAAACAGAATAATCAGATTTAAAAACAGATTTTGAGGAAGCGTGTCGATTACAAACTTGAGGTGAAATAACTCTGGACTGAGCACTCAGTATGCTCCGAAAATATCAATCAATCAATCTTTATTTGTATAGCACCATATTTGTCTTTGTTGAATATAAGTTTATTTAAGGTAAGCCCCTTGAGATGTGACATCACATTTTCAAGAAGGTCCTCATGTCCATATGGTTGTAAAGATAGTTTCTATGGATGTATAATCAATACAACCGTGCAGGCATACCCCTGAAATCAATTGATCAATCAATCTAATATTAAAATTAATATCTATAATAAAAATAAGCTGCTTCATCCTTTTTCCTGCTTGTTTGTTGTTGTTCAGTCTTTGATTCTGTAGCATTCAGCAAAAACTGAACTGTGTTGCCTTAAATTTCCTCTCGGTAAAGTTAACATCTGTCCTTCTTGCTTCATTTCCTGCTTTCTGAGAACCCTCACACTCTGACAGGGAAAATCTCCTGCTATGAGGGTCATGTGTAAAAGATGAATCCAGAAAGATTCAGGGTCAGGCTGTATTAGAATGTTCTGGACCTTTTCTAATGCATGTGTGAAAAGGGTTTTGAGTTACTTTGTTTACAAAGTTTTCATGTTGACTTGTTGAGTTTGTAGGCTTTGCATCACTTCCTTTTAGCTTCCCTTCAAGCAGATCTGAAGGTCAGGGACCTGATGAATGTCGAGGCAGATTGATTCAGTCAGTGTAACGCAGAGAGCCAGTCCATTCTCAGGGATAATAAGGTCGAGTAGAAACATCAGACTGACTCTAAAATGAGGGCACCATGACACGCACTTTTAGTAATACAAGCATGATTAAATTGGCCCAAAAGTGATGGGGAGTTATGTTGTTTTGTCTGAAGGGAACCTGCAGTCTACTTTAAAATACCTTCTGTCTAAGTTTGCTTATCTGCTTAAATGAGTACCTGAAGGTCTGCATTGCTCAAAGACAGTTGATCTGCTAAAAATGAGGAGTGTCAATCTGATGACGCAGACTGCAGCAATAAAACCCTCTTTCTCCTCTGTCTCAGTTTCACCTTGCTGTGTTATCAAAATAAAACCACTGCTGTACTGTTTTGTCAGCAAATAAAAGCAGTAAGAGGCCTGGATATCTGCACTAAGTGTACAGAAACTAAAAGGCAGTTATTTTATGGTACTTTTATTTTTGGAAATTTAGAAACCTGATATTAAAACCTCTGAACCTCTTTTTCTCATTGTTTGACATATTTGTATTTTACCCCTTATAACAATGTTATTACCTTTGCCACGGAGGTATTAACCTACTGCATTATCTGATCGGCCTGTAATAAATGTGATTGACAACAATCGTCCAGTCACCTTCTGGACATGCTCTTGAAGGTTCTGCCCTCCCCAAACACTTTTTATCAACTCTTGTTCAGATGGACTAGTAAAATACATTGTTGAACACTCCATCTGGTGTTTCAGGTCACTACATTTTGAGCATTAAGCATCTTTTCGTCTAAAATTAAGCCAGAGTTTTGCTTACTGCTGTTTTTCTGTCGGCCATCATCACATTTTTTTTACTTCTCTGTTACCATTTCTGCTGACTGCCTCTGATAAGAGTGTGACACTTGATTTACAGGGCAAAGTGGAAGGACTTGATAAGGGAATTGTCGAGCAAAAGCACTAATGATATTTATCACTTGAGGGAGCTGTTATTGATTCCTAAGTGGAATTGGTTTTCAGTGCCCATCCTTAGTCACAACTGATGGTGAAACCAACAAGTGCTTATGAATACTTTTTAATTACAGGATTAGATCAAGCTTATTACATATTTTGTGGATTGAACTACAGAAGAAGAAATAGCTGCTGAATACCAGCTTATGCTAGTTAACATGATCACAAATTAAAACCTGACATTGGTCAGGCTTGTGGCTGGAATAGATTTAACAATGAAACTGCACTTGCAAAGAAATTGCCACAAAAAAATGCACATCACAGGGTAATAATCAGCATCTAAAAGTGCATTGATGAATTTTTGCATTGGATTTGATGATGATATGATGCTTTACACTGAAACCTAATTCTCAACACTAACTCCGATGGTATGTCTATTCTTCTTGTGTTTTGTCAATGTCAATGTCAATGTCAGCTTTATTTATATAGCACATTTAAACAGCCAGCGGCTTACCAAAGTGCTTTACAGTAGAAGAAGCAGGCACAATAAAAACAGTGAAAAACAATAAAACCAATAAGAGTAATAAAAACCAATAAAAGCAATAAGAACAAAAACAATACCGTATAAATGTGTTTAATAACCAGTAAAACCAATAAAAGCCCAATAAAAGTGTCTATACTCTGCCAAAGGCCAAAGTGAACAAGTGCGTCTTTAGCCGAGTCTTAGAGGTGGACAGGCTATTTGCAGTCCGCACATTTAAAGGTAGCGCGTTCCACAGAGTGAGAGCAGCAACCGAGAAGGCTCGATCTCCTCTAGTTTTTAAGCAGGATCTAGGAATATCCAGGACCATCTGACTTCCTGACCGAAGTGCTCTGGAGGACTGATGAACCTTAATAAGGTCAGACAGGTAGTCAGGGACCAGCCTATTCAGAGACTTAAAAACAAATAAGAGGATCTTAAAATCAATCCTGTACTTTACTGGAAGCCAGTGAAGGGAAGAGAGCACCGGAGTTATGTGCTCCTGTTTCTTTGTCCCAGTCAGGAGACGAGCAGCAGCATTCTGAACCAGCTGCAGGCGGTTAAGCTCTGACTGTTCGATGCCGACATACAGGGAGTTACAGTAGTCCAAACGTGATGTGATCAAAGCATGGACAACTTTCTCAAGGTTTTTCCGGTCCAGATAAGGTTTAACCTTGGCTAAAAGCCTAAGCTAAAAAAAAGCTGGACTTAACAACAGAACTGATCTGCTTGTCCAATTTAAAAGCACCATCAATGATGACCCCAAGATTCCTGGCATGGGGCCCAATATAAGGGGCTAGTGGGCCAAGGGAGCTAGCAAGGAGCTGGACCAGATCAGGGCAACCAAACAGGACAACCTCTGTTTTGTTTTCGTTTAACTTCAAGAAGTTTAAATCCATCCATAGCTTAATATCACTCATGCAGTAGAGCACGCACTGATGAGCATCTTTGTTTGGGACCTTTAACGGCAAGTACACTTGCACATCATCAGCAAAGCAATGAAAGGGGATTCCATATTTCCTAAAAATCGACCCCAGAGGTTGCATATAAAATGAGAACAGTAGAGGGCCCAGGACTGATCCCTGAGGGACCCCGCATGTCAGAGGGGCCACAGGGGAGGAGTACTGGCCCATTTGCATGGAGAAAGACCTCTCAGAGAGGTACGATCTGAACCAACTTAAAGCAGTGCCCTTGATGCGTTTTAGATTATTTTTGGGCATTTTTTGTGCCTTTATTGACAGGAGATGGAGTGAGAGAGAGAGATGGTGGATAGGCTTGTGAAAGGGGGCAAGAGAGAATAGGGGGAAGACACTGGATTCGGACCCGGGTCAGCAGAAGCATATATATTGTTTGTGCCTGGTTGTTACCACTCCACCAAACCAGCACCCTTAATTTGTCATCTTCTATGTTTTCTGAATGCAGACTGTTTTTCTTAACAACATCATGTAACTCTTCCTAAGGAACTTTATGTTATGGTGATACAGTTAAAATAAAGTTCTCGAGGAAAATGTAAAGATAGAAAAAAGAAGTAGGTTGTGCTGGGCTGATTCTGAAGATCTTAAGACTCGTCTGGTTTCATGTATTGTCAGACTGTTATCCATTACCTGTAGACTTAAGGTCAATATGAGCCTCTAACAAATCAACACCCACCATGCCCCTAAAGAAACAACCCTGACAGTTGAAGGGGATCAGCAAATTCCCTGCATAGCAAAAACGTTTGCTGAGAAAACAGTAATATCTCCTCATGACAGATATCAAAAGATTTACATAATATCTCCCCTTACTTTGAACCTGTAATTCTCGTATTATTGATTTTAAATGATGAATGTCTTCTTGCAGGTGAGACCCACGTGTTGAAGTTCACCCAGATCCGAACTGGGAGTGATAAAATTATGGTGAAATGGGAACCTTTCTGGCCTCAAGACTTCAGAGACCTGCTGGGCTTCATGGTGCTCTACAAAGAAGCGTGAGTAAATCCTCATATCCTCTTAGACATCGGACTGGGATATCTGCCAGGACAATATTGTTTAAGATGTTTAAGTACTTTAAAGATATGAAAAGATGACTGGAAACCTAAAGAATGGTGAGATTTAGTTGACAGTGGCAATATAAGTTTCTGCTTTATTGCCTGAAGGAAAACAATCTCACTGTAATCTAAAACAAATAATCTAAAGACAGTGCTTCTTCAAACAGTTTTGATATGAGTGGCATTTTGATGTTTTTTTCACCTTTTTCATCAGTAAAGTTTAAAGGGATACTACAGCATTTTTGTTGTTTTCATGTCTTGCCTCACTCTTGAGTCCATGACAAACAGGTAGACTCCATTCTTTCGTATGTGCGTGCAGTAACAGGAAGAAACGGACAGAGCCAGCGAGGTGCTCTAAGAGACTTTGAAAAACTATAACACAAGCTGCCGTCACAGAACTTGAAATAAATAGACCTTTTTAATTTCAGTTGGATGTTTTGATAATAAATCACACTCAATAAATACAAAAATAACTAATGTATCACATGCATTGTATTTTCCTAAACTTTGACTACATGAGGTCAAAGTTTACATTGACTCTGATGCAGAAAAATAAATAATTGAAGCTGCATGTTAGTATGTTGTTCTCATATAATGTAATAATCTGTGGTAAAAAATTATTGTTAGGAAATTATTGTTCTTTATGTATATATTTTTTCTCTGATTACTCTTTGTGTGATTATATTGTTGCTATTTTTTTGTTTATGTGTGATTAATTTTATTATTGTTATCTTTAGTATTTGGATGTGGGTTAATTATTGACCATGTAAGGTGAAGGGATGGGACCAGATAAGTTTCAACTTCCTCCTGCTCCTTTTTGAATATGCAAATGACAAACTTATTTTGCCTTTTGGTTTTTGGATTTATTTTGGTTCTATGTTTAATTTGTTCTTGTTGAGAACAAAAAAAGAGAAGAAAAGGAATAATTAAGTTAAATTAAGTTAAGTTAAAATATTGCCAGAAAATCCAAATTTTTTTGGAGCTGAAATGTTTACTTCACTTTCTACTGAAATCCACAAAAAATCTGAATTTCCATAAAATTTAACGTATATATTTTTTGTATCTCTTTTGATATATTTGGTGTTTTTGGCAACTGATAATCCACTTAAGGACAGTTTAATCATCTATCTGATTGTATTCAGATGTTTTTTTAGTAATTTGTTTTGTTTGTTTGTAGATAGAGGTTTGATGTATTTTGCCTCTAACTTGGCCGGTATCCTCCTTTACGACTGACATCATTTTAATGATTTCTCTCGCCTGTTCTGTTTCCTCTGCTGACCAGTCGGATAAACACAGAAAAAAAAACATTAAAATGTCAAATCAGAACTCAGATTTACTTTTGGTGATAAAATACGATCTATTCTGTGTTAAAACATGTTTTATTTCCCCACAAAAGACCTTTTCAGAACGTGACTGAGTTCGACGGGCAGGACGCCTGTGGCTCCAACAGCTGGGTGATCGCTGATGTGGACCCTCCACGTCGAGCCACAGACGGGGACAAGGAGCAGTTCGAGCCGGGTCATCTCATCCTGCCGCTGAAGCCCTGGACGCAGTACGCCATCATGGTGAAAACGCAGCTCTCTGCTTCTGACGAACACCAGGTCAATGGAGCCAAGAGCGAGATCATCTACATCCGCACCAATGCCACAAGTAAGACTGGTTTAGATTTGAGCTGTTCTTGCTTTTTTTATTTTATTTTACCATCAACTAGAAAGTGATGGGAACACATGGGGCAGAGAGCAGGGTTGATGGGCACAAAAGGCAAAGACAGAGAGTTCAGTGTTTATCAGACACAACAAAGACTGTAGCCTCTGTGTGTAAATGCATTAGCTTACAGACTCAACCACACTGAAACCACTCATACCTGTTGAATTGTGGAACTGCTCTGCCATGTCATTCTCCATTAATTCATATTTTTATCCAACGACTGAACATTGTTTTCTCAGAGAGAACTACAAGCAGCCCTTCTACTTATTGACAGACAAAGTAATGACATTTTTGGCGAAGAAAATCATAAAAGATGCAATAAATACACCAAGGCCGGACCTTTTTTACTGAGCTGCACGCACATTCTGATTATGACTTCGGTGCTGTTTGATGATAAAGGTCTCTAACAGCTGTTCAAATACTCTGAGTCACGTAATTATCCCCACTCATAAGTTCCTTATTCAAACTTTGGTGCCTGCTATTTATGATATCAAAACAAAAAGTAATTATATCAAATACACACAAACTCGCGGTCTTGTAAAACCAGTCGACAGTTGTGCAAGTCGACCAGGATAAGCCTGATGCAGTCGAGAGCTGCAGTCTACAAGTCACCAGTAGCATCAGTGTGTAGGCAGAGGAGAGATGAGAGACCGATCACAGCAGCAGAAACAATAATAACAGGAAGTTTAAAGACAAACTGATAAATCAAGACTACAATCATAAACATCTAAATAATCCGTGATTCTGTACAGACACAAACATGACTGTTCATCCGGCTGATGGCAGATAAATTCTCCTGAAGAAGTCTGGAAACAAGGAAATAAGATAGGTGTACTGGTTTTACTGGTGACTGTGTGCGTGGGTGACTTGAAGTTGACACCATGGTTAACTGTTTGTGTTAGCTTGGTTTCCTTTGCTGTATTTTCTCACATAAACTAATGAAGTATTCTTTGATACAGTGATTCATAAAATAGAGGCACTGAAGGGGACGCCCTCTGCTGTGCTTTGACGATGGCATCTATCAGCACAGCCAGCAGCAAGTCATCAGTTCACACTGTAACTTATTACACCCATACACTGAGACAGGTCTGACTGTGCACAGAGGAAAATATGTTTATTTTATTACCTCCTCCAAGGAGGTTATGTTTTCACCAGGATCTGTTTGTTTCTTTGTTTGTGTGTGTGTTTGTTTGTTGTCTGTTGGCAAGATAATGCAAAAACTACTGGAGGTGTGGTTTGGTCCAAGGAAAAACCCATTACGTTTTGGTAACATGCATCACCTACAGTATATAGACAAAAACGCTCATAATGCCAAACAGAGAGCAGAGACAAACTGCAAGTATGTCTCCAGCTTTGATGGTCTGAGTACATTTTAATACCATTGTTAATGCTACTTTTCAGTGGCGAGATGATACCACAAAGTCATTTAAAACATAATATTAAACAAGAGTAATACCTGAATAGTATTCTTATGGCTCTTTGTTGCATTAATTTGAAAAAATGTCTTCAATATTATCTGTGTCATACCAAGCGCTTGTTGTTTTGATACATCTTATAATTTATCTCGATTTAGGGCACTAATGTTAACACTGTGCTGGTGGTCTCGTGCTTGGTGACTGTGCCTAGTCTGAGTCCAAGCAAACTTATTTTCAGTGTGCAGCAGAGTCTTTTCTGCAGTTAAAAAAAAATGATACAACAATATTCACCCTTAATACTGCTGATGCAGTCAGGCAGAATTTAGCTTGTTTATTTTTAGAAAATGATTTCTTTAAATTAAGTTGTTAAACCGGTTGATTAATTATGTAATTAACTCCTGTTGGGAGAAGCATCATGTCTAAGATCTTGTTATTCTTTAGACTGGTGTCTTTCCATGCCCTTGTATTTTTATTTACCATTTGTTCCAAGTCTGAATCACTAATTTTCCTAACTATAATGGATTAGCTTCCTTGTGAGACTGAATGCACATGGGAATGTGATTAATGTTTTCTTGTGTTTTTTGAGAAGCATAGCAGTTTCATTGTGCACTGTTAGAGGACATTAGAGGCTTTCTGCTGCACAGCACAAAAATAAATACATTTTATTTAATATGCAGAATTTATGTAATCGTGCAAAGTTGTTTATTGTTTTGTTTTTGAAAGTTAGCATGATGCATGTGATCCAAGCTCTGCTGCACATATTTTTAAGATCGGTTTATTGACAACAAATGTAGTTTTTAGATATGCGGTTGGTGTTTTAGTATCATGACCTTGCTTCCTCACTGCGTTCAACTCTAGTCCCTCTTAAGTATAACTGAACAGGCCTGTTGTACAAGTTTGTAAATATTCTGACTACTAGTAGCTTCAGGTAAGGAATTAGCATTTAACTACAATGGCTGAAGGCCTTCTATCATTTTATTGTTGGTCTTACAGCTTGATTTATGTAGGTGTTACTATCCTTGACTGGCTCATTCAGTGTTGCTGGTGTCAGTCTGCCTGCTGCCAAAACGTCCTTGGCAGACGATCTGGGTGGAGAGAGAGACAGATGGGACATTTCACCGAGGGGGTCCTCGAACCAACAGGGTGCTGCCTCATGCAAGGTGTCTGCATCCGTCGGTCACATAGCAGTCATAAATTTCTTCCCACTTAATTGCCCTGTGACGCCCACAGAGTGAGTCGTGCTGCTTGGGCTTGTCATTTTCATTACCTCCTTTCAAACTGGCTTCTTTTTTACACAATCTGCACATCCTTCCTGATAAGGCAAATAAAACACGACCTGTCATGCTCATAAAAAGCAGGCTTCCAGTAAGGCTGAGAAATAAAGTTGACTGAAGTGTTGACACATATCAATATAGATATTGTTTCTGATAATTTTGTTTATATCTATATGGTTTATTTTGAGCTGAAATACCCTTTGTTTTAACTTTTTCTGGTCATTTTTTCGGAATGAAAATACACACCTGACTTTATAGTCAGTAAAACAATATCTAAAACAGGAACCACAAGCGGTGACTTTCTTATTGACCATGGAAACAGATATAGAGGTCTTTGACATGCAGTATAGGGCATTTTATTGTTTATAGGCCTTTTTCAACTGCATGAACATTCAGAGATCTTTGTGTTTTGACCACCTGAACCAGGACCTGAAGTATTTTTCACACCTAGATCATTCAGGAGAGTTGCTCTGACACAAGAGGGCGTTTCCTGTCCAGCACAGTTCATTTGATTATACCAAAACACAACAATCAATCCACGTTTTCACACAAAGTTGCGCCTGAGCTTGCCTGAAAAAAGTGGTTTTGTGAGTCCCAGTAACTGGCTCAAACGGGGTGACCAATTAACTCATTACACTGCTGTGGTAGTATAAGCAGCAGTTGTAGTAATAATAATTGTATTATGGGTACCAGGCAGATAACAAAGTCCTACTTAATAATGTTTTGGATACCATAGAGTCACTTTTTGAACACAGGCACAACATCCCATCAAATTAGCAACAAGTTAAGATCACCCACCATCCCTACAGGAGATCATCACAGGACTCAACAGATTCTGATTCCTTTAGATTCCCAGAATTTAGTCCAGATTGTTCAAGCAGAAGAAATACACATTTACTTTTACTTTTCTTCATGGCTGACAGTTTCCCCTCCGACACCTCTAGAGGTGTCACGGTGAAATAGGTTGCCATGCTATCTGGTGCCCCCTGTGGTTGATTGTAAACACTGGCGAGCATTAAAAGCCCCTCTTCTTGAACACTTAGTTTGTTAACATTAATGTTACAAGGTGTGCCCCACATTGACATATATGTTGACCTATAAATAGGCATGGAATCGAAAACCAATTTAAATTGTGAATCAATAACCAGTAGCTAAAAGATTAGATATCATCAGCCTTTTTGCTTAACAGTTCCTTTATCAGTTCATTCTACAAGTGTCTGGCTTTCTCGCGAATTGAGAAAGTCATGCTATTTTTACAGAAAGTCGAAAAGTCAGCCCAAAGGACGTAAAAGAAGCAAACATGGCAGACAGGAGATAGAAGCAGTTGGTGTCGTGGCTTAATAAAACACAATATGATGCCAACATCCTATGTAACTTTAAATAACTGTTTAGACATCCTGAAGCATTTTTCTTCGCAGAATAGTGATCAATATCAAGAGAGCCATGTCTTTGGCATTGTTGACCCTAAAAACCCTTAAATTTGCTTTTTTGTGCAGAAAATCTGTCAGAATCCTTAAAGGAATTGATAATAGCGTTGGTATTACAGTAATAAAATCTTATCAGTTCCCTTCCTTGTTTATAAGACATTTGACCTCCTTTTTTAAACAACACCTCATTTTATAGATAGCTTAGCCTGCTAGCTCCTGTCCCGTAACAAATTGCATGACTTGTAGTCATTGCAACACTTGCTGTAACTAAAGAGGTAAGCCCAGCCCTGCGTTTTTGTGTGACCTGGACTGCTTCAATACATGTCTGTGTGAATGATAAGTATAATGAGGAAAAATGCAAATTCATGGCATTTTCATTTATTTAAATGAACAAAGTTACTGAATTGTATGTTTGAGATGTGCTCAGATTAACTGCCTGAGAAGCATATTATAAGATAAGATATTATAAGATAAGGTAGAACTTTATTTATCCCTTGGGATGACTTCTTCAGGGAAATTAAGATTCCAGCAGCATTGTACTGTACACAGGTATTGAAGAACACAGGATATCAAAAAGTAAAAAACAATTAGCAGATTAGATATACATATGCATTAATAAATCTAAATAATAAATAAGTAGTAAAAATAAAAATATGGTTACTGACTGGCACTGTTTTAAGGCACTGTCTTGGCATTTATCAGCATTTTTTTAATATCCCATGCTGAAATGTATCTAATATTTAGTTTCTAGGACTTCTTTCTTAGTTGCTGTGATATCAAAAAGGTATCAATACTTTTAGATCTGTCCATTGCCTTTTAGTCAAACTATATTAAGATATTATTTTTGATCCATATTGTCCAGCTCTAGTTTCCGGCAAAGACGTACTGCTCCGTCAGCCTGCCTGTTTGCTCATTTTCTGGCTCGTTTTCTTCCCGTCTGGCAGCCTCTCAGGGTTCCTGGTCTGTGTCACACCTCGACAGAAGGGCAAAGCTGTCATTACCGATAATCTGCCGCTGATGAACTGCAGTCTGACAATGCAGTCAGACCAGTGTGTCGCAAAGTCATGAAACAGGGACGTGATAATCGCTCTGTGACAAAGAGCCTGAAGTCTTTGCATCTCCTCAGGGCTCAGTCTGACACCCCCGCACGCCCCTCCTCATATCTGCCCTCCTCATCACACACGCTGCATGTGAACTCTGCATGTCAACACCTAAATCTTTGTTCAATTATGCTTCTGACATGCTCCTCCTAAATCCTACATTTCAGACCAGGGAGAGCGTCTCTTGTGTCTTTAACTTTAAGATCTGATTCACCCGTTTGTCTAAAGCTCGATCGATCAGAACAGGAGATAGACACTGATGCCAGTTGCTGTTTGTGCCACATGCAGCTGATAACCTCGTTTTGTTCTTGCAGCAGCAGAAGACGCACTTCAGTTATGAGCTGGCTGTAATGCAAATGAGTTTTCAACAATAGAGTATCGATGTCCTGTGATGGTGCTTAGTCAGCTGCCGGTTTCAATTTGAGCTGGATTTGTTCACCGCAGTGATTTTGTAAACCAAAGCAGATACTGAAGTCAGAGACAATCTTTTACATCAACCCTTTGTTTTTTTACATGAGCTTTAACGTTAATGTTCTCCTTTTTAATCTGTTTATCTTGACTCTTTTTTTTTAATAATAAATTGTTTTAATTACATTTATCTTAGTTGTTTTGTCTTACCCTGTAGCACTTTGAGATTGCGAAAATGTAAAGTGCAATACAAATAAAAATTATTATTATTGTTATTGATGTATTTAACAAGACTTCAGCTTAAATGTGTTAATCCCAATGCAATCAAGGTAAGAAATCAATTTACAATCAATGTAAAATCTCAGTTATTGATTGGTAGTTGACCTTTTTTGTCTACAGTGTCTACTCATGTTTAATATGCCTTCTGCATTACTGCTGCTAATCTGTTTTCACTAAGGAGGATTGGATGAAGAAAAGAAAAATCGTACGCCACCTTTCATTTTGAATCAGTGACATCCTTTAAATCACGTCTTGAAACTCACTTTTTTAGACTCGCTTTTACATGATGCCTTTTAACTGCTTACATACTTGTTTATTAACCTGGTTAGTTAATTATTTTAATCTATTTTATCTACATACTTATTTTACAGATACTTATTAAACTGTTTTGTAATCCCCGCTGTTCTTACTCCCCTCACTGGTTTCTCACTGTTTTAGTCCTGTTTTTACCATCTTCTCATGTTCTAATGTACTCCCTTTTTTATTTATTCATTTATTTTTAAAGCAGCTGTTTACAAAGCGCTTTAACAGACGAAACAAATGCAGAAAAAGGCAGAACTCTGGAGACAGTGAATCGACAGCCAGGTCAGAGACCAAAAGAGTCAAATGGAAAGACACAGAGTAAAAACACATGTACATATGAGTAACATTAGAAAAGAAGGTGTTTCGTTTTATACACAGTGATAAGGAGACAACAAAAGATAATATATGTAGATAGATACATAGGTAAATACATGTGATACCCTCAGAGATTAGATTTTTCTGCCTTTGGGTTGGATTTTTCTTTTTTTTTTTTTTTTATAAGTAGCTCATATGTAGATCTCAAAATTCTCCCTCAGAATTCCCTCTGACCCCTTTCTTGCATTTTCTTCCATTTTTATGTTTTATTTAATTTTTACTTTGTCTATCCTTCACCTTTTTTACAGTTTTCTGTCACACACGAAATCATCTCTTGTTGACAGATAGCTAAGTAGCATAGTAAACTGGCTGCTCAGCTTGCTGTGTGCTTTGTTAAGCCGAGTCACATCTGCTGTCCTGGCCTAGCTTTTTGTTCATGGATTGAGAAAATTAGTTTAATACCAGCCAGCATATCTTGCTGCACTAATAAAAACACAACTCACCGGGAGTGTAAATCTAAACTGTCTGCTCCATGTGTCGACTCCAGTCACTGGTTTGTGTGACTCTTCAGGTTAATAACAGGAATGTGACTCAGAGAAAAGTCCCATCTATTTAAACTGCATATGCAGAAGTCTACTTCCCTTAATCCATAAATACAGAGTTTTAAAAAGAAAACACAAGTTCAAGCACAAAACAAATAAATGAAGTCATTCATAAGAAACAGATCTTCAGCTGCTCAAAAGGACAGAAACTTGATTAAACCCTGATGTCACAACAGCTTTCATCACATTTAAGAGGACACGTAGTGCTGAAAAAAGGCACTAAATATGCACAAAAAGAATAATGACATCTTTTTAATATTATAAAAGGTGTCTGGGTGCTAAAGCATGACACATTCAATCTTCAGAAAAAGCTCTAAATAATGATACTGAATCCTGGAAGAAAATCCCTGACTAAGAAGTGGTAACAGCTGGATGCATCAACATTAGAATGATAAATTTATTTTACATTATGCTGAGACTAAAATTTCCTTTGAATGTGAATTCAGAGATATATAAGTGTTTTAGGTAAGACTGGGTCAGGTACTTTAGCCCACAGAGTCAGGAATTATTTTAGGGATGTACAATATTGGGTTTTTGTTGATATTCGATAAACTGATTTTTCCGAACTTATTATCACCAATACAGATATTGATACCAACATTTTTCAAAAGCACAAAGCCTCCATTTGACTAAATTTGACCTGTCTATTTGTATCTGTATGTAGAGACAAATGTGAGGCGAGAAAAACAACATTTTATTCTTTAATAAATGACAAATTTGATTTAGAAAAGTGGACACTACAATGATGAAGCAAGCCACTTATAGTTCATTTGTACATTCTGCCCATGCTACAGCCAGTATTTAGGATATTTAAAGCCAATTTGAAAGCCTAAAATATTGGCTACAAATATTATACTCACTGGTAATTATATGCCAATTCGGATGTTTTGATAATGTTGTGGATTCCTACGTACTTTAACTGCCTTGCTGAACTGCTGTCTCTACTGGTTACTGGTGTTTTCTGCAAAACTGCCGGTTAAGGTGGTGATGGGGGTCTTGCTGTCAAAGTAATCTGTCTTTTAATAAAGCACTTCTTCCAGTATTAAAACCTCTGCAGATAAATGTGTTGCGTTAAAGACTTTCACTGAGACACCAGAGTTAAAATGTTCTTATTTGTCAGCCATAGGTGCAAGAGCTGTCCAAAGCAGGACTGCCTTTGGCCAAAGCTGGTCCCCAATTAAAAGTTTTTCAAAAACCCAAAATGTCATTTTACTGTACTATAACACTTTATAATAATACTATACTTTATAATAATAATATATACTATAATGCATGTGCAAAAGTACAAAAGCCTTCTTTTCTTGGGGAGGGAGGGGGTGATGATTATTCAGGTGGTAAAGTTGTTGCCTGTCTGGAAAGTGTCTGGGAAACATTTCATACAAAGGAGAGAGGGTTGTGAGCTGTAAGTTGTTATTTGTTTAGGGAGTAAATGTGACTTTTTTTCCATCCAATTCAGATATTTGATATTTTGTACAAATGTATATGAAGGAAGCAGAAACAGAGGCAGCTGCCTCCTTGAGACATGACCTATTGCATTTATCCATGTAAAGTTTGTATCATTATTAAGGATGCACTTTATTGGAACTTTGCCGATATCTGATATGCTGAAATGAACTCAGTATTGCCAATACCATCACTGATATGTGACCAAAGTCTTTATAAAATGTAGTCGTTGCCCTCAGTGTGAAAGTCTATTTGTGTTTTAAACAGATTTAAATAAGACAAACAACATTTCTGTCTTGAAAAATGAAACTCTTCGAGTTTTGAATGCAGTGATGATAAGGTGAAGCATTTGTGTATTTTGCCAATATTACAGCCAATATAAGGGATATGTATGGCTGAAAATAAATTGGCTGTAAATATTGGCAAAAATGTCTATATATCGACTGATACCGATAACGTACCAATTACGTTGTACATCCCTTTTATTATGCATTTATGAACTTATATGTCAGGTGATCTATCACCCTTTTTTAATCATGAACCGTGGATGATCTCTCTTGTAAAATCATAAAATGAAAAACAAAAAAAAAACAAATTAATTGGAACATGATAAAATGTACAAATTTGACATTTAAAGATATCTAATAACGTTAATGTATTGTCCAGTTGATATCAGTATTACATGATATATATTTATATATATATATGTATATATATATATGTGTGTGTGTGTATATATATATATATATATATATATATATGTATATATATATATGTATATGTATATGTATATATAAGAATGTATTTACTAAAGTATATTAAAGAATAGATTTAGAAATACAAGAGTATTTAGCTGTTTTTCTGTTTGCATGCATTTTTAATGTTGATGGATGAAAACAACAGGATGAATCGCCTCTATGATAGATTAGGATTAGGGATAGGGTTTTATTATTTATTTATTTTTATTTTTATTTTCCCCTCAGAACCGTCAGTCCCTCTGGACCCGATCTCCTCGTCCAACTCTTCATCTCAGATCATCCTGAAGTGGAAACCACCCAATGACCCCAATGGGAACATCACTCACTACCTGGTGTTCTGCCAGCGCCAGCCTGAAGCCAGCGAGCTCTACAAGTTTGACTACTGTCAGAAAGGTGAGTCGCATTTTTTGTTCTTGTTCTTTTCACACGTCTGCTTTTGTGTGTCTGAGTGTTTCTGGCAGACGGAGATATGACGTCTGTTCCGACAGGAGAGCTCTTGTCACTGAAGGACTCTTGAGTATTCAGGTTTCTGCACATTGTTTTCAGATTAATTTATTCAGTGCTTGTTTTAGTTCTTATTCCTTATTTACATAATCAACAATTAAAAATGTGTTAAAGCCTCAGTAGGACATTCAGCCGTGTGTTACATGTTATCCTGTTTCAAATTGTAATGCTTACATTAGCCGCACTCTGCTTCGTACTTTCAGTGAATGCTGTGTTAACTTGCTCACTGTTTTGTTATTTTTCCAAATTCAAGCCCCAGGTTACTGCTTTTTGGTTCGCCTACCTTGTTTGGTTCGGCTTTCACACCACTGCAAACCAATCTCTGGTCCTCTTAGAAGCAAACTCAGACCACTTGTTTTCATGCGCACCAGAGTTTGTTTTATTGGTCCACACCAGAGTTTGTTTGAGCTTTCACACAACCTCAAATCAAATGAACATTCCAAAAAAGTGAACCTGAGTTTGTTTGTTCTGGACCGTGTGTTATGTGTGAAAGCACCCCAAAACAGCCTTTTCTGAGCAGGGCTGAAACAGGGGTTTTCAGGCACGCCAAAATCCTGTATCTGAGTGAATGTTTTTTTTTTTTCAAGATATTTCAAAATTATGTCCCAAAGACATCCGGGACAAGAATAAACTGGTTAAACCAGAATATAATATGGGACTTGTTTTAAAAGTCTTAAAGCTGGTATTGTAACGTGTGCTGCCAGCCTGCATAAGGCCAAATCTTATAAAAAAAATCAATCTTTGGACAAAGATTTTATGTAAAACGAACACTCACAGACATTGTTTTCTTGTCATCAAAGCTTTTCCCTTTGGGGTCGCTATAAACACATTTAAGTCATGTATACTTCATAAAAGTTTTGTGAGGACCATGAAGTAGGGCTGGGCGATATGGCCTAAAAATAAAATCCTATATTTTACCATAACACTCCATTCACGATTTTAATCCATTTTTTCCCTCTAAAAAAACCTCCCAATGGCACAATCAAGTCAATCAAGTTTTGCCTTTATGTTGTCAAAAAATATTCCTAAACCAAACAAAAAAAGTTTGTGTGATAAAATGTTGATCATGTAGTTCAAATGTAGGCAGGTTTGTCTACAGAAACATGGAAGGCTGGGGTATTTTCACTGTATATTAACATGAAACTCTCTGATCAATATTTAATCTCATTAAAAAAAAACAAAAACAAATACAAGCCTATAAAAGTGCACGTGCAAAACTTGACAGAGCCAACCATTACGACATCTGTAAAAAAAATGTCAGTGTTTTATTTTCAAACATTGCAACAACTTACAATTGGAGTAAGTCAAGAAAAAAATCTTGATTGTTAATTCTTAAATCTTCTGCGGAAAATAATTTGAATTAATCGAGGTAATAAATATATTTCCCAGCCCTACCATGAAGATAGCCATGCTTCTAGCTCTGTGACGATACATCTTCCACAATTTAACAAAAGGTTTCAGTAGATGTGATACCACAAGCAGCTTTTATTTTCAGACATCAGAGATGTATGTCATTTATATTTTTGAAAACAGAATGAAATCCCCTAAATCTGTGGATGTGACAGTAGCAGTTAAAAGCACAGTGTTCATCATGTTTCAGCAGGACGAGAGGACTGACAGAAAAAGCTGCAGAAAGACAAAAGAGCCATTTGTGGACCAGTTTTATCTCTGAGTGCATTTTAACCTCACTGAGGCATTTGTTCATTGACCCGTGCTCTAAATCAGGCAGAGTGCTGCTCCTCAGACAGATAGAAAACCCCTCCTGCTGTAAAGGTGAGTCTGAAAGTCTGAGAGTAAAATAAGTGAATTGAGACAGAGGAGACCGTCCTCCAGCTTTGACTCCGGGTCAGGCAGGGTTCAGACTTTTATCTTGGATGAATTATTCCTGTCACAGCCCGACCTGCGTCAGTGCCCTGCCATCAGCGCCCTATCATATTAACACACAACCTACTCAAACTTTTCTTTTTATTACTCCCACACACCCAGAATAATGGGAGTCTGGGGGGAGGTCATGTCACTTATAATTTATCTCCAGCAGAGAGGGAGAAGACCTGGAGGTGACAGTGACAGACGCTCCCCTCAGAACCCCCCAGAGTGTGGGAGGATGTCTGCGTGAATATTTTTGTCTCATGTGTCTGTGTTTGGAGCACCTGTTACCCCATTCAGTCTGATTAAATGTGTGTTTTTTTTATTTAAAAAATCGTTCTGTTTCCTCAGGGATGAAGCTGCCGTCTCGGGTGCCCACACAAGTCGACAGCGATGAGGAGCAGAAGTGGAATCAGACGGAGGAGCAAGGTCAGGGGGCGAAGTGCTGCGCCTGCCCCAAGACCGACAAGGAGCTGAAGAAGGAGAAAGAAGACTCGGAGTACCGCAAAACCTTTGAGAATTACCTCCACAACGAAGTCTTTGAGACAAAGTAAGCACAAACACGTCTTTTTAGTATTCAACATGAGAAAAAACTGTTTTAATTTTACTAGAGCTGGGCAGTTAACTCCATTACAGATATTCAGTTGTGCCACAAAACTGATTTTTACATCATCTTCACTAGTTTTAACTAGGGATGAACGATATTGGATTTTTGCCGATATCTGATATGCTGATATTTTTAAATTCATCATGGCCGATGCCGATACTGATATTTCTGGTCAAGAGCACAAGCTCTGTACTTAACAAAACAAACAGCATTAACTTAACAAACAGCATTTAACTCTTGCAAAGGTGAAACCCTTGATTTTTAAATGTACCCATGCAAAGATGAGAAGGTGCATCAATATTGTACATTTGTGTATTTGGTGATATTCCAGTTGATATAGGGCCGATATATCAGCTGTAAATATCTGCAAAAATTTCAATATCGGCCAATACAGATACTTAACTTTTTAGGCTTACACCAGCCGATATCGATATCAAACAGATGATATTGTGCAGCCCTAGTTTTAACACACATGCTGTGTTTTGTGCTAATGGGAGGCTAAACCACACAGATAACTTGCAGCTAGTACATTAGCCCCATTCAGGCTGCTGTTTCAAGCTGTAATATTCACCCCCTGTGATGCTTTACCCACACTCTAAATACTCTACAGGTGGAATGGGGAGAACATGTTGACCCCCCATTTTCTCCATTTCTAGAGAAGGGATCAGAGGTATTTTATTTGTGGTATCTGCTTAATTCAGCTGGACTTTGAATGGTTTTGATTCAACCTGCTCCATTTTCCATTACAGTAGAGCAGGCTAGGAGACATATTGAGTGTTGGAACAATACTGATATATTTTTAAACAAGATATAAGACAGTGTGGTTTCATATTAAATCAGTTGTTGAAGCACTTTAATAGCATTAAGACAGCCACCATTTTGGAGTATTCTCTTGACTGTGTTCAGCCTTTCTTTATCTTCACAAAAGCAAAATTTAAAGAACTTGACAGCAAACATCAGCCTCTGCTCACAGCGCCAACATGGAGGGAGAAAGGATGAGAGCAAAGCTAATGAACCAGAGAGACGCTTGATGGTAAAATGAGAAATAGTGGCTTGATGATTCGTGTTTAAGATCTTAGATGAGCAGAAGAATTACATTTTTTGCTGAGAATTCCAAAACAGGTGCAATGGAAAGATTGAGCGTGAAGATTTTTTCCCATGTTTTGTATTAGAGCATCAAAGTGCAACGTCTTGTCAAAGTGAAATGGGGAGGCCCAAATCTCAACCTTCTGCAGCCCTCTGCATCTAAATAGCATAGATGCTAACAGCTTCAGAGGTTTTACCAGATCTGGGCTGCATTTATTTATCAAATGAAAACAAACAACACTACAAACTTCTCTATAGAAAGGATATTTTTGCTCCACTTCAGACCTTTTAGCAAGAGTTTGTTCTATGAAGTGGCTCACGCTCTGTTCTTTACGTCAGTGATTCTCAACGAGTGGGTCGCGGGCCCTTTTTCAATGGGTCTCGAGCCTCTGCCTGGGAAAAAAAAAAGTTAGGAAAAAAGTCCTGTGGTTTTATTTTGAAGGGGATTTTTTATTATGCAGTGAAGTGCTGTCTTTTCACACTCCGTAACTATAGTTGGTGATAATACCCTGCTAATTGACACACATTTCAATCAAAGGGTGTTTGTTATATATTAAATAAGTAGGTACTCATCTTAAGCTACATATTTTTAATATTTTTTGAAATGTCTTCTCAGTAGTTGGACTTTTTTATTTCACATTTGTCCTTGGAAGTTTAGTTGTTAAGAAAGGCTGAGGGCACTGAAGTGTTTTGTGTGTTGTGACAGCCCTATGACTGATGGCTTATTTAGTGCTACTGATTGAATATTATTTTTTAAGACCTTGTGTTGCTAAGAAGAACTGTTTTGTTTCAATTAAAATGCAGCTAATTGAGTGAAAGAAAGAATATGTCCCCTTCTAACATCACCACATACAGGTCATTTTGATTTCTCACTAAACTTTTTGTGTATTGACATGCTGTGATATTCTGGACTACCCCAGGTTCAAAGTGCAGCATCTTTTTATTAAACAAATTTGAGAAGACGAAAATTTCCCTCAAATTGGGTCGCAGCTTGAATATAGGGGTGATCGTGGCAGTAGTGCCCGCCTAATGCATTATCTGATTAGCCTGTGATGACTGTGATTGATGGAACGATTGACCAAACATCTGTCAGATATGCTTTGAGAGGTTTTACCCTCCACAAACACTTACAAGCTCTTCCCCAGATGGACTTGTGAAACATACTGATGAAAGAGCTTTGTTGTGCCACTGTTGTTGAAAAGAGCTGCACACACTGTGGGTGTTAACAATGACCGTTCCTGCACAGCAGTGTGGTTGATGTTTCCTCCCTCCTCTTCATGTCTAATGTCCTCAATTATATCGTCACATCAAAGTGTGCTTACTTTGCAAAGCTTCTCTCTTGGCCTGTGGTTTGATCACAGATAATGTGCCGTTACAGATCTAGACTTGGTGGTTTGTTTTGTCTGGTGCTGCAACAATTTTGGTTTTTATTACAACAGTCCAAAAAGTTGATTTAAATGAGTGTTTGCTTGTTGTATCCAAAATAGTTCAAAGAAGTTGGCTGAGGTTGTATTGAAGTCAAAGAAGCAGCTGAGGACGCAGCAGCCCTGGGGGCTTTAACATGTGAACTGATTATCTTCTGACTGCCGGCAAGACTTTAACCATCGGACTTTGTCATTTGTTCTGTACGTCTGATACAAGGCCTCTGATTGCTGCCTTGGGAATGTCGAAGAAAGTGTCAGACTATCGCAGGAGTGGGCAACTGGCAGCCCAGGGCCACATGCGGCCCTTCACCTCACTCAGTGCAGCCCACCAATCATTTCCAAAATATTAAAAATAATATAAGATATTTCTACTAACCTTTGATTGCTGGTTCATGTTTTTTTCACAAGTCATTAAAGAACGTACTCTGCTATGATTGTATCTCTAAATATCTTTTATAAGGCATTTAAATATAATATAGAGTATTAGTAAAAAACCATATTTAGAAACAAAAGTAGATGTAATGTATTTGTGCATAAAAAGCTGGTAAACATTCATTCTTTTATTGCATTAAAAAGAAGCTTAAATTGGCTTTAGTTATTTGTCATGCTCATTATATCATGAATTTTAATTGTGTTTGAGTTGAAAAATACATATGTTGGTGTAATCATTTATGAAGCTTTATATCTGCTGTTTTTTGTTTATTTATTTGAATTAAGGCAATAATTTGAATTATTTGAATTAATATCTGAATTTATATGTGTATTAAAGTGCATGCTGTTATTTTATTATCAATGGTGCATTGTGTAGTTTGAAAGTTAGGCTTGTCTACAGTGACACCATAAGCTGCAGTATTTTTACTACATAGTGAAGGATTCGCTTATTAATTTTTTCAATCTAATAAAAAAAACAAATTCAAGCCTAAGAATATGTCCATGCAAAAAAAATGACAGGCCTAACATTGTGAAAACAGCTTAATTTTGCAGTATTTTAATATTAAAAAAAATGCCACAAGTTTGAGTCTCTGTTGCAAAGAAACTTGGCAAAACAGTGCAAAAAATCTTGATTTTTATTTTTTAAATCTGCAACAAAAATTTTAATTAATCAATTTATTTCCCAGCCCTATCTTATAAGAGCCCGTATTCTGTTTTTTTTTTAGTTTTAAATGCTCTTTAGTGTGTTTCACATGTCACCTTCTCATGGTGGTGAGCCTCTAGGCACAAGACAAAAAGTCAGCGGCATCTGGATTTTTCTCTTTCATAGACCATAGAATGAATGCAACATGGCGCCAAGCAGTATTCCCGCAAACCAATCAGAGCCAATAGGAGCAATAGCAGAGCATCTCCGACAGACTGGGAATACAGGTGGATCAGGAGTACTCAGTTAGTGAAAACTAGAAGGTTTTTTAACTTTAGTGATCATGAACATTCTCCAGCAGTCGTCAAATTTGAATATATGAGCCCGAGTTAAGACAAAATACAGGCTTGAAATGCAAGAGGGTACAGCACTGCTGGTGCTCAAAATACACGCAGAATCAGATATGGGCGAAATAATCTTTTAATCACTGCATCATGATGTGGACATAGCTGAAGATGCATCGATGTAGACAGCCATTTTAGTTTACTCTTGCAGAGGCTGCTGCTAGACTGCAGTGTCAGTTTTGTTTCTGAGGAAGAAAGAAACAAGTACAGGAAGATGATGTAGGATTCTACTCACTGCATTACATCGTGATGCAGCATGATATTGAATTGAATCGTTAATAACAGTAATCACATTGAATCTTGTCAAGTATTCAAATTGAATCATGAGACAAGTGAGGATGCACAGCTCTAGCAAGCAAACACAAAGCCTACCTTGCCTTGCCTCTGTTGTACCTTTATCTCCTCCAAAGATGGCACGGAAAGCTGACCTCCCCTCTTTGTCTCAGAGACATTCATATTGAAGGCCAAATGTCTCACTCACTATAACAGAACTGTGTGCAAGACATTAAGGGGAACTTGCAGTCAGATCCTTTTATTGAGTTTCTTTCCTTTATTCAATTTTGTAAAAGCTCTAAACTATCCTCCGCCTTTTAGACACTCAAGACAGCGACGCTCTGTGATGGGCATCGCCAACAAAACACACCCCTTCCTCACCACGGCCCCCAGCCCCACCCAGAGCACGGGCAGCCCAGATAACGAGGACGAGGAAACCTTTGAGAGCACAAAGACTGTCGTCACTGTCCACGCAAAGGAGTCCACTGTCATCTCAAACCTGCGCCACTTCACCAGCTACCAGATTGAGATCCACGCCTGCAACCACCCGACTGACCCAGCTCGATGCAGCATGGCGGCCTACGTCAGTGCTCGCACAATGCCTGAGGGTAAGAGTCTGAGCCTATGAGAGTTCCTCTTTTTAAAGACACAGCGTGCCACTTTTTCACCTCTTAATGGTAGTTTTAAAGTTAAAGACTACACAGCTGTCCACAGGAGGAATGGCCCAGTCCTCTTCTTTCAGAGCTGTGCCATTATGGCGATATGAAGCCTTCTAGTTCACACGCTAATCCAGTGCTAGAAAGAAGCCAGCTAGTACTGTGTATACCTCCACCTCTTTCGGAGCCTCATTTCCACTTAATTTTACTTATTTTCCTTCATAAGGAAGTTGATACTGCTTAAAGACTCTGCACGTTGCAACCTGCTTACTTAATTTTTATGCTCTTTTCATTTGTTTTTATTTTTACTTGAATTTATTTTATCTTTATTATTTTTTTTAATGCTACTGTCTATTCTAATGTCTTCATCTGTTATTTCCAACTGCTATACTGTGTATAAGAGCAACTGAAACAACTGAATTTCCCCTTGGGGATTAATAAAGTATTTCTGATTCTGATTCTGATCTGATCCCATTGTTGTAATGCTTGATAAAATGGCGAAGACAAAAAGATGAAGTAAGAAGTGACAGATGAAGCAAAAAAGAAAGCACTTAAGCAAAAGCCAGGCAAAATAATATGATAGATGCCAGAGTTAATCTGCATGTTGGATCAACTTTGAAACTACTTTTATAAGGTGGAAAGTAAAATACTGTTGCTATAATCAATCAATCAATCAAACTTGCATTTGTGGGGGTTTGTTGAAGCACAATGTCTTCAACAAACAAACGAACATGTTTCAGTCACATGAACTACGAGGTCAGTTAAAAAACAAATCTCTTGTGTCATATTTACTCTGAACAGATCTTGTTTAATTCAACTGATAACTGATCAATTATTCCTGATCTCCGCAGACAAAGCTGATGACATCACCGGTCCTATTAACTACGATGTGTCCGAAAACACGGTGCTCATCACATGGCAGGAGCCGGCAGCTCCTAACGGTATGATCATCCTGTACGAGGTCAACTACAAGAGACTTGGAGACTCAGAGGTGAGCAAACACACATCTGTCCTGGCCTTATCGCTTCAGTGCAGGTTCTGATGTGATGGTTCAGGTCTCTGCGTGCATGAGTTCACTCAAAGTTCACCACAGCACATAAGCATAGATGCTCTTTCTTAATTAGAAAACACTCGTTTGTTTCTTCATTAAACACAAAGCTCGTACGAGGAATGAAAGACGGCATTAAAGGAGCTGCCCCGTCAAATCAGAGGCAATACTCATCACTGGAAATGCGTTTAGAAATGAAACCGTATGGTCTCCTTGATGAGATGAGTAAACGAAGGAGTCATTGACGCTTTGCAGAATGCTTTAGCTGCTGAGAAGACGGATATACAAATCATTTGTCAAGGGGGTTATGTTTTTGTCTGTTTGTTTATTTGTTTGCAAGATTACGCAAAAACTACTGGGGGGATTTTGGTAATGGCCCAACTTAAAAATGATTAGATTTGATGGTGATCCAGATAACCGCCGTTAGTGAATGATCGATTTTGCTTAATAACTGTTTAATAGTGATATCAACATGATTCTGAGTGCTAGGTGTGGGTTTTCAGGGTCAAAGAATCATATTATGATGGTAACTTTATCATGCAACTATTGCTTATAGATGTAACAGCAATATGTGAGCTACCTTAGCGAAAGATTTGTGCTCTCTGATCGCTTTCTAGTTTTATTTGTAAACACTAATGAAGCCCCCCAAACACAAAACATGGATCGGTTTTAATCTATGAAGACAAACAGTATAGCTTTCCATATCAAAGTCAAATGTTTAAACATGAATTTGTTGAATTAGGGACGTCCAAACTTTTTCTGTGAGGGATGCATAGTGAAAAATACACATGCAATTTCCATATCTTTTGCTTCTTTATATATAAATTTTATGGATTTTGAGTTGAAAAAATGCGCAAACAATTGAGAAGGAAAACGCTGACATCTTATCTTTACGTTCAGAAGAACAAGCACAAAGTACATAAAGCTGCTGAACTCTGAATTAAATGTGGTGCTTGAAGATGGATAGTAACCTGCGCTTTGAACGTTATACAGTGCAGATTGGGCAAATGAATAGATTAACAGTGTTCCTCAAAGTATTTATGGTAACTATAACTATCACTGGAGTGTTAATAGACTACAAACAGAAGAAAAAAGGAGGTACATTTGGAAAGTGCAGGTTCAAGAAAATTAGGCTTTAAGATGTAGAAATTACAAAGTGCCCTGAAGGATATGCTGAAACGATTTTAAACTTTAATCAAAGACATGAAATTAAAAAACAGCAGTACAAAAATCGTGCCATCTCCTTCATTTGGGAGTAAAAGCTCTTAAAAAGTCTTCAATCTGACTCAACAGCATAACAATTTATGTAATGTGTTGATTTTTTTATCACAAACAAAATCAATTCACTATCGGAAAACAAAGTCCATTAACCCAATAATGAGTCATTTATCAATGTTAATTCTCAATAAAGCATGGGAATTTGCTTTCTGTCTAAATTTTGCAATATGCTGACAACATTTTGAAAGGTCACTACACACACTTTACAGTATTTTTCATATTGAAAATGTCTGATCAGCCAAAACTCAGTGTTCTATTTTGGGCTTAATCGAGTTTGACCTTTGTGAAATTGCTAAGGGCTGATTAACATTAGCCCACAGACCATAGTTTGGACACCCCTGTATTAATGCACACTGCTTGTCCTAAAGTGCTGACCCTCTCTTCTCTTCCTCCTGCAGGAGCTTCACTATTGTGTGTCCAGAAACATGTTTAAAGTGACCCGAGGTGCAAAGCTGAAAGTGATGCACCCTGGGAATTACACAGTGAGGATCAGGGCCACCTCACTGGCTGGAAATGGATCCTGGACTGAGCCTACGTACTTCTATGTCCAGGACGCAAGTAAGTATCTGCTAAGAAGGGACACATAGATGTATTTATGGTATTGATCATGTTTTTGGTACAAATTAGAAATGACTGAATAGTTCCATAAACAGCATACATAGGACACACATGTAAACCTCAATTTCAGATGGTATGTGTTCACAGAGCAGCATACTGATCCTGCTGCGGTTCATTTTGTGTTGATTACGAGTTGGTTGTCTAACCTTTGACCCACTGTCATGTTATTCAACAGGTGATCCCCTCTACGTCGTGAAGATCGTCATTGGACCAGTCATCTGCTTTGTCCTGCTGCTGGGTGTGGCTTTGACCGGCTTTGTCATTTTCAGAAAGAAGTAAGAAATCCAGCTTTATCCCTTCTCTCCTTTTTATGCTTTGAATATATTTTCATTTAGTTTATTTTTAATCTGCTCTTTTTCTTCCTTCAGTCAAACTCAAGGGCCAAGTGGTCCCATCTACGCCTCTTCAAACCCCGAGTATCTCAGTGCGAATGATGGTAAGACTGGGTTCGAACTTGTAGATATACAGGAAGATCAAAAATGAACAAAAGTATTGGCTCAATAGTCCGCATTAAACAGAAAGTACATGTTCAAAATGCAGGAGGATCAGGTTGATGCTTTTTATCCTGCCCATTATTTACTTTTTGAACTCATATTCAACACAGATGTTACACCGTTACCAGAAGACAAAATGAATTGTTGTATTTAACAAGCTCTGCATCATCTCTGTCCCTATCAGAAGTAGTATTTTTGTACAATTTTTGATAAAAATAAATTTTTTGCTTCAAGTTCATCCTTCAAACTATTTCTCAAATCCAGCCCACAGATTATTGAGCACTAATTCTTCAATTTATGGATTACCAAATATAGTTTTTTAATAAGTTTTAATTAAAATCTTTGAGACCATAAAGGCCACAATGATGAAAGTTGTCCCTACTTTCATAGGGCCAAGTTGTAACAATCTGAAACATACTCTCAATGAGACTATCCAAAATGAGGATGATATAACAAAAGTATGAATATGGTCACTATCGAGGAGAAGCCTCACATCTCCATTTTTCATGATGTTCATGTTTTTCATAAATCAGTGCTCTACCCTTTATGACTATGTGTGGTTTCATATTTTCTAAACCTACGATAAGAAGAAAAACCTTTTTCAAATCAAGATATTACATTATTTATGTTAAAAGATTTGAGCATTTTTTTTGTTTGCATGAAAAGTAGTAATTTGTGAGATATGAAGTTTTTTAGTCATTGTTAATTTCCTGTTAGGCACACGTACTGTCTGTATGAAAAGTTCTTGTGCTCTTAAAAAACTTTGAGCAGTAAAGTCACTTCTTGGACTTATTTGGATAAAAATGCTGTTTTCCACTTGCCGGTCAAAACACTCTGAGAAATACTGGGAAAAATCTCTGAATGTTTCCCACATGATTTGCGCACGTGCAGACTGAGTGAATTTCAGTAAATAAACATTTGGCACCAATAAAACTGCTTTTCCCTCTGAGTGCCTGCTTTAGTTAAGCTGCTGCTGGCAAAAACAGAAACAAACAAACTCAAATTAGGTTCAGGGAATTTAATTTACCTAAAATAACAGCAGTCATTGGAGGGAGTTTTGGAGAAGTCTGATGGCAGATTATTCAGTTAGCATGCTTTGACTAACCTGCATCCTGTGTGTATTTTTCTTGATTATTACGTGTAAACTTTGTCTGCAGTGTACGAGGAGGACGAGTGGGAGGTAGCCAGAGAGAAGATCAGCATTCTGAGGGAACTGGGCCAGGGCTCCTTTGGCATGGTGTACGAGGGCATCGCCAAGGACATCGTCAAAGGCGAGCCAGATACACGGGTGGCGGTGAAGACGGTGAACGAGTCGGCCAGCCTGAGGGAGAGGATTGAGTTCCTGAATGAGGCGTCGGTCATGAAGGCCTTCAGCTGCCACCATGTGGTACGACGAGACTTCTCTTTAAAAACAGATTTTCTGTATAAAATAGAGCTGGACAACACATCAAGTCTTCAAGATACATGGATATATTTTCAAATCAATCCATCAGTCAATCTTTATTTGTATAGCGCCAGTTCAAAACAAGTGTTATGTCAAGGCACTTTACAACAGAGCAGGCTGAAGCCATTTTATAGATACACATATATGCATATATACATCTAGATATAATATATATATATTTGTATAAACACATACATACATCCAGAGATGTATCCATTCAGGCAGAGACGAAGGGACTAAAAATAAGAATTTATGATAGTGACAAACCCATGGACGTCCACATCATAGATCTGTCTTTATCACATTTGTCTCTGCTGAATATAGATTAAATCAGTCTTTATTGGTATAGAGCCATATTTGTCTTTGTTGAATATAAATTTATTAATGCTAAGCCCCTTGAGACGTGGCATCTCATTTTTAAGAAGAACCTCATATCAATGTAGTTGCAAAGATAGTCAAATGAGATCCTTAAGAAGTCATGAATTACATTCTAGATGTTAAAGGTTATGAAATGTCTTTAAAAATTTGTATTCCTATTGATGAGAGGTCTTAAAATGTAGATGACAGTTTGACTGACATGTCTGGATACTCTGGCACTGCTTTTTTAGGATTATATAATTTTTTAAATGTCCTTGGAGGTTTGCTTTTTTACAGTTACAGTTTAACAGTTTACAGTGTTCCTCAAAGTATTTATGATAAGTATTACTATCACTGGAGCATAAATAGACCACAAACAGGGGAAAAAGGAAAAAAGCTTGGAAAATGCTGGTTTCTGTAAATTTGGCTTTAAGATGTAGAAATTATGAGGTGTCCTGAAAGATATGCTGAACAGATTTTTTACTTTAAATGAGAATCAAAGACATGAAATCCTCCCAAAAAATGGCACAAAAATTGCATCATCTCCTTCATTTTGGGGGTAAAAGTTCTTAAAAGTCTTCAGTCTGACTCAACAGCATAACAATTTATGTACAGTATCTAATTAAAGATAGAATTTTATCATTAGCTAAAGTCAAGCAATATTGATAATTTAAGATCAATTTACCATAGAAAAACAACATCCACAGGACAAATATTGGGTCAATGATTGATTTTATTTCCCAAAAAAAGGATGGAAATCGACATTCGGTCTAAATTGTGCAAATATGCCGACAGCATTCGGAGAATTCAGTTAAAATTAAAAAGGTGAACGTCTCTGCCCCTTTTGCTAACCTTTGTATGAAATTCAAACTACAGAAACTTGACAGTCTCTGAAGATAAAGTTCCTGTAAATTTAGCTACCACTTATCATAAAATGATCAGTGTTTTTGTAAAATACAGATGAATATGTAGGAGTTTGATTTCACATCTTGACCAAAAAAGCTCAATATTGGGTGTGAGGATCTCTAGTTTTGCCACCATGATATCAAACAGAAACCAATATAGTTTAAGTGTCACATAATATAATATCAAAGTGTATAAATCAGGTATTGTGACAGCCATTTCTCATTTCTTAACAGGAGAAAAACTACCAGTATTGTGTATTCCATTAAGGACTGATTTTTGGTCCAGATTGCCCATCCCTACTTGAATAACAATCCGTAAAAATATGTCACAAAGTGTTTGAATCAACAGCTGGAGGCTCTCCTGTTTAAGGTTAAAGTGTCTCTTCATTTCTAAGCACAAGACAAGGACCTGTCTTTGTTTTGTAAAGGTTATTTCCTGCTGTCATCGGATTTATTGTCATCATGCCATCTGTAAACAAACCAGGCTGTACTGAACACGTCTTTATTCTTGTCTCTCAGGTGCGGCTGCTGGGCGTTGTGTCTAAAGGTCAGCCCACGCTGGTGGTGATGGAGCTGATGACCCACGGAGACCTGAAGAGCTACCTGCGCTCTCTGAGACCAGACGCTGAGGTAACGACAAACCCCAAAGCACATACAGCCTGATAGACTGTAACTTAGTCATTGTTGTGGTTTCACTGTGGAGATGATTGGCTGATCTAAAAGAGCTAAACATCAGATGTACTAAAATGTCGTTTTGGATTTGATGTGGATGTTGACGACAACTGAATTGAAATTTAAGATTTGACTTCAGCCTTAGTTCAACCTATCGCAGCTGGTGCATCACTTAAAGTAGGTTTTCTTAGTTATAAGTTCAACGAAACCTTCAAACTGTTCTGCATTTAAACTGTCACATAGCTGGTTCAACCTGGTGCTGAACCAAGTCTTAGTTTATCAAACAGAGGGGAAAAAGGGAAATAAGTTTGGAAAATGCAGGTTCAAGAAAATTCAGCTTTAAGATGTAGAAATTACAAGGCATTCTAAAAGATGTGCTGAAAAGATTTTTAACTTTAAATGGGAATCAAAGGCATGAAATCCTAACAAAGGGTACAAAAATCGCATCTCCTTCATTTGGGAGTAAAAGCTCTTGAGTAGTTGTAAATCTGACTCAACTGGATAACAATTTATGCATTGTGTTGATGTTTTAAGATGGATTTTTTATCATTTTTTGAGATGAATTTTTATCACTAGCAAAAGTCAAGCAATTTTGATAATATAAGATCAATTTACCATAGAAAAACACAGTCCACAGGCCAAATATTGGGTGATTTATTGATGTTAATTGTCAAAAAAAATGCATGGAAATTTGCATTCTGTCTAAATTGTGCAAATATGCCAACAACGTTTTGAAAAGTCAGTTAAAATCAACAAGGTAAAAGGGTCTCTGCCCCTTACAGAAATATTAGTGTTTGATCATATAAAAAATCTCTAAAGGTCATTGAGTTCCTGCAGCTTTCACTGCCACTGATCACTAAATGATCAATGTTTTTGTAAAATACAGATGAATATGTCAGAGTTTGATTTCAGATCGAAGATAAAGTGTGTGAAAATGAGTTTTACTGCACCAAAAGTGACACCTAACAGCAAACTGAACACTGGTACAGAGCATGCAAAGACTCTTTATATTCGATCACAAATTAGAATTATTCCACTAGATACTGATATTTTAATTTTTTCATATTTTAACCAGAAGAGCTCCCAGATCACAAACCACCAAGCCTATCACGTAATGTTAACAAATCCTTTGTAATAAATTCCTGGATCTGCATCGTGACTCAGATCAGATCACCAAAATATAATCACTTCTCTCTTGTGCCATGACCAACATTCCCCAAACTTCTCATCAAAATCCGTTGGGACGTTTTTGAGTTATCAGTGAAAATGTGGGAAAGCTGCCCGAGATCCACATCTGTGCTCTCCACTAAAATCTGATCTCGTCTCCCTTGTGCCATGACCAACAAACTTCATCAAAATCAGATGAGAACTTATTTGTTTTTTTTTGCTCACAGACAGACAGATGCACTAGCAGATGTTTGTCAGACAAATAAAAAAACCACCTCAGTGGTTGCTGAAGTTGTTTTGTTGTTCAGAAGTTACCACGAGGTTGTTTTCATTCATATTACTGTCTGACATAACCACATCTTCATGTCATTTTAACTAGTTTTCATTTCCTTCAATTAAAATGCTTAGCAGAGAAGTTCCAGTAAAGCTCATTAATGCACACAGAAGAATTGTTGTTTACCATAAAACAAAATGTTAGTTTTACTCAAACACAGGCCTGTATTTGTCTGTTGCTGTAACACAGTATGAGACTCCTGATATTAAATATGTTCAATAATTGTGTTCAACTCCCTTGTTATTAAGATCCCTCTAGTTTCCAATATCTATATCAGAGCTGAAGCGTCATCACAGATGTACAAATACTGGACAACTTAAAAACATAAATATTTGAATAACAGTTAAGCATGAAGAAATGTGAACTCTCCCTGTGGCACACTGACAAACTCTCTCTGCTGTTTTTGTTTTTTAGCCAATTTGTTGACATTCACAACATAATCACATCAGCCGAATGAACTAATCTTAGATGAAGGACTTGTTGATCTGTTTGTAATGTGAGAAACACCCGCACCTGTTACACCTTTGCTCGTTACGGTTGTGAAAAATAAAGTCAGTGTTGTGTTTGATCTTGGTGTGTTTACAGAGGACTAACAGCACGTCACTTCTAAAGTGTTTAAATATACAGAAATGTGCTCTGTGGTGGAAATTAAACAAAAATAAATTTACTATTATATGATTTTTTAGTAGATGTGAATCTAAAGTCAAGTGTTAAAGGCATCAATGAATTGTTGAGATTAAACTGAAAAAACATCTTGTGTTTTCAGAATAACCCTGGACGTCCACCGCCCACTCTGAAGGAGATGATACAAATGGCGGCCGAGATCGCAGACGGCATGGCTTACCTGAACGCAAAGAAGTTTGTCCACAGAGATCTGGCTGCCAGAAACTGTATGGTAGCTCACGATCTCACCGTCAAAATAGGAGGTAAGTTCTTTGCTATGTATGAATTGAAGAAGTTTATTAAGTCAGTTTGTTCATGTTTCTGTGTTTTTAATGATTTCATCCAAAAGTTCAACATTAATATTGCTGTGAAAGCTGTGGGCTTTGTCACTTACATTTCTGTGCCAGTAGACCGAATTATAAAACTAGTATTTACGCTCATGTGGGGAATTTATAAGGCAGAAATAAAGTCAGAAGAGTTCCTGAAGTTTAAAGGGATATGCCAACTTTTTTTTCTTTTTGTGTCTTGCCTCACTCCTGAGTCCATGACAAGCAGATAGACACCACTCTTTCACCACTAGTTAGCTTTAGCTCAAACACTGGGAATCAGTGTGTAGTGTTAGCCTGCCTCTGTCAGTCATCAGATAAACTCTTCAGCAGATCTAAACAGTCCTGTGTGCTTGTTGTTATTGTTACATTATCTATTTTTAGGCTAAGATTAGCACTTTATGTCATTTTGGAGGGAAATACATTTGATAGTAAAACCCGAAGAAATCATCCTCGTCCTCTCTTACGAAGTCGGCCATAATCCTTAGTACCAGTCTTCTTCTACTCGTAAACAGAGGCTTTGTTTTGTTGATGTACTTACAAGCACGTCCGTGGTGGTTTGCGCATGCACCCTGCAGTTAAGTTTCATATGTGTTTCTTTGGAAAACTACATGAAGTGCTAATCTTAGTCTAAATGTAGGTAATGTAACATTAGGCGGTAAAAAAAATGAGTCACAACGAGCACACAGGACCATTTAGAGTTGCTGAAAAGCTTATCTGATGACTGTGTGCAGGGGCAGGCTAGCTATACCTACTGACTCTCAGTGTTTGAGCTAAGCTAATTAGCGCTGGGTGAGCTCTACCCATCTTTTCCTTATTCACCCACCCACAGTCGAGAGAATGGTGTCTATCTGCTTGTCATGGACTCGGAAATGAGGCAGGACACGAAAACAAAAAATAAGTTGGCATATCCCTTTAAGATCCTGAGAATGGAAGATGCGAATGAGAAACACAAAGTCTGCTTTTTGACACATTTAACTGTACATGTAATGTTTTTTGCTTGATAAGGCCCTTTGTTTGCTTTGTTTATGGCTTGTTATTAGAAATGCATTAGCTGAGTACTGGTGTCAGCCAGTAGAAGACCGTCTGCAAATATGTGGTATGCACTGAAGCCAGTTGTGGATCAGCTGTCCTGCTTTGGAGAGGAGGTTTTTGTATTGGACAGAGGAAGCCACATCTGGTGGTGCCTTCTTAGGATCTGCCACTGATGTGTTTGGCTCATGGACATAACCAGACATATAGTTTAGGAAACTCATGGGAAATGCAAATGTGGGTTAAAGTCTCCTTTCAGCTACAGCAGAACCTCCAAAACCAAAGATATCTACAGTTTATTACGCCAAGGATAACACGATTGCACTCCAAATACACACTGCAGTGGTTAGACATGGTCCCGAATCTTGTTATTTAAAATTACACAGAATGTGACTTCCTGGCTTCGTCCAACACACAAACCAAACCACCTTCTGTCAACAAAATCATTCAAGCCAACACAAAAGGTGTTTATTCAGCCTCTAGACACACACGCCAACCCGTGGAAAGCAGCAGTGTGACGGGTTTGAGTGTATTATTCCTCTTAGTCATCTAACCCCCTCTCTCCTCACGCAGACTTCGGGATGACCAGAGACATCTACGAGACCGACTACTACAGGAAGGGAGGGAAAGGTCTTCTGCCCGTCAGGTGGATGGCACCTGAGTCTCTGAAGGACGGGGTCTTCACCGCACATTCAGACTGCTGGTCAGTGATGCCTCTGTTAACAGGAGTGGGGACAGCGTATTTATGTAGCTATTATTTTATATGTATAAAAATGCACTGGTAGACTTGAGGGGTTGCATTAGTTAGTCGTCTAGATGACCAGTCGAGTTTGTGTGATGACTCTTTTTGCTTAAAGTTGACTAGTCGCGTATCACATGATGAGGCATAAACAGTTTTTTTTTTTAATGTGCAAAACAGTTTTTAATGATCAGTATTGTACAATAATACAACAGCTTTAGAGTGGTGAAGGAATCAGTCAAAAAACACAGAAGTGAACATTTTAGCACATCAGGTTCCCAAGACCAAAAGTATGTGGGATTTTTCAGTAGCCTCCCTGATAAGTACCTGAAGTAAGGTCTGTGATGAACACATGCAAATGAGATCCAAACGTTTCATTTCACTACATAAAATGCTTGTGATACTGCCTGCTTTTTGATAGTAAGCATTATTGCGTTAAAATGGTGGTTGCTAGTGAACTCCTAACAAGGACTACAAAAATGTCTGGGTACCCTAATCCAATCATTACTGATGATTTTTATCAACTTGATCAGGACATTTTTTTTTTATTATTTGTGAAATTGTAACATTAACAGTGATACAAGAGAGACAACAGAGAGAGAGAAAAAAAAGCAATTAATAGTAACAGACAGACAAACTATAGATATTTACAAACAGAAAACGTTTCTTTTTTTAATTATTATTATTAATCTCAAACTTAAAATAAAACAAAAAACAAAAAAAAAACAGACAGTTTAGTCAAGGCAACATAATACATATGTACATTGGACAGCTGTATATGTCCAACAACTAAACTTATACATGTGAATACATACACATATATGTCACACCCTGTTTGAGAAGGGACAGAGTGAAGCTAAGAGCTTATTTAGTCCTGCCCCTTCCCTACAAATCAGTTCCATTACAGAAACAAAAACATATTAATAATAATAATTACTAGTAATTAATAATTCGCAAGCACCTCAGAAAAGTATTGATGTATATGTTAAATATAGATCTATACAGATCTACACATCATACACATAGTATATATATTATACACATATATAAATATTTACATATCATCAGTAATGTTTGAACATAAATACTTATCTAAATGCACACTTTTGTCTTCATAATCATATATCTCATAATTAAGTGTATACAAACAGTAAGCTTCTCCACAAAAAATATCTGTTCTAAACTAAATTTTATGTTATTTACTATAATTAATTGCATTTGTTTATAATGATCAGTGTTAATATGTACACTTAAAATTAATTATATGGTCACAAACTATTTTGGTATAAAACCAAGTTATCGTTTAATAGAAATGCTATACTTTTAAGAGTTATATGGACCATCAGACAAATGAAATTACATTCACCCCTGAAATTGTAGCCCCCCTCTCAATAGTTTGTGGTTGATGTAAAGCACAACTGAGGAGGTAGATAGATTTTCTTACCGGATATCAAGTAAGCAAGAGCATAAGAAAGAGGGGAAACAAAACAAAACAAAATAATAATAATAATAATAATAATAATAAAAGAATAAAAATTGAAAATAGATTAAATTTTAAAATTTTAGGCATAAACATCATTGACTTCTTAGAGAAGACAGCAGGTGATGACTTAGTCAACCCAATATCACCAACAGGCAGAGAGCGAGTCATCATCCAGCCACATTCATGCCATTTCCTTCAACACAAACCTGGACCATGGATCCAAAGGATCTGTTAATACAAATGCTGCCAGTGTTAAGGAGGAGACCTGGTGTTATTGTTTTTTAAGTGACTGTGTTGGCTGGTGAGTCATGGCTGCTTGTGTGTGTGTGGTTTCCATGGTTATAACAGTTGCTGAAACCAACCGAGAAACTTTTTAGTAACAGAATTTGATCATGAGTATCAGATATGTTTGAATTGAAAACAAACGGAGAAATATTTATTCAGCATGCCTGCTATCACCAGTTAACACAGCTGCAAGTTAAACCATAACACCAGCAGATTATGGTGGAAGGAATAGATATGAAACTAAAACAGCTTTGCGTAGAAATTGCAAAAACAAGTGGTATATCATGAACATATTTACAAGGAGATAAAAAGTGTTTGATGGTGCATTTAGTGTGGATGGGGATGTTTTTGAAAACAGAGGAAAACCTCTGTTTTTGGATCTACCAGACTACATGTGGGCAAACCCTGAGTCTGAACTTCACGGCTACTCCAGCAGGCTGATGGCTCGGTTAGCATGTAATAGCCAGCAGAAGTGTAAACAATCGATGGTGGAAAAAGATGACACTAAAGGTGCAGCAAATAGACCTGTGTTAATTGGACTGGAAGTTGTCACAGAGGAAGACAGTACTCACATTTACTGCCTCTGGTAGACCCCAAAAACTGGTTGAGACTTAAAAACAAGTGCAATTTATAATCCAGATTTTATAGAACTTTATTTTTCCTATTATGGTGACTTTTTATTTGATTTACTAGGATGGTTTGGTCTACATCTGTAAGAATATCCTTTTAATTAGAATTAATTGAGCTTCACCATTATGAATAAAAAACAAAATGATAACATTCATGTACAAATATACTTTTAACCCTATAATAATTTCTCTTCATATCAGATCAGTTTTATTATATAATTTAGGGAGTAATCATTTAATAAACCTAATGTCTAATTCGAATAATGTCCTGTTGAGTAGGACATAAAGTCAGAGCAGAACAACAACAGTGCTCACAGTACAAACACAAAAACAGGACCAGGTCTGATGTGCGTAGTGAACCTGTTTTTCCTCCTCTGACCATGTTTTTCTGCAGCGTTCCCCGCTGTCCCTGCCCTGAATCGACCTGCTCTCTGCCTCAAGTGTTTACCAACAGATTAACTCTGTCAGCTATCTAATTGCTGTGTCCTCATTCTCCCCGTGTCTCCGCTGTTTCCCCTCACTCGTCTGTGTGTCAGGTCATTTGGGGTTGTTCTGTGGGAGATCAGCACGCTGGCCGAGCAGCCGTACCAGGGCCTGTCCAACGAGCAGGTCCTCAAGTTCGTCATGGACGGGAACTACCTGGACCGGCCGGACAACTGCGCAGACAGACTGTGAGTCCACAATGAGGGATTATTTTATTTAAAGGCAAAGATGCACAGATCTCTCAGGTGTTTTAAACTTTATGAAGAGAAATGTTTTTTTCCCAATATTTTTTTGGCATTTTCTACAAACAAAAGATAAAACATAAAACACACAGCAACAGCTTAACAAACCCAGGCCCTCCCTTTGCCTTTAGCAATGTACGTTAGTCTCTCCAAACCAATATGTTCTGAAAGTTCCCTTGTCCACATTCTCAATGTCGGACAAACATTTTACAACATCTTTCCAAAGGTCCTGGATATTTGGACATTTCCATAGTCAGTGGATAAGAGTACCCTTTTCATTAACACATTTAGTCCAAACATCTGGAATATTAACCAACATATGATGGAGTTTGACAGGAGCTACACACATTCTTGTCAACCATTTATATTGAAGTAATTTCAATCTTGTATTTATTGTCTGTTTCTGTGCCTTTAAACAAGCATCATGCCAGTCTGCTTCATCAATATCTTCTTGCATGTCGTTTCTCCAGGCATTAAGTTTGTCTAGTGTTGACTCCTTGGCATTTGATATCAATACATTGTAATATTTAGAGATGTGACCTTTTTCCTCCAAATTATCCAGGGTTATCTTCACTATTTCCATCAAAGATGGAATACACATAATCTCCCTAGACTTTGATAACATGAAGTTTTTAAACTGAAAATATTTAAAGAAAGAGAAATGTATTGTTAATGATATTTTACGGGGCATTTTTTTTAAAGGAGGTGCTCCAGCTGCATGCATTTGTTGACATACAGAAGGTGAACTTAATTTTCGGATAAGTGCCAGTACTACTATTTTGATAAATCTCACTCTCCCTGTATCCTCCCGCAGACACAACCTGATGCAGATGTGCTGGCAGTACAACCCCAAGATGCGTCCCACCTTCCAGGAGATCATCGAGATGCTGCGCGAGGACCTGCACCCTTCCTTCCAGGAGGTCTCCTTCTTCTACAGCGAGGAGAACAAACCGCCGGAGAGCGAGGACTTCGACCTGGACATGGAGAACATGGAGAGCATCCCGCTGGACCCATCGTCGTACTCCCAGAGGGAGCACTGTTTGGACAGAGACGAGGCCTCCTCCATGGGCCTGAGGGGCAGTTACGAGGAGCACCACATCCCCTTCACACACATGAACGGGGGAAAGACCAACGGACGAATACTGGCCCTGCCGCGGTCCAGCCCCTCCTAACAGACTGCACACCTGCCCAGCCCAAACATGTTGATGATATAGAGTTAAATATATTTTTGTTTTTTGTTGTCATTTTATAGAGATCACACTTTATCACTCTTTTCAGACGCCGCTCAGTGCATTTCTCAGGACCTTATTTTTCTTCTCTGATGCCACAAACACACTACAGCTCGTCCAAACATGGATGCCAGACGACACTTTTTGTATTTAAGGATGAACCTCCCTCGTCCCTTGTTCATGATTGTAGTTTATATACTGTATATATATTGCCAAGTTTGTGCTAGACTGGGTGGATTATTGGATTCAACTGTGAAACAAACTCTTGACAAACAAGAAGGCTGCTAAACCCACTGTCCCCTCCTGAGTCCAGACTGTGTCCCCGCCCCCCGTCTCTGATTCAACACGAGGGTTCAGATCCCTCGGTTGCTTCGTTTTGAAAAAAGAAAAAGTGCCCTTCTATTTTGTCTGTTGCCTACATCAGTTGTCATGGACTTGTGTCTGAGTCTTTGTACGCATGATAATGATAAACTGAAAGACTTGGATGCTGGATGTTTACCCATCCTCGAACAAACTCTGATCCACTGGAGAAGCTGGTTGAAGTGGCTTACCTCCTCACATTGTGCAGTATTCCAAAACACAGGCACACAGAATGAACACAGGACTTTTGTCGGGTTATATTTTTTTAAACTTGTCTCTTTCTTTCTTTTATTTTTCTCAGTTTTGAGTTTTCACATTTACAGCTGAAGGATATTTAAACCGTTTTTTCAAAAACATGTTGGTGAACGAGTTCCTCAGATTGACCAATAGCTGCTTCTTTGGTATATTTTAGTGGGTCTAGAAGATTAAAAAAGTATATAAATATATATATAAATATATTATTGATGTTTTTTGTACATAGTTGATATGTTGTCATTCTCGAGGTATTTCCGGTCATAGAAAATGTTTTTACATGTTAGTCTCTTATGTTTATTTTTTCTAATCCAGAAACTCATGCTAAGTCGCTTTTTTTGGACTCCTGATCAACCAGCAGCACTTGGTCTTTTTGCTCTGCGATGCCTCAGAGGAGGAAGAGTGTGTGGCGTCTTCAGCTTAAGATGTCTGCCCATCATATCAAGATCAAATAAAATAGTGCTGTAAATAATGCAGCAAGGTGCATTCATGAAGGGGCTCCACCAGTGTCTCTCTTCTGCTTCCTCTCTTTTACAACACGAGTTTCTTTGTGCTTCTGTCTTAAAAAACTGGATCTTTCATTTGTTCTCAGTTCCCCTTGGGTCTGCCACACTGTTCAAAGGTTCTCTGTTCAATATCCATCAGTTATTTAAAGCTCCTCATTCCCCTTTAGATCAAGGGGGTGCTGGAGCCAATAAGCATTGGGTGAGCGTGGCCAATCACAAAACCATTGAGACAACCATTCACTCACACCATTCACACCCAACGGTAATTTAGAGTATGTAGAGTAATAATAGAGCATGTTCTCGGTCTGTGGGAGGATACCGGAGAACCGAGAGGAAACCTACACAAGCACAGGAAGAATATGCAAACTCCATACAGAACTCGGAGAGCGCAAACCTCCGCCAAGGTAGCTCACATATTGCTGTTACATCTATAAGCAATAGTTCCATGATAAAGTTACCATCATAATATGATCCCTTGACCCTGAAAACCCACACCAAGCATACAGAATCATGTCGATATCATTATTAGTTAGACAGTTATTGAGCAAAAACGATCGTTCACTAATGGCAGTTATCTGGATCACCACCAAAATCTAATCATTTTAAGTTTGGCTATTACCAACATCTGAAAATTTCAGCAAAATCTGTCCAGTAGTTTTTGTGTAATCCTGCTAACAAACAAACAGACTAAGGCCTTGTTTACACAACAACGAAACAACTGAAAACGGAGAATTTTCGTTGTGTTTGTGCCTCCTGTTTACTAGAGAACTGTTCTTGGAGTGCCTGAATCCACAATTTTTTGAAACCAGGGTCCAGAGTAAAAGGTTTTGAAAAAGTTTTCAACATAACCTCCTTGGCGGAGGTAAAAACGCCATCCTACTGGTGAGACAATAACCTGACGTACTAGATCTCTCACATATCTCTCAAGTCCATCCGGGCAACATCCCATAGCAAGTGATTGGGAAGGGCAGATAACCTGGCACAACAGATGGACTGTTCAATATATTTCACCAGTCCTTCTGGGAAAGAGCCCATAGAAAGTGTTTGGCAGGGCAACTATTTAATTTTTGTGAACATTATAAATCCACAATCTGAGGTTTTCAGTAACTCCAAATATCATACAACAAAACTGATAAACTTCCACCCTGGACAAACCCATGATGACACATCAGTACGGTCTAAAACCTGTTTGTTCACTAACTTAAGACTGAAACAATATTAAACAAAGTGCAGTGTAGCATGAACACTTGAAATCATTCTGCCAGAGTCCCACTATTTTACACAAACATGAGATATAATTTGGGATGTTAATGTGCTGCGACTTATGAGGTGCAGATGTACAATCCACAATACATCTCCTCGCTTATCTTGGCTTTTACAATAATATTTACAAAAGTTGAGTTTTTGAAATGAATTGGAGGAAGTAGGTTTCTGTGACTAGTTTAAATGAAGAAGTGCAATAACGCCCCCTGCTGGACACAACTGAGACATAAACTACTATCGTCAGTGTTTTATGGTAGACGACAATGTCATTTAAAAAGAGCTGTGATGTTAACTTTTCCTCATCTCAGATGGAACAAAAACAAAACCTTGATCAAGTGAATCCAATGAAAATGTTTAGTCTGAAAACCAGCTTACTAAAACAGTTTTGCTCTGCACAGGCATGTCTTTAAGTTAATTCATCAAGCTCCCAGCAGTCCATGTAAACATTAAGATTAAGACTTAGTCAGATGTTTTCTTTTGTGTTTTCCTGGATTGTTTTTGGAGAAGAACAAATCAATTAATTAAATGATTAAATGAATAAATAAAAAAACACAGACTGCAGACAGATTATTAACTTCCATAGCTTTCCCATCATCTTTTGCGTTAAAACCTTGGAAAGTTTCTTTTTCTCTCCTAAAGAATAAAACACTAAAAATAACCATCCTGTACATAAGAGATTTAAAAGACCATATACATGTATTTACTGTGAGAAATTTAAGCTAATCACTAAACGAACTGATTAATAATGAAGCCTCTTCGTGTCCTTTAAAAGATGACAGGTGGGAGACAAGATGATTGCTGTTGCCAAACATTTTTCTTTTTAATTCTACATGACAAATAGTGTGGCTTAAAGGTATCTTAGACCATTATATAAAAACAAAAGTGTGCTATCATTCTTAAAAACAAACACGAACAAAAAGTTTCCATGATTCACTGCACAAGAGGAAAAAGACAGCTTTGTCCAATGGGGAAATTCTCTCTTTGATTTTCAATATATTATTTAGTGATTGAATTGTATTCTATTTAATCTTTGTTTTTTCAGTTATTTATTTTGTTGATTTGCGGCCTCAGTGTTCCTAAAACTTGTCTTTATAAAGAAAAGGCATCAAAAGCCCAGCAGTGTTGAGCTGCATCATGTAACACTATTTAATGTTATTTCAACAGAGCTGTATTAATTTAATATAACAGTTGGACCATTTTTGACCCAAATAAACACCATCATGTTTTCTGTAATAGTCTGCCTGTTTGCTAAGGCAACTTAATTCATGAGGCACCATTTATACAAGCAGCTATTCAAAATAATTTGCTGAGCTGAAAGCAGACCTAACAGTAAAGACCTGAAGATGTAAAGTAAGCAAAAAGATTATACAAAGATAAAATTAACATAGATTACAAACTGCTCCAGTTTATTTTTGAGCATCTGTTTTTGCACAGTTAATCATCAGATGTTATTTTACCAATTCTTAGATCAATTGGACTACTATTCTATGATTCAGAGATAGTGAAAATGTACATTTTCTACTGTATTCCAGGTGAATTAACTCTGGCACAATAACACACACCCTGGTTCTGACACTTCTGTAGTAATCTCGCATGTCTTGGATGTCTTTTGGGACCAAGATTATACATACAGCCCTTGCAGTTGTGAAGATTTACTCCATTTATTTGGGTAAGTCAATTTGGAGCAGTGGCAGAAAAAATAGGCACTGCATTGAAGAAGTTAATTAAAAGAAAAGAGGAGGTAAAAAGAGAAGACATCCAGGATAGATTAACCATGTGAACAGATGGAGAAAGACTCAGAATCTCTGGCGTTCTACAAGACTCTGAATCAGCACAGGTTTTGAATTGTTATGGAGGCAAATGCTAGATTGCTGGATATCAAATCAGTTCACGTTAACACAAATATTTATTTAATAAATAAAAGTTGATTAGTTCAGAGTGGTTTTTTTTTGTTGTTGCTGACAAAACATCAAGAAAAAGGACTGCTAGCGTTTGTTTGTTTGTTTGGGGTTTTTTTTTTTTTTTTTTTTTAAGCTGCATTACACCTTCTTCCCCAGCAAGTGGAGTCACTGAGTTTTTACCTTTTCCCACTTTCAACAGGGGATCCCTTATGCATTGTGTGGTTTACAAGAGCAATGTATGATTCTTAATTTAAAAAAAAAGAAATGAATAAAAAAAGGATGTTAATTTATAGTCCTACAAAGTAAATGTTGTTAAACAGTCATGTTAAACATGGGGGTATTTTTGTCACATTAGTCCAGACTGAGGCTCTTGAGTTCTTTTGGATCTTCGTTTTTCGTTTTTGCACTTTACAGACGGTCCCTGCTCATTAACTCAGCTGTGTATGCCTGAGTAGCTTCACAAAATCCAAGGAAAGCCTGAGTTAAGAAGTAGGTGGTAGCTCATTGTCAGCCTTACTGTGCTTGAACAGAGATTTTTTTTTTTTAAATGAAATGTTTCACCGGTTATTTTTTTTTATGGCGCTGAGGTCTGAGCAGCTCTGCGTCAGTTTATGAGTGTCTTCATATTTGAAGATGTGCAGTGAGCTGAGGGGCAGGATGGCGATCACCTTCACGAAGACTTTCAACCTACTCACAGGACTGGCTATTATTTTACAGGTTCACTTGAGCTTTATGAAGCAGAAGTCGGCTTACGGTAAGTTATTAAACTATTTTCTGTAAGTTATTTACTCATTTTAATCCTCCTTGAACGACTGGAAAACAGGTCGGTTGATGAAAAACCGTTTATCAGTGAGTTAGCTCTGGGTTAATTCATCGTTAAATAATAAAAAAAAACATAACTATAATGCTGAAGTACGCTTTTTAGTTTATTCAGCTCTTAAAATAGGTATTTTAATCAATTTTAGCCGAACCTATCATTCAAGAATGTTGACCTAAATCCCAAACGGTAGCGCCATCTTCGCTATTTTTAATATCTTTTTAGTTTGTGCGTCATTTTACGTCAGTTGGACGTCAACGGTTGAGAACTCTACGCACTACATTATTTATCTTTCTCCTTTGCTTGTCGTTTTATTTATTTTTTGTTTGTTCATTTTCATTTTTGGAATAGTTTTTGTATCCAAGATTTTCAATCCTCAATGAGTGTTAAAAAAGTTAATTCAGAAAAACAGCATTTACACATAATGATGCACAATATCATCGATATGATATTGGTAACGGCCGATAATGGAATTTTTGCCGATATTTACAGCCGATTTACTGGCAATAAATCAGCAGTAACATCAGCAAAATACACAAGTGTACCACAATGCATCACCTTCTCATCACTGCATGGGTGTGTTTACAAAACAAGAGTTTCGTTATTTCTAAAGTGAAATTACATCTGTTCCTCACACAAATAGATTGTCACATTGAACAGAAATAAACAGTTAAAGAAAGAAGAAGAAAATTGATCATCAGTGTCAAAGTTTTAGCTCCATGTCTTGACATGTGTTGATTTGTATTTTTACTCATTACCGGCATGTGTAAATTCACTTTTTTGGTAAAACTGTGGAGCAAACAGGGAGTTCAGTCAGACTTGAATGTGTAAAACGAACGGTTATTTTACAGGGTGTACTCCGCTTCAAGCCCAATGTCAGCTGGGACAGGCTTCAGCCCCCAAGAGGGATAATTAGGATAGAAGATGATGAATGAATCAAACTTTTGGTATTTTCTGTCATAAAATTTGTAATTCATACAAAAGATATCACACTTTCATTTTTTCTGATTAGTTTTTCCCTTGTTGAAGTCACAAGCCCCTGATTTTACCACCCAAACTGCTCTGTTTTCTTGACACCTGCACATCAACCACAGATTGTGTGTCATCAGTGGCTCGGCCCACATCACACCGACAAACAGGAGGAAGTTTAACAGCCTGTTTGTAACCGCAGAGCCACCATGTGACTCCATAATAAACAAAAACACCCACTGCTGCCCGGCCTCACATGCAGGCTCCTCGACCTGCCGGTGTGAAGAATGTGAAGCATGCTTTCACCGTCTGCTGTGAAGAGGAAAGGTAGACTCACTGTTGTCACTGGAAGGACACGATGACGAGATGACCAGCATGTTTGCCACATGGTGCACCCAGGGGAGATGTTTGTGAACTGTTTTATGAAAGAAGATGCAGCAGGAGAAGTCATTCTGTTAATCTGACTGACTCACACTTTTTCGATTTAATGTACACATCAAAAAGATATGTTTTATTTATATTGCACCCTAATAATTTGCAAATAAACTACAATTCCCATGATGGGAGCAGAACCCTCACAGTAGCCGAGGAGAAATGAATGGGATTTGCCATTAAAAACTTCAATGTTTTTTTGTGACGTCAGTCTGAATTGGATCCAGATGAAATTTACCGTGATGACAGAGTTGTATTATATATGTTATTGTGTAAATTTTGAAGTGACTCCATGAAGTGATGTCAGAGATATGATTTTTTTAAAAACGGCCCAATGTTAAGTTATGGGATTTTTTTTGCAAATTTTGGGAATTTATTGCATCCAGACAAATGTGTGGATCACCACCAAAATGTGATGGCTTCTTCCTTGGACCAAACCACACCTCTGGTAAAATTTTCATGTAAATCCATCCCGTAGTTTTTGCGTTATCTAACAAACAAACACACAGATAAACAAACAAACAAACTAACTAACAAACACACAAACAGACCCTGGCAAAACATAACCTCCTTGACATAGGTTATAATTACAGAAATAATTACACCCAAAATAATTTTCATTTTTGCACAATATCATTTATTTGAAATTCTTTGAGTTAGTTTTAGTCATGTATGGAAGTTTATACACCCTCAACTTCAAACATTTGCCAAACTTTCTTTTTTGCTTGTTTGTTTGTGCAGTTATATTTACTAATATAACATAAATAAGGGGATTTCATGTGTGCAATAGAGAGTCTACAAATCATCAAATATTTAAACAATCCATTTATGTCCTTAATAAATAATTTAAAGGGGACTGCATGGTGGTGCAGCAGGTAGTTATGTTATCTCACACCAAGAAAGTTGCTGGTTCAACTCCCTGAGTTCTGCCTATGCATGCATAAACAGCAGACCAAAAAGAAATATCTGTAACGGCAGATAGATAATTTCATCCATCCCTTATCTATTCTGCTTATCCCTTTTGGAGTTGCGGGGGCCTGGAGCCTATCCTAGCTCACATCGGGCGAGTGGTGGGTTCACCCTGAACTGATCACCAGCCAATCACAGGGCCACATAGAGAGACAGACAACCATTCTCACTCGCAGTTGTGAGTGAGCTGTTCTTTCGTGAGCCATTCTCAAATGCAAATTTCCTGCAAATTAGGAATGGCTTGCAAACAAACGGCTCACTCACAACTGCAAATCATTTCTCATCGTCCAGTTAAAAGAGCTGTTCGAAAGACTCGACTTGTTCACGTACGTCACCTCTCTAGCGCAAACCACCGCAGAAGTAGGTCAACAAAACAAAGCTTCTGTTCAGAAGTAGAAGAAAATAATACGATGATAGTACAAGATAACGTATCATAATGCGGTAAAAATGATTCACAACAAGCGCACAGGACTGAGTTGCTGAAGAGTTTGATGTCTGTAGGTAGAGGCAGGCTAACGCTACCCATTGACTCCCAGTGTTTAAGCTAAGCCAGTTAGCAGTGGGCGGGCTCTGCCCATCTCTTTCCTACTTCTGTATGTACAGTGGAAAGAATGGTATCTATCTGCTTGTCATGGACTAGGGAGGGAGGCAAGACACAAAAACAACAAAAAAGCTGGCATATCGCTTTAATAATATTGATCCTTAAAATAAAAGATATCTTATTGTTCTCTCACATATTTCATCAAAAATAATCTATTTCTATTTTTTTTTTTACAATCTTAGTGAGCGCTGTAATCATTCTCAAACAAACATCTTAATAACCATAAACCGTCTCTTACTGAACTTTTAAAAACAAAATCTTTCAGGCTTAAACTTGGTTTGAATGCCTGTGACCTGCGTTAATAAGAAACCTCATGAACTTGGTCTCTTTGACTCCTCAGGTCTCCACCGTCCTGACTCTCAGAGCCTCTCGCCTCCTGAAGGAAGATCATTTGTGGTCACAGAGAACAATAAGACCAGTGAGAGGAAGTGGACTTCCAGGTCCAGGTCTGGAGCCTCTGGCTGGGCTGCTGATAAGAAGAGTCTGTACAGGAGCCAGAACAAACCAGAAGAGTCAGACGCAGACCTGCTGATGGAGGAAGGACATGAAAACTCTACACAGATTGTGGTACAGATCACGTTTGTTTAAAGAGATGTTTCCACAAAACTCAGCTTATGCCTTAAAATGTAGTTACATGTGTGTACAATCTTTATTATGGTTTACTCACTGGGCTCATTTATTTATGTTTTCTTACTTTTATGTTATTTTTTTGTTGACCTTTACCACAGAGGCGTAAGATTTTTGTCAAAATGATACCAGCTTCTATTTCATAAAATATTTCAATGTAGTCAAGTCTCTTTTTTTCATATTTATAATTTTAGCTGAAACATGTGTTCCTAAATGTTTTTGCAGGACATTGATCACGCCTATTACACGTCTAAAATCTACAGCCCCGGTGATACAGCAGGTAAAGAGCTGTGGGTCCACACTGAAAACATGACAGAGGATGAGTGGAAGACTTTTGGCTCTCTGTCCAGCACCCACAGACAAGCTGAGGTAAAAAAAAAAAAAAAAAATTACAGGAATTGGGAAATTTCTGTTTTATGCAAGAAAGATGAGTGATTTCTATTTATAATGTTTCATAAACTTCAGTTTGTAGTTGCTGGTTGTTGACCATCTTTGACGTACAGTTTAATCTTAATTCTGCTTTTCCAGAGGGTGAATCTTTCCTTTGATTTCCCTTTCTACGGGCACATGCTGAGAGAAATCACCGTGGCAACTGGAGGTAAGAGGAGGGGTCTTCAAGATAAGCAAGGTCTAGCAATTTGTCCCTTCTTGATCTTAATTCTTTACTTAAAGTGATACACTAATTTTTTTTTTCTTTCTGTGTCTTGCCTCACTCCCGAGTCCATGACAAGAAGATAAACACCATTCTTTCAACTGTGCAGGCAGTAACAAGCAAGACACAGCCAAAGCTCGCCCACTGCTAGTTAGCTTAGCTCAAACACCGGGAGTCAATGGGTAGTATTAGCCTGCCTCTGCTTACAATCAGATAAACTCTTCAGCAGCTCTAAACGGTCCTGTGTGCTTGTTGTGACTCGTTGGTTTACTGCGTTATCTTCTGCTATCATTGTATTATCTTCTTCTACTTATAAAAAGAGGCTAAGTTTTGCTGACCTTTTTTTGAGGTGGTTTTCGCTAGAGATGTGAAGTTCGTAAACGTGTCGAGTCTTTTGATCAGCTCATTTAAAGTAAACAGTGAGAACTGATTTGTAGTTGTGAGAGAGCCGTTTGATTGTGAGCCATTCCTAAATTTTCGGCGAATCGGTTCTCATCGTTCACTTAAAAGAGCTGTTCAAAGACTCGACTCGTTCGCGAACGTCACATCTCTGGGGCAAACCACGGAGGAAGTAGATCAACAAAACAAAGCCTCTGTTTAGGAGTAGATGATAATATGAAGATAGTATGGTGGCCCTGAAGTGCAAACCACAACAGCAAATAACTAAACACAATGGCAAATAACTAAACACAACAGCCAGTTAAAAAACACAACAGCAAATAACTAAACAGAATAGCAAACAAGTAAACACAATAGCAAATTAAAAAAAACACAACAGCAAATAACTAAACACAATGGCGAAGAAGTAAACACAATGTAATGTAACTTAGCACACTAAAAAAATGAGTCCCAACAAGCACCCAGTGCCGTTTAGAGTTGCTGAAGAGTTTATCTAATGTCTGTTGGCAGAAACAGGCTAACAGTACCCATTGACTCCCAGTGTTTGAGCTAAGCTAATTAGCAGTGGGCAAGCTCTGCCTGTCTCGTTTTGTTACTGCTCGCACAGTTAAAAGAATGGTGTCGATCTGCTTGTCATGGACTCGGGAATGAGGCAAGACATGAAAAAAAAAAAAAGAAGTTGCCGTATCCCTTTAAACTGTATGATAAGATGATTCTGCTAACGTGAGACCAGGTCATTTAGTGCTCCTCTTGATGATCATCTGCTGTAGAGGTCCCTGGCTATTCTATTGGTATTTTGGCTTCACTTTTGTATGAAGACTTTATTCAGTTACCTTAATATATCTTTTTTAAACCTCACAGGTTTTATTTATACTGGAGATATAATCCACAGGATGCTCACAGCGACACAGTACATCGCTCCTCTGATGGCGAACTTTGACCCCAGTCTGTCCAAAAACTCCTCCGTGCTTTACTTTGATAACGGTAAGAGGCTGAGAGAGAATTTGCATGACTACAATATGCTACCAAATATCCATCCATCTATCGTCTAAACCAGTCTCTAATAATGTGGCAGGACACACTGTTTTTAATACAGCTATACAGTGCCTGATGTTATTTTTCACAATATCAGGCCTTTTTATGCTTTAATTCTACTAAAAATGAGAATTCTTAATATAAAAAACCTTCAAGCCTTTTCACAGAACAAGAAAGTTATAACAGCAGAGATTGAAACAAAACCTGTTTGACAGTTTTCAAAATCCAGAAATGAAAGAAAAAAAAGATCAGCACATCAGCATTTAACATCAAATTAAAACATAATTGTTTCTGTAAGAGCATCAATGTATGTCTGTGCACGTGTTTTATTTTATCTTTATTTACTTATTTTATTTATTTTTTCTTCATAAGGAAGTTGATATAGCTTAAAGATTATGCTTTCTTAATTTTTCACTTATTTTTTTTATGCTCTTCTCTATTTGAATGTCTTTATTTGATATTCCCACTGCTGTAATATTTATTGGAGTAACTGAAACAACTGAATTTCCCCTTCGGGATTAATGAAGTATTTCTGATTCTGATGTATATATATATATATATATATATATATGAATATGTTTTTATCTTATCTTTATTTATTTACTTGTTTTAATCTAGCCTTTTTCTTTTCATCTTCCTATTTTTTAAATTCCATTTTTTCCTTTAAATTGATTTATTAAAATACAGACATCTAAATATTCAGCGCTCCACCTTTGTTCTCATCTTAAAGGTGTAAAGGGAGAGTCTAAAGATGGAGGGGTTTGGATGGCATGTTGAAAATAAAATAATCCTTGTTATTTAATATGTAATGTTGCTTTTGTTCTTGGAAGCTTATTGACTTTCCATCTTTACTTCTGTACTTACATGCTGTCATACCTCTGTTTAAATCTGTTCAGGATAAAATCCCTGCCATAGGCTGTCAAATGAAGTAATCCATATCTCTCTCTCGTTTATGCATATTAAATTAAACCATAACTCAAATGTACATTGAGTGACAACATCCACCTGCTCCAGTTAGTTTATTCCTGCCTCTTCATCTCCATGAAGGCTGTGACAGGTCTGTGTTGTCTGTTCATCATGTAGGAACAGCATTCGTGGTTCAGTGGAACAAGATTCACCTTCAGGACAACATCAGTCTGGGATGTTTCACCTTCCAGGCCGCTCTGCACGATGACGGTCGCATCGTCTTTGCATACAAAGAGGTGACACACCTTCTCTTCATCTTCATGTTCCTGCTCATGAATTTGTTCAACTGATTTTTCTTTTTCATCATAGATTCCTGTAGACATCAGTGAGATCAGCACTGAGAATCATCCCGTCAAAGTGGGCTTGTCTGATGCTTTCGTGGTTCTTCACGAGATCCAGCAGATCCCCAGTGAGTCAAACTTTAGAGAAACTGTTTGCTGATTCAACTTTAAAAAATCACTGAATCTAACGTGATCTTCTCCATGATTCAGATGTTCGGAGGAAAACCATCTATGAGTATCACAAAGTCAACATCATGAAGTCTAAAATCTCCGACTGCACAGCGGTGGAGATTTTTCCTCTTCCCAGTAAGTAAATTATTGTCAAAGTGAAGAAAGATAAGAGTCACTTAAATGGCAAAACTACTGATGCCCTGAGCAGACGTGCACACCAAATTATTTTTCTGCCATTTTGTTCTTAATTACCTTCACCAAGGAGGTCTCTATAATAATCACATTTCTCATATTTCATCTTATAATTACGATTCTTATGTTAGACATTTCTAAATAATCATGGCTTTATCTTATTTTAAGTTTCCTCTTTTTCATTTATTACTTTTTTTTTACCACAGACCTTTCCCCACATTATGTTCACACTAAAACAGTAAGAGATGAAAGTGAGATATGCCATACACTTAATTTTTTTTTTTACTTTCTTTTTTATGTACAAAGTTTTAATATTTTACAGAGAACATAACATATAAACTAGACTACAGAACATTCAGGTCACCGAGGGAGATAAACTGTGTTATATCATCGGTGTTATATTGCTCTGTGTAGCATAGGGTTACAGCAATAACAAGATAAATAAATACATGAATGAAGGAAAAGTGTGTATGTGCATGTGTTGTGAGCCGGCCAGGCCTGAGTGGGAGTCTCTCCAATGAAAGTCCAGCCAGTCTATATAGGAAATGGGGAAGCTGTCTTCTGGACAGGAACATAAGGCACAAATATGATAGAGGGAGGAAATTGTTGAATGATATCGAACTGGAAGCTCGCAATCCTGGAGTGAGTTACCATACACTTAAATATTTATTGAATTTTGCACTCTCCATTTTTTTTTTGTTTTAAAATGTGAAAAAAAATCTGTTCATTTTGATTTTTGAACCTTTTTCCCAGGCCATAACTATGATCTTTCTTCTCAATAAGCTGCATCACAGAAATCATTTACTTTTTATTCATAGTGTTGATATTTTTTAACCTTTAATTCTTATTTCTTCTCATAAAAAAGTGATGCAAGAATAAGTCCAAAAACACTTAAGTTACATTGGTTGTAGGGCTGAACGATTTCAGGGAAAGATCTAATTGCGATTATTCTGGCAGATATTATGATTTCAATTTGATTCACAATTTTCTTCAAATCAAGCTTCAGTGCAATATTAACTATGTGTACAGTATAGATAACAGTAAGGAAATCAATGCTCAAAAGCACATAACACATTATTTATCATCTAATATTGATAGATACTCACACTTGTACTCCTAACCAGAGTCTTCAAATTGTTGACCTGCTTACCAAAACTTCCATCAATGCAAACTGCATGCAAATTTGTAAAATAGTATGTATAAGATAGTTGACACAACAGATCCTGGGTCAGTCAGGAGCGCTGCAAAAAATTGCAGCTTTGGCGATCACAAAATTGCGTTGTCTGAAATTGCTTTTGTCCAAAGTGACAAGAGTAAGTAACAACAAAAGCAAGAATCTAAACCGGAGGGAACGTCAGTAAGAGCAACAAACTGCTTCAAGTCTGTTTGGCTCAGGTGCTGCTATGTGGTGCTCCAGGCAGTGCCTATTTTTTATTAAGCCAAGCAGTTAGTAGAAAGAAAACCTTGTCAAGTCACCTCACTATCATTATCATCAAGTCCTCTTGTCATTGATATCAGCATCATATTAAACATTAACATCCTCAGTGCTGACTGGTCCACAAAGAGCTGAGTCTTCAACCTTCTAACTCGTTCCATCAGAGGAGGAGAGTCAGACTAAGTGCATAATAACTCATTCCACCACTTGGGCACAACAGAGAAGAGTCTAGCTAGTGATTTTGTGCCACATTGCGATGGGAGCACCAGAGGTCTTTCACTGGCAGAACTTAGTGCGCGAGAGGAAGTGTAGACCTAGATGAGGGAAGCAGGCAGGACCCGCTCTTGTTACTGTTCGAGCTGCAACTAAAAGCCAATGAAGAGAGATTAGCAGCAGAGTGATGTGCTGTTCAGGGCTGATGAAAAACCAGGGGTGCTGCTGCATTCTGGATCATCTGCAGAGGTGTAAATGTACATGCAAGGAGGCCTGCTTTATCTGGCTGTTAGCAAGATAGCTCGTAAAGTTATGAGGAGATTTTGGTTAAATTTTCAGGAAATGTTGGTCCTGGCACAAAGAAGATTTTGTTGGTGATCCAAATCCAGACACGGATCGAGGAATTGTTTTAGAGGATTGTTTGACAGTGTGAAAAGGGGAGTTTTCAACTCACCCGACAGTTGGCAATGCCTTGGTGGTGGTTTGTGCTCTCGGAGCACTTCTATTACACTGTTTCTTTCTCAGGATCTCATCTTGTTCGTGTTGTATTTATAAAAGCTCAAAGACAGTGCTGATTAGTCTTAACTCATTAGCATGAGCAGCATGAGATGTTGTGTTCCTGCCTGTTTGTTTTTTATCCAGACATTGATATGTTTAGATTACTACATACTTTCATCTGTTAATAGAGACAAAAAGTTATCTTATTTAAGTGAAGGACACCAAAACACAACATAAATCATTCAGTTATCAGGAATACTTCTTATACTATTTTCCCTGTCTGACAGTGTTAAAGGCCCTGGTAACCCTCACCAGTGTAAATGAAGAAACCCTTCAGTGGACGTCTTCTCAGGATTGTGGCTGAATTTGTTTGACTGACAGCTCCCCAACTGTGTGAATGTAGTAGAACCTGGATTTGTTGGAGGACTTGTTGAGCAGTTTTTATTTTAATTGCTCCTTAAAAAATTATGACATCAAAATCTCTCACTGTAGCCACAAACACATTCAACCTCTCCCAGGTCTGATCACCCAGAGTAATTGAAATCATCTGCATGGGGGACCAGGGCCTTAAAGAAAAGAAAAGAAAATTTGGATCCACATCCAAATTCTGATCAGTGCAGTAATCTAATCACTTCCTCCTGTCTTCAACTTTTAAGATGTCACAAACTAATGGACGCCGGCAAAACCATGACCTCCTTGGTAGAGATAACAAAAGTGAAGACACATGTCTGTTGAGAGCTCCCATACAAAACATCCTTAAACTTAGACTTTCATTTTTTTATCAGTAACCTGTGCATTTAGACCATCACTGAAAAACATTACCGTCATTTTCATCATTCTGTTAGCTTGTCTAAAGATAAAAGATAAGCAGCATATAATGGCAAATCTCCCACAGTTTATTTGAAGTTTTCATTTGTCAGATATCAAATAAAACTGCCCTCAGCTAAAATATCTTAAAGGCCAGAGCTGTCTCGTCCTCCTCACTCTTCCTCTCTGGTTTCTTAATTCTCAGCATGCCTGCAGTTCTCCAGCTGTGCTCCATGTGTCTCCTCTCACATCAGCTTCAACTGCAGCTGGTGCAGTCGGCTACAAAGGTAAAACCGGAGACATTAAGAGAAGTAAAAGCCCTCACAAAAGCCTGCTTTTTCTGGGTTTGTCAAAATTAAATAAAATACAGAAAACTTTAGTCTGTGGGTTTAGACCTGTTCTAAACTAAACCTCCTTCTTAATATATGAAGACGATGAATGAATGTCGTACTTTTTAAAATTATAACCTTTACTTCTTTTCTCAGGTGCTCCAGTGGTTTTGATCGTTACCGTCAGGACTGGGTCGACCTTGGATGTCCTGAAGAGGTTCTCTTATTTTGTCCTCTTTACAAACATCTTTAAAGTATCTTATAGAGCAGGACAGCGGATAGAGTAGAAAACTGGGAGAGAGAATGGGGAACTGGAAAGCACTCAGAGAGCACAAACCTCCACCAAGGTAGCTCACATATTGCTGTTACATCTATAAGCAATAGCTCCATGATAAAGGGTCAATCCCAGTTGTACCCCTTAGCCCTCCCCCTTTGTCTTACCCCTTTGTCTACCCCTTCCCCTTGGCCCTCTGTTTTGGTGGCCAAAGGGAAGGGGTGAAAACACACCCCTAAGTGACGAGATACCATTTGATGCCGTCCCCCTTGGTGTTACCCTTTGCTTGGGCCCTTTTGATTTTCTTTCGTCTGTCTGCAACGATACTATAAAAGCAATAATTATGCTTAATTACTTACATTTATGCGCTTCCTTCGGTCTTCGCTCTGCCATCTTGCAGGCACAGTGTATCATGGGAAATGTCTCATACCCCTTCATTTCAAGTGAGGTCCTGGTTTGTCTTTGTTTCACAGGCTGTGTAGCCCTTCCCCTTTACCTTAAGTAGAACTGGGACACCCCTTCACTAGATGTGAACGCAAGAAAACCAAGGGCTAAGGGATAATATAAGAGCTATGGGGTACAATTGGGATTGACCCTAAATCACCATCATAATAAGATTCCTTGACCCTGAAAACCCACACCTAGCACTTGGAGTCATGTTGATATCATTATCAGTTAGTTATTGAGCAAAAATGATCGTTCGCTGATGGCAGTTATCTGGATCACCACTAAAATCTAATCATTTTTAAGTTGGACCATTACCAACATCTCCTGAAAATTTCAGTGAAATCTGTCAAGAAGTTTTTGTGTAACCTTGCTAACAAACAAACAGACAAACATACACTGACAAAAACATAACCTCCTTGGCAGAGGTAATGACATGCAGTAAAGAGGCCACAGCTAAGACCCGATCACAAGACCACCTGAACCCTGTTTCCGCTTGTCTGTTAAAACATGTCCTGCTGTTTGTTTCTCCAGAGAAAAGACCCCCATTGTCTCAGAACAACAAACCTCACAAACTCCTCAACTCATCACCTCACTCATTCAACCACTCCCGCCACAACCACCACAATGCAGCGAAGAACCTCCAGCACGACCTCCGCCCCCCGCAGAAAGACCCAAAGAGTCCCAAACCCTCCACCTCACGGCAGCGTGGGCCAAATCAAATCCTCTCCACAGCCTCCAACAGCCAACCCTGCCGAAGGTAAAACCACAAAATACTTTTAAAATCTCTATCGCCCAGTAAATGCTGCTGTTTTTATTAACTTCATTCATTAATGAATCTGTGTTTTCGAGGACTGGAGTCCCCCTCTGTGTGTTGAGTAAAGTCGGACAGAGTGGGGGTCAGATGGTCAGCTATTTCCCAGCCCTCTGTCAGCTCATAGCTGAGTGTATACAGCGCCATGTTAAATACTGCACTCTGTCCTCAGCTGCTGAATGATGACTCAATGTATGTGCTCCTCTCTGATTGGTCAGGACGTGGGAGGGCTGCAGGAGTTATTGTTAGTGAGCTGAAAGAAACTAAAAGGAAAATCAAGCACTTTGTGTTTAAACTACGGAGAGTCAAAAAGTTTAGAGTATTTCTGAACAGGAATCCTTCACATTAAAACATGATGTATCAGTTGTCTTAGAAGTTTGTAAGTAGGTTTATATGTTTGTTAAAAAAAACATATTCACATGTAGGCTGCCATTTTTGTGTAATGCTCTCTCAGCATCAATTTAAATTAACAGTGTTTGACTTTTCACACCTTTTTTTTGAAGAGGAAATAAGCAGGTCGGGCGATATGACCTGAAACTAAAATCCCTGATTTATTCTTATGAAACTCAAATTCAATTTTTTTCTTAAAAAAAATAGAAAACAACCTTAACATGACAAATTATTAATTAATTAATTAATTAAATTGAAACTGTATTTCAGATCTTTAACGGGACAACTGTGATTGGAAAATTATATTTTTTTCAATTCAAGTATGTCTTTAGGTAAATTATCAACCCAACCCACCCATCCATCCATTATCTATACTACTTATCCCTTTTGGGGTCCTGGGGGCTGGAGCCTATCCCAGCTAGCACTGGGCGAGAGGCAGGGTACAGGGTTTCTCTTTGTGGCCCTGCGATTGGCTGGCGACCGTGAACCTCACACAACCCCACTTTAAAAAACCTGAACTATCCCTTTAACTTTAGGAGTTCGGGGGACAAAATAAGTGTTAGAGTAAGAAAAGGGAAAAAAAAACAAAAATATTTTTTAAATCCTCTGGGACAAAAATCTGAATTAATTGATTTAATCGATATATCACCCAGCCCTATAAAATAGAGAAAAAGTTACTTTAGTCTTGGTTGAAGTGGAAACGATTGGAAAGATTTGAAGAGAGAATTAATCAGGGATGCACATCAGCATCAGTTCAGCATCGTTATCAGCTGAAATCAGACCTTTTTAAAAACATCGAGCATCAATTGATTCACAAAAAGAAGGACAATCCCAAAGAAACACCTGGAGCAGGTTAGTCCTTTGCACCTGAATAAAATCTGTAGTGTGCTCCAGGTGTTCTTTGCCCTCCTTTCTGTGAATTCATTTTAGTGTTTGTTAAGATGATTTGGTCTCGCTCTGAGAGCACCAACCTCCATCTGTGGAGTGGCTGAGGCACAGGACGCTCCCCCCGATCTGAATCCAGATGTTTATTTCTGCGTCATCACCAACTCACTGCTGACATCTGGCTCCCCTCAGTGTGGATTTAGAGAAGATTCTTCGTTCAAGGCAGTAAAACTGACGTGTTGGTCAAACTGAGATCTGTTTTCAGGATCAGACAGGAGAAAAATATTAGTATGAGAGAATTACTCCAAAAGAGATCATTAGAAAAACATCTGTATCAGCTGAAATGATTATCTTACCTGAAGTGTGTGACGGAGAGGTATCGCAGGTCCTTCTTTCCTGCAGCTTAGACTCAACAACAAAAACCTCTCCAGTGTGCAATAAACCATATTTATACGTATAATATCTCAGATCTTCTAACTATAATATATCAAACGTGTACATAGCATAACAGCTGTAAATACCACTTATACATATTTTATTTTATTTTCATTCATACGTTTCTTTCTTTATATTTCTTTATATTTCATCGCAGCTGTAAACTTGGAATTTCCCCCTGTGGGACTAATGAAGGAATATATTATCTTTTCTTGACATCAGCATCAGCAGATTTTCACAACTGATGCATCACTATTAAGCAATGCATTTTAACGTCACTTCCCTTCACTACACTGAATATTTTCACCAAAGCAATATTTAATGAAGCTGAACAAAAACACTGCCTCTACTTAAATGCTCTAAGTGTTCAACATTACCTTTTGCAGCAGAAAACCAGGAAACCCTTGGAGAGAGTGATGAACATCTGCAGATCGGTCTTCTTGCGGGCATCGTCATGGCGATGGTCATGATTGCAGCAGCTGTCCTGATGTCTGTTTACATGTACAACAACCCAACATCCAGCGCAAGTCTCTTCTTCATGGAGGTCAGTGTCATCTGTGCACCTCAGTCCTCTCCAATGCTTTTTTTCTTTTCTTTTTTTCCAATCATAAACCATAGAACATGAACCTTGCTGCAGGGACACCACCCATATCAAACTCACTGATGCTGTGCCCCTTACTGGAAAGACTCCCTGTTACTAACGTAAAGCTTGCCAAGAAGCAGGCAGAGTTGGAGTTACAGTAGAATAATTTAGATGAATTATCAAACAGTAAATTTTGCCTGATTATGCTTAATTCTTAGCCTCTAGCAACCTCGCATGTCTGATCTCCACACTTCAGCTGTTAAAAATGTAATTCCACGCTCTGTGCTTCACCTTGTAAACAGTACATCAAGTGTTTTTACCGGGCTGCAGTGTTAATTTTGTTGGCTAATTATTTTCATCATAGTTTTCATCAACAACCTTTTCTCCCCCGACGAAAACTAGACAGTAAAAACAAGTTCACATGGACAAAAACTACAACTAAATTAACTGACGTTTGCTTCAACAAATAAAAACTAGACTTAAATGTTTGACAGAGACTTAATCCAATCAGACCTAATTTCGTCATTTAGAAAGTAGGGACAAGTTAGGAATATATCCACTTGGCTTCGACACTGTAGCAGTGCTAATTAGGGGTTAAAATAACGATACGTTTTAAGAAACAGGTTGGTGCAGATAAGAAACGTAAAAAAATGTATCCAAGTGTAAAAAATGACTTCAGAAATTCAAGGTAACAAAAAATGCCTTACCCTTTACACTTCATATTTTAGTCGACTAAATTTACAATAGGTTTTGTCGACCTAAATGTTGTGAAATTTCATCAACTAAAACTAGAATAAAATTAAAACAACTTAGACTAAATTGTGACTAAAACTAAAATTGTTTTTTGGCAAAAGACTATAGCTAAAACTTAATTAAAAGTGCTGTCAAAATTCACACTGATGGGCTGCAGGTAGTGCCTCACAGCAAGGAGGTCGTTTCTGTTCTCCTCGTGCATGCGTGGGTTCTCTCCGGGACTCCAGCTTCCTCCCACATAGCAAAACAATGCTCATTAGGTTGATTGGTGATTCAAATTGGCCTTCGGTATGAGTGTGAGCGTGAATGGTTATCCATCTCTCTATGTGGCCCCGTAATTGGCTGGTGACTGATTCAGGTTGTACCGTGCCTCTCGCCCACTGTCAGCTGGGATAGGCTCCAGTCCCCCCACGAATGATAAAAGCTGAACAGATAATGGATGCCCACTTATGTGTATCATTTTCTTTTGTTCCCTTCCTGTTTTCAGCGGCGGCCCACCCGGTGGCCAATCATGAAGTTCAGGCGGGGCTCGAGTCACCCTTCGTACGCCGAGGTGGAGGCCGTCAGTCAGGACAAAGACACCCTGGTGGTCATCGACCCCAAACAATCTTTTGTGTTGTCGGACAGAAGAGAGAGCGAACAGAAGGAGGGGTTCATAGTCCCTGATCAGAGGGAGCGCTTCCTGGGATCAGAGAGCTCCTGACCATCACTACATTTCCCAGAAGGCTTTGGGACAGAGCTGGTTCTCTTTGGGACAAAGCATTCTTTCCTCTAATGCAGTGACTTTAGTTTTCATTCTGCTGTTGCTTGGGTTAAAGTGAAGGAACACTCAAACACTGAGGAGATCATAGCTGCAGGACCATGTGTGTACAGTTTGGCTCCATGTTTGCTTCGTTCAGGTGATCCGTCTGATGGTTTTAAGATGTTTTTACTGAAATCACTGCTCATGTTTACCGCACAGAGCGAGAGGGGATCCTGCTGCATGTTTACAAAGATGGCTGTTATTTTCCAGAGGGGTTTATGTGTTGTTCCCACACTTCTTCACAAGTAGGAATGTCATATTCAGGTGTCACTTCCTCATCTGAAAAACCCTCACCATTACGCCCACCTTCATCTGTGATGTAAACACTGTGAGCAGGGTGTTCATGGCTGCTTTGCTCACAGCTAAAGATTCTTTCTTCAGATGTGATTTTTTTTTATTATTCATGCATAAAACACTATCAGTTCATGGCTGTAGAGATAAAAAAAGCTTCATCATAACAAGCAGCCATGACCATGGAAAAATACATATCTATTTATTAAAGACATGATACAATTAAACAACATTTTTCTAACAAACATGAGACTGTTTCCAACATTTTAGAGACCTGAACATTTGTTTAAACAGTGAAAACGTGTCAAAGGTACTTTTATTCAGGAGCTGTGCTGCTGATCATTACTGTTTTATAGTCACAATTAACCTTTAACATAATATCATCCATCAGAAAGTTAAAATTATGACTTTTGTTGTTAAAATGAGGTCTATAAAAATATAATCAGAACATTTCACATCATTTATTGAACGCAGCATGTTTTACAATTATTTCATCACCTTCTCTAAAAAACAAAACTCAAACTTTTTGGGCTTCATTCACCAAACATACAGCAGAAGAAATTTGTTCTTAAACTCACCTTTACAGTTTTTATAGAATAGAATAGAATAATTCTTATTGTCCAACGAAGTGGAAAATTTTCTTTTTTATGGTGATTCTGATATCCACCAAATTATTGGATTTTTACCTCTGCCATGGAGGTTATGTTTTTTTGCCGGTGTTTGTCTGTTTGTTTGTTAGCAAGATTATACAAAACACTACTGGACAGATTATTCTGAAATTTTCAGAAATCTTCATTTTCAGAAATGATTAGATTTTGGTGGTGATCCAGATAACTTCCATTATTGATTGATCATTTTTCATTAGCGAATGATCCTTTCCTCAATAACTGTCTAACTAATAATGATATCAACATGATTCTGAGTGCTAGGTGTGGGTTTTCAGGGTCAAGGAATCATATCATGATGGTAACTTTATCATGGAACTATTGCTTATAGATGTAACAGCAATATGTGAGCTACCTTGATGGAGGTTTGCGCTCTCTGAGTGCTCTCTAGTCTCTTTGTTAAGATGAAATTCTAAAAGCTCTACAGCACCTGTAAGCATATTTGAGAGTTCCTCTGAAAGTGTAAAATTACTACCTCTCAGAAATAAGGACAAAAAAACATGAATCTGGATGACATTACCAACCCTGCCTTTAAGATGGACAAAAACATTTGATTTTAAATCTTATTTTACTGGATCTTAGGTCTTTTTCACACCTTGATCATTTGTGAGAGTTGCTCTGATACAAGTCGGCGCTCTGTGTACAGCAATCCCTGTTTGTAGGGATGCACGATATTATCAGCTTGATATCGGTATCGGCTGATAACAGCCTGAAAAGTTAAGTATCAGTATCGGTTGCTATTGAAAGTTTTTGCAGATATTTACAGCCGATAAATCAGCCACACATATATTGGCTGGAATATCTGCGAATTACACAAATGTACAATATTGATGCACCTTCTCATCACCGCATGGGTACATTTAAAAATCAAGGGTTTCATTTTTGCAAGAGTTAATGCTGTTTTTCTTGTTTCACATCTGGTCCTCGCTAAAATATACTGTAACACTTAAAGAAACAAGTCCAATTTTTTGAGTACAGAGCTGTGCCCTTTTGGCTGGACTCAACCCCAACAATTGACCCAAAGTAAAAATAGCCCAACGCAGAAATGCTTAGATTTTGGTGTTGATACAGATATTGGTCTGGATGCAAAAAAATCCCATAGTTTAACATTGGGTGGAATTAAAAAATACATATATATCTGCCACTTTTTAACAGATTAGCTTCCAATTTTACAGGATGATATGGGGTCCATGTCTCTATCATCAAGGTAAATTTCATATGGATCTGATCCAGACTGACGTTACAAAGACATTGAACTTAGGAATGGGAAATCTCATTGACGACATTCAATAATACAAATAAAATCAAAGTATCAAGGGACGTTCCCAAAACTTGTTGTGTTCATTCGGGACAACCTCCATGTATATGCTGAGTTTGGTCTGGATTCTCGCACTATTCAGTGTTTTGCTTTGGTAGCAAAGAAAAACATGCTTCACAATTGCTTCAAAATAAGGCTGTTTATGAAACCACCCACAGCGTACCCTTAGCAAAAAGTAGTATACTTGAAGTTCATTTTATTTAGTATGCTCGAGTATACGTACAAGTATAGCAAGTAAACTGCAGACCATGTACTTGTATTGCACTAGAAAGTATGCTAGTTCAATACTTCTGACTAAATTGGAAAATTTTTAAGTTTATAAAAATATAATTTAAGTATACTTTATATCTAGAACTAGGTACATACTTCTAGTTCACATTTTAGTTTACTGAAGTATACTTTTGGTATACCCTAGCCCTTATGAAAGGGACTCGAACTTGATCAGTAAAGTCAAGTCAAATGTTTCTCTGTTTATGTTTTCAAGGTACATAAAGATAAGGCAGTTGAGCACACATACTATTTCCTGTAAACTTCTAAACTCCAGCACTATATGATCTTGAACATGTAAGTTTATGACAGGGGTAATACCTCAAAGCAAATGTGCGCTGTGAGAAACAGTTTTATTCTGCTAAATTAAATGGAAGCGCAGTGACTTGACCTTATTCTGTACCTGGATCAAAATATACTAAGTGTTAGTACTTCGTGGTAGAAAGGAGTAAAAAGTATACTAAAGTACAAGTATAAGTTTTAGTATTGAAGTATAAGTCTTAGTATTAATATACTTAGTCTTAGACTTTCCTTTATAATTTTCAGTATAAGCCAAGTATACTTCACTATACTATTGTTAAGTATATGAAATATAGCATATAAAAAGTAAAAATCAAGTACTGCCTCAGTTTTAGTAAAAAAAAATAAGTATACTCGTAGTTCACTTGAATAAACTATGTTTTGCTAAGGGCAGGTCTGTCAGACAGTGTGTGCAGTATATTCTTCGTACTGTGTTGACAGTATTATGCTGCACAGTTAAAAGTTGGTCACTGTTTTGCAGAATTCTGGGCCGAGCTTAGCGGGTTAGTGGCCCAGCCAGCGAACACGGCTTCAGAGGGGGAATCCGTTTATGGTCCAAATAAAGGAAGCTATAAATGATTCAACACTGACCTGTAAGATGTTAAACAGCTTTGAGAGAGTGCTGTTAAACAGAGAGTAGTTTTAATAAGCTTCACGGCACAGTAACAGAGTCGATGCTAATGACCATAAAACTGTTAACATAATTTTGACCTCCGACCAGGTGGCACTGTGCATTATGGGAAACAGTCAGCGAGTTCAGTAACACAGTAAGTTCAGTGGATGCTTTAAAATGCAACCAGCTCATGAAAAGCTTATAAGATTATAAGATCATCCTGAATCAAACTCATTGTTCTCAGGACCCTCCTTTAGAATAAAGTTATAATTCATCTTCAGTCTATGGTGAATGAGGCCCAATGTTTCTGAGTTTCTTGTTCTGCATTTGATCGATCACTCAATTAACGGACCAAATTGGTCAGTGATCAAACTTTTTTAAATTCTTGGTAATTGATCTGAAAATAAAGATGTTATATCTACAAAACATTTGAATTAAATGACAGAATAATCAATATTTTCCTGCTCTATCAGACGTACAGCACATCAAACCTAAACTCACATACAGCAGTAGTGTCCTGACGGGTTTTACATTCACTTAAGGCAGAAGGTCTATGAATGGATCACTTCAGACTGGCCTGTGGTCTGCAGAGTGATGCGGTCAAGGCACACGTTGGAGCTCCTCCGATGGTCCGTGGTCCATGATTCAGGTTTCTTTATCTTTGGAGAGACGAGAAACAAACAAGTCAAACACAACCTACTCCAGTAATGCAAAAAGACAAGTGTAGAAGGGTTTTGTTGCACTTATCAAAAACTATTCATCACTGTAGGGATGTTATTGAGGATAAAAGAATCTGAACTAAATCTAAATGAACAAATAATAAGTATTAACATTTGTGTCCAGTTACCCTCAAATAAGTCAATCTGACCTCGAGAGTACTTCTGACATGATCCTTTATTTTCAGCTGATGGACTTTGACTGTTTATAATGAAGCTGAAATATAACTCTACAGCGCCTCCTGTTGTTCAAAACTGAGGACAAGAATACAGTACACAGTATTACCAGAGCTGCTTTTATCAACAGAGGTGTTTACTGTGATGTTTACCCCTTTAAAGAATAACCAAACAAAACTAAATAAACTCCTTGTAAAAAAAAAAATCACTTACACCAGGGATCTCAAACTCCACTTACGGCCTGTCTTTCTTCTTGTCAAATTTGAAACTTTGTCTTCAGAAAAATATTTAAAACCAAGAATAATCTTGTATAACAGACACGGTTTTCTTTTCATTTCAAAGAAATTAAACCTGCAAATTGTACAGAATCCAGAGAAGAACAAAAAAATCGAAAAAAGAAAAGAAATAAAATGTTAAATTACACATTTTTTCTTCCTTCATGTAAATACCGTAATTTTCTCGATTATAACACGCACTTTTTTGCTTTTAAATAAGGTAAAATTTTTCGGGTGCGTATTATACACGAGTACAAGAAAAATACTTCATTTAAAGCTTAAAAGAAACTTAAATATTTTGTCTCGTCAACATCGCAATTGCAACACATCTGATACAAAAAGCCGAAATATTCTCTTTCTCTGCGAAACAGTCCCGTCAAACTTGTGTAATTCTTAGTAAACTGACTATTAATCTGTTCTAATCAAATATCCGAATCAAATATCTTGGGTCTTAATTAGTTTAACTTTGTGTTATCATCATTTAATTCTCATGTGATATCACTCACCAGCAAACACAGAGCGCTGCCATCTTGTGAGCAAGGGGATGCAAAATAAAATGCACATGCCTGAAGCAAAAGGTGTTTCCACATCTTGAGACCGAGAGAATTGTGTATTTTTTGTGAAAATACTGAAATTTCACTGATTAAAACTTTGAATAAAGGTAACATTTGAGTTGTCTAACAGAGAAAGGTTAGGGCAAAATTTGTGTGCGTGTTATATTCAAGTACAGTGTTTTTCAGGCAAAAATCCTGAAAATAAGGGGTGCGTGTTATAATCGAGCGCGTGTTATAATCGAGAAATTACGGTAAACCATTTATTATGTAACAAGATTCTGTATGGGTTCAGTTTGTTGTGTGGAAAGTGTTTCACCTTTCATGGGTGGTGCAGGTAACCTCCTCCTGTGCTGTCTGGATGAGTCCAAAGTGACCGGCTGTCAGAGAAAACAAGTGACCATGAGGGTTTGATTTTGTTTTCAGGAATAAAATGAATGTAACATTTCAGAGATGAGATGTTTATGAATGTAAACAAAGAGGGGCTGTACCATGACTGGGATGGTCCTGGTCTTAGGGGGGCGTGACTGGGTGTCCACATTGAGACCCGCATTCTTTAAAGCAGCGATTCTGGCTGAGATGTCACAAATCTACAGAATAAAGAAACAAAAGCATGCTTTAAAAGTGGAGCACTGGTGCCCTGCGGTTGGGTCATTCTTGAGAAGAAGAGGCTGTAGCGCTGACAGCAGACATCCTGTGTTCAAGTCTGACCTGCAGCTCATTTTACCCACACCCACAGAGTTAGTGTCTGTTACTGTTTGTCTGTTCATCCATCTGACCGTCTGTGAGCTGGATAACACAAAAAGTTTTCAGCAGATCTAGATGAAATTTTCAGGGACTATTGGTCATGGCGCAAAGGAAGAGTCATTTGATTCTAGAGATGATCTGAACATGCATGCAGATCCAGGGTTTTCTTTTGACATTGTGAGACAAGCAGCCTTGGTATCAAAGTGGTACCTGTATTTTTATAAACTTGACAAATCTAGCATAACCTACAGAAATGGTACATCTCAAGAAATTCTTGAAACATAAACATCAGCCTCAGGAAAAGGTGTAAGCACCATTTTTTCAGCTCACCTGCAGATCAGACTGTTGGACTTTGGCTGCTGCTGAGGCCACCTGCTCCTCCAGGAAGGACAGCTCCATGTCTGATGTGGTTCCACTGATGCTCCTGGCACACTCCTCCAGGTCACTGAGCTCCGCCTCCAGGCTGTAGATCGAACCTGCTGCTACATACACCTGCAGTCCCAAACAAGGCAGACTTCATCATTTACTCCTAATGTAACAGCTACAAGTGACAGAGTGAAGCTTTTGTGTTGTAGTCAACTGCTCACTCCCCAGCACAAGTGTATTTACATGAAGCTGAACTCACAGTCTCTTCCAGTTTGGAGAACTGCTGGTCCAGTTTCTTGGGGTCAGTGTTTGGGGGTAGTGAGGGGATGGAGGGCAGGCGTCTTTCTTCTCCCTGCACTCCCTGCAGCAGGTCCTCAGTAGTGTTCAGCACCTTCAGGACCTCAGTGGTGATGCTACGCAGCTGCACAGCCGAGTATCTCTACAACACAAAGAGGCAGGATGTCTTAAGCTTCAGTGAAGTTGATAAATATGAGTTTGGATTGAATCCTTCAGGATGGAGAAATGAGCTCGTGTAAAATCTATCATTTTAGGAGTTTATTTTCTTCATGCTTTTTCAAACTTTTTGATTCTTTTTTTTTTTTTCAATCAAGATACTGTCTGTCTACAGCATGTCATACTAGTCAACACAGGTGGGTAAAAACTAACCTGGCACATCAGATGGACTGTTCAATATTTATTAACAGATTAAATCTCATCGGTTTCTCTGGGAAACGGCCCACACAAAGTGTTTGGGGAGGACAGAAGCTTTAAAGCAATACGCCAATTTTTTTTGTTTGTTTGTTTGTTTTCGTGTCTTGCCTCAGTCCCGAGTCCATGACAAGCAGATAGACACCATTCTTTCCACTGTGCGTGCAGCTAGATAGCTTAGCTCAAACACTGGGAGTCAATGGGAAGTGTTAGCTTCCCATTGACTCCCAGATAAACTCTTGACGATGATCTGCTACATCTACAACAATCTGTGCCAATCTAGTGAAAAAAACAAAATTATTTTGGATTTCAGTGGGACATTTTGACCTTTTTCAGTTGTTTTTTCCTTTGTGTGTAAGCTCTTGTGCTTTGCTGTCTTTATGTTCCTGCCTGTTTTTAAAGCACTTTGTAAACCGCTGTTTTTAAAAGTGCTATATAAATAAAGTTTATTATTATTATCATTTTGTAAAAAGGTACTGTTAACAAACCTAAATGAGAGCAGACAGATATATACTAACATGCATAGTGTTGTCACAATATTATAACATGCTCCCTTTTAATATCACACTTTATTAAAAAAACAGCTTCTCACCTGTTCCAGTAGAGTTGATATTAACTCTAGTGTTTCATAAATCTCCATTTCACTATTCTACAGCATGCAGAGAAGAGCACAGACAAAAGAGAAGGAAAACAGAAAGGGGAAAAGAAATCCAGCAACAAACAGAGATGATTAGAAGTTAGTTAATCAGAGGAGAAAAGTTTAAGAAGAAGAGTGAAATCAGATGCTAGTCCAAAGCCCTAAATGAAGTGTATAAGTGGCATCAATAAAAACATCCATGAATGAATGAAAGGGAAAATTTTATTAACATCCAACAATGAATCAGAAGTTTGAGATACTTGTTTTTTTTTTTTTAATTTTAAATGTATTTTTAATATTTTACTAATTTTTGATGTTTCTTGGTTTTACTGCTTTGCATTTTCTCTTGTTTCTTTTCTTTTATATTTCATCAGTCATCTTGATTTTATCTTGTCTTTTAATTTAGCTTTTCTGGTGTGCATTAGTCTCCAAATCCTCTTGACATCATACCTTCCATCATAACAATTACAGTGAAACACTACTTAGTAGATGGACCTCTGCTGAGCGTTTTTTTGCTGGGTGGTTGTAAGAAAATGATTATAATTATTTATGTATATGTGTATGTATGTATGTTGTGTGTATAAGTATATGTATATAGACATATACAGTATGTGTATGGATCGATATATCTTTTGTTGATCGTTTTTTGTCTTAATGTCAAGCACTTTGAGCTGCAATTTGATTTGTATGAACCGTGCTATATAAATACATTTGGACTGATTGATTGATAAAGTTGCATCCCCTGTTACATACCCCAGCTTTAAGGCAAGGAATCATTGAATGCACGACCAAAAGTGATAACTCTTTAAATTCCAGTTTGTTGAGAAAACAATTAAGATCTTTACAAAACAAGAATAAGCTCACAAAGTCAGTCAGTTAGGTGAAGTGATGCATCAAATTATTCAGTCAAGAATCTGGTATTTGTATCTTTCTGTGTAAAGGTTGCACAGGCTCTTGCCAAATCTTGATTTCCTGCTGTAAGACAGTTAGTGTAAAACAATTGTTTGTTTGACTTCAGTCCTAAAAACCCCAAATCCAAGTTGTGAACAGTTAAAGCCGTCTTACCATCTGAATCTCCTCTGGTGTCTGCAGAACGTCCAGAGAGGACCTCCGGCTCTGAGCTTTGCTGTACGGCTTTTTTCCTTTGCTGTCCTCTGCCTTTTCTGAAACATCACCGTGTCCTTCGATCATTTGTCGCACAGCTGAGACTTTCCCTCCTCTGTCCTCTTGTTTGTTCTCATGCTGGTGACGTTAAAAAACAATCTGATTAAAACTTATCCTAAAAACTATAAATCACAGAAGCAAGCAAATGAGTTGTGTTGTATTCAGTATGACAAAAATATCCCTTTCACCAGAGCCACTGACTGCTTTAATATTTGGGGCCTGCTATAATATAATTAGAGAATTTAAGACAAAAATAAAGAAACATTTTTGAAGTCGTCAGTTAGACAGCAGCATGAATTTAAGTCAGCCTACTTATCCACCATAAGTCAACAGTAGGTTCTTTAAGACCAAGAGAGCTTGTCAGAGATCCTTAAGTTAAACAAGTCAACTTTAATTTTTATCTTTCAGAACTAAAGTCTTTTAATGTAACAGTTAGTGATGGGTATTGAAACCCTGTGTAGATGTGATACCAAAACACTCAATACAGACTGAACCAAATCACAACACAGATTTGATGGTACCATTTACTTACTGACAGAGCCAAAAGTACTGAACCCTCTCTGCCTTCTCTACTAAGTGACCTGCTCAATAATGTTTTGCTGAAAGAAGTGGAAATTACAGAATTCAGAAGCATTATCGCATAAGAGTAAACACAATAACTATAATTAATTCTCTTACCAGTAAACCATTTCAGCACTGGCACCTTTTTAAAGTATCTAAAGGTGAGAGTTTTTAAATCTCTGTTTAGGGTGAACAGAAACATTTGGTTGCCGTGTAGTAAATACACCTATGGAGCGACCTTTATTCCAGTCAATGTCCTTAATTCTAAAAGAGATGAAACACTGAAGGACAAAGGAGACACAGGATCTCCATTTAACTTGTAGACATCTATTTGCAGGATGAGGGATGGAGTTACAGGAGGACGTTTGGGTGACTGAACAGACGGCAGACAGAGAATAATGAAGTCCCATCACAGGTTAACAGCACAAAATATGAATGAGATACAGAAGCAGAACTGCAGCACGAGCAGGTCCTGCCTCTTGCCCAACAGTCGTCATTATCTAGGCTGTGTTATCTATAGAATTAAGAATTTCTCTGTCTTTGAAACTGCAAGAAAATATTTGGGGAAAGTTTAACTCGAAGAAAATATATAGAATATAGAATCAGTTAATTTGTACAAACATTAAAATGAATATGTCAAATTTTAGGAACTGTATGTCTAAGTTTCCTAATATTACTAGTAAGTATTGGATCTTCCTCTGCCGATATAATCACAGATCTACTAAAGGTATTTTTGACAAACTTATTCAAGCTTTCCTTTATAAAGGAAAACTTTTATCTCCATCTGTTAGAATGATACTGGAAAATAAAACAAAGTGAACATTGGCTTTAGATTGCACCAGTAAGAATCTACTGACCGTCTGAATCTCCTCTGGTGTCAGTAAACTGTCCAAAGAAGACCTCCGGCTCTGTACTTTGCTGTACACTTTCTTTCCTTTTATTTCTTCTATCCTCTCTGCGATATCTCCATGTGCTTCCATCATCTGTCGCACAGCTGATACTTTTCCTCCTTTGTCCTCTTGTTTGTCCTCATGCTGCTGATGTAGAAGACAACTTTAGGCTATCACAAAACCTTATGCCAGAAAAGCAACCAAAAGAGCTGGCTGTAATCATAAATGCCAGCAAAAGCCAAGCAGTAAGTTAAAAACCTGGAAGTATTTAAAATGTGAAGTGGAGTATTTTTGTTAATCTACAAATCCTAATTCCAATGAAGTCGGGACGTTGTGTGAAATGTTAACAAAAATAGAACACACTTATTTTTGAACTTTAATTAATTGCATACACTACAAAGACAAAATATTCAATGCAGTGTTAATTTTGTTGACTAATTATTTTTGTCATTATTTGTCAACAACCTTTTTTTCCCCTGACAAAAACTAGACAGTAACTAATAAAAACAAGTGCACATGGACAAAAACTGAAACTAAATTAACTGACATTTTCATCAACAAATAAAAACTAGACAAAAATGTCTGACAGAGACTTAATCCAATCAGACCTAATTTGGTCATGTAGAAAGTAGAGACAAGTTAGGAATATATCCAACCACAGCTACTTTGGTTGTGTGGAAAAGTTGGATGAGTTAAGAGGGACCTCCAATCACAGGGATAAGTTGGGGAGCGATCCAATCAGAGCTCCTCTCTTTATGAATTGATATATTCATGTAGAGCAGGCTCACTGATTGTTGTCAATTCTGATATTGTAACTGAGACGCTCTGCCAGGTAGCCTAAATAAAGGTGACTGCATTTCACACAAAAGTTCAATTTGTTTCTGTTCATTTATACATTCAAACTTTACTAACATTCAATAAAGGGTAATTAGATGTTTAATTTTATCCAAGTGTAAAACATGACTTCAGAAATTCAAGGAAACATAAAAAATGCCTTACCCTGTACACTTCATATTTTAGTCGACTAAATTTACGGTAGATTTTGTCGACTAAAATGTTGTGAGATGTTGTCAAATAAAACTAGACTTAAATTAAAACAATTTAGATGACTAAATTATGACTAAAACTAAAAGATATTTTAGGCAAAAGACTATAAGTAAAACTAAAATAAAAGTGCTGTCAAAATTAACACTGATTCGACGTTCAAAATGATGAACTTCACAGTCTTTTTGCAAATATTCACTTTTGTATTTGATGCCTGCAAAACATTCCAAAAAGCTGGGACAGGGGCATGTTTACCACTGTTACATCACCTTTCCTTTCATCAACACTCAATAAGTGTTTGTGAACTGAGGACACTGAATTGTTGAAACTTTGTTGATGGATTTCTTTCACATTCTGACTTGATGTATTCTGCTGCTCTGTGGTATTTTGTGCTTCATAATGCTCCACACAGTTTCAGTGGGACACAGGCCTGGACTGCAGGCAGGTCAGTCTCGAACCTGCACTCTGTTACTATGAGGCAATGCTATTGTAACACGTGCAGAGTGTGTCTTGACTTTATCTTGCTGACATAAGCAGGGGCGTCAATGAAAAAGATGTCACTTGGATGGCACATATGTTGCTCCAGAACCTGAATGTACCAGCTTAATGCTGAAAGGTGCCTACACAGATGTGCAAGTTACCCATGCCATGGGCACTAACGCCCCCCCAAACCATCACAGATGCTGACATTTGATCTTTGCCCTAATAGTAATCTGGTCCTTTTCCTCTTCGGCTCGGAGGACATGATGTCCATGATTTCCAAAAACAGTTGAACATCAATGATGACACTCACCAGTTTTCAATGAACCTGTTCACCTGTGGAATGTTCCAGACAGGTGTTTTTTTTTAGCATTCCTCAACTTTAACGGTCTTTTATTGCCTCTGTCCCAGCTTTTTTGGGTCAAAAAATCAGAACGAGTGAATAAAAAAAAACAATGAAGTATATCCATTTCAACATCAAATATCTTGTCTTTGTAGTGTATTCAATTTAATATAGCTCGAACAGCATTTGCAAATCATTGTATTCTGTTATTTACATTTCACTCAATGTCCCAGCTTCATTGGAATTGAGGCTTTTAATAAAACCACTTATTTGTAATAGGAAAAGTGTTATTGTGCCATAAGGTCATGAAAATCCATATTTGCAGCTGTTAGACATTATCTTTAAAAAGACAGAGTCAGGTATAATAAAGTTTTTGGAAGAATATCTGTCAGCAGTAAGCAGAAGTTGCCTACTCACCATCTGAGTATCTTCTGGTGTCTGTAGAATATCCAGAGAAGATCTCCGGCTCTGTGCTTTGTTGTACACTTTTCTTCCTTTACTTTCCTCCATTCTCTCCTTAGCTTCTCTCTCTTTAGCTTCTGTAACTTCACCATGAGCTTCAATCATCTGTCGCACTGCCAAGACTTTTCCTACTCTGTCCTCTTGTTTGTCCTCCTGCTGCTGCGAGAGAGAGACCACTTTGAGCTCACTATCAGGAAAACTACAAAAATGACATTAACTTGTTAGGTTTGTTTGCTCATTCTTAGTCACTGAAAATCCTCAAAACACAAGTATAGACATTTTCTTAAACAGTCAAACTGCTTCAGCTAGACAGCAACTTTTAGTTTTAGATGAATTAGACCTCATAGCTGTTGCTGGTCTTATAAAACAGAAAAGGTTTGTAACGAGATCCTTCAATGAAAAAAAAAATGTTAAACTTTTCAACTATAAGAGGGTAAGAAATGGAGGCTTTAAAAGTGGAACTTGACATTTTAATTTGGAATAATAAAAGTGGGGAAATCAGAGTAAAGCTGCGCTCACACCGAACGCAACTTTGCGACTGAAATCGCGTCACCCACCCAAGTAGCGTTACCTGTCCAGAAATACCTCATTTTGGTCACCGTAACTCAGTGACGTCACGTCCGCTCGAGTTTCACCATGATCATATCATACCATTTAATAGGATGTATTAGCTGACATTATTCCAACTGTATCCTTTCCACTCATCTACCAACCACAGAACACTGACGCTGATGGCCCTGCAGCAGCATCGTCTGCGAGTTCTCTGCCGTCCGTCTAGGCGGAACTAATGTACTCACTAAATAATGTTTCCCACACGGACATGGACCGTCACTCTGTGAACCGGAATAAAAACAGTTTTTCACAGGGACCGTCACACACCCACACAACGCTGATTGGCTGTTGCCGCACAGCCACACGCAAAATCACCTGAAGAGGGTAGGGTTAACCCTGCCCCATCGCCGCTGTACATTGACTTTACATGGAGAGTGGTCGTCCAAGTTGCAAAGTGTGTACGCGGCTTAAGAGTTGATTTATTTACTAACTGTTCCATTCATTTCTGGTTATGTGAGATAATCTAGTATAATAATCAAAATGTAGTTGTCATACAAGACCTAAAGTTGTGAAAATAGTATTTTTGGCTAACCAGTTAAACTAATCATATATATATATATATATTTTTCGGCATACAAAGTTGCTTACAGACGTTTTAAAGCTTCAATTGTTGTTTTGTAAATTAGACTTGTTATACATTAGCTTTGAAACTGACCAGCAGTTGTTTCCCACTAACCACTGGGGTCTCATCTGGTGTCTGTAGAATATCCAGAGAAGATCTGCGATTCTGTGCTTTGTTGTACTCCTTTTTTACTTTGGTTTCCTCCATCCTCTCTGCAGCTTCACCATGTGCCTCCATCATCTGTCGCATGGCTGAGACAATTCCTCCTTTGTCCTCTTGTTTTTCTTCATGCTGCTGATCAAAAAAGACAGCTCAATGGTTACTGTTGTAAAGATCAAAAGCCAATAAAACAAATAAAACATCTAATCATATTGTTGTACACAAGGCCCAGAGAACCACAAATCCCCGAGGCCAGTTGCAGTCACAAGTGGGACTTGGTAACAACTCTTCTCCTGGACCTTTCTGATTCTGATGGGCAACATGGGCACTGCAAACATGATGTTCGGTCACTGCGGAGGGGTGAATCCTGATCTCCATTTTATAATTCTGATCTGTTTCTAGCATCAAGACATAGCTTCAAACACAGGAGCTTTGTTGAGGAAACTGAAACACTGTGAAGAATCTTACTGTAGCCTATAGTCAACCTACATAAGTGTAGCTTCACCCTAAAAGTGGGGATATTACAAGGCTTTTGGTGGCACCTTTGACTTGCAAGTGTTGTCCATACCTGGCTGTCTTCCCTCAGGGGCAGAGCTGGCCAGTTGCTTTATTGGTAGTCATATTTACTAGTGCCATGGGCCTCAAGCAACCCAACTGAAAAAAGTTGAACTATTGGATTATTTAATAAAGGACATACAGAGTCTGAACACCTTGTGTGGAGTATTTGATGGGATGATCCGCACATACAATGGGACAAAATTCAAGTCAATCTCGGCACTAAACCGAGGCCTAAAGCCCTGTTTCCACCAGGGGGTTCAGTTCAGTTCGTCTCGGTACGGCTCGCTTTTTGTGGCGTTTCCATAGCCTAAAACCGGGACAGGACCCCTTACAAGCGAACCGTACCGTCCTACTTTTTGGGACCCTTCTGTTGGGGTGCCAAGCATACCGATCCTACCCCAGAAGGTGGAGCTAGAAACAATGCAGCCTGTTGATTGGTTGAAGGAGACGTCACTCCCCGTGCGTTAGCGGTAATAAAGAACAACACAGCCCCGCCATGTTTAAATCTCCACTTGTCTTTGTAAAGATAACGCTCAAGGCTTTTTTGTTTGGAAAATGGCATCAAGATCAAGCGTCCCATGGTCTACTGTGGAGGTGCAGACCTTCCTCAGTATTCTCGGTGAAGAGAATCGTTGCTCTTTGTTTGCTGTGTCGCGTTTTCTTCTTCATTGTATTTAATAGCTGGGTACACTGTGTCGCGCTGCTATGACATCATGCTATCGGCATCCAGCTTTGACGCCGCCTACCAAGTAGGGTACGGCTGGCTGTGGAAACGCAACCAGGATCAGGCTTTACAGAGCCGGCCTAAGCCAAACCGTGCCAATCCATACTGGACCACTTGGTGGAAATGGGGCTTAAGACACTCAGGAACTTCCTTCAGCTTTACGTATTAAGGAGAAATGGGAGAAGGAACTGAATATTGACACTACACTGGAAGAATGGCACAACATGTGTAAAACACAGCAGACAACTACAAATTCAAGGACATGGAGAGAATTTGTGTGGAAAAACTGGAAGCACATCATACACATATCTCCTGGGATGTAATAAACTAAACAGATTCTGGGAAAATGTACATAGTATGATTAAAAATATTTTGGGATCTATAATACCCAAAGAATGTAAAGTCATGTACCTGGGAAACATAAATGATTGTACATTAGACAGGGATAGATACTAAACTAAAATATTATTGATTACATGCAAGAAGGCAATAACGCGAAACTGATGTAAGATTGAACCCCCTACTGTAAACCAGTGGCTTGAAATCAAAAGAGATCTATATTATGGAAAGAATGACCTATCAGTTTAGACTGAAGGGGGATGTTTTCTTGAAAAATTTGGAAAAATGGACAATTTATGACACAATAAAAGATACCTAAGAAACCACTGATATGTAAACTGCTTTAACTATGGATGTTGGTAATCATGACTGTTTTGTTATTTGTCTTTTGTTTAACACATCTACTCCTAATGTGGAAAATACATAACTCAAATGTAAACTGTTCTCATTATGATACAACATGAAACTTCAATAAAAATGAAAGTAACAAAAAAAAGAAAAAAATGAACTATCCCTTTAAGGTGAAAATGCAGTTTAAGTTGATTTTAAAGCCAAGTTAATGAGAAATAAAGGTTTAGGTTAAGTGTATCTGCCAGCCTACTCACCACCTGAGCCTCCTCTGGCTTCTGTAAAACATCCAGAGAAGACCTCCGGCTCTGACCTTCGTTGAGTGCTTTTCTTTCTTTCATTTCCTCCGTCCATTCTTTAGCCTCTGAGATATCCCCCTGTGTTTCCATCAGCTGTCGCACAGCCGAGACCTTTCCTCCTCTGTCCTCTTGTTTGTCCTCATGCAGTCCTATTCTTTTACACAACTGTTTGGCCTCATACGTCTCCAACATCTCCTTAATTGACATGACAGTAGACTTCTTTTCTAGAGATTTTAATACTTGTGGATTGGTTTCTTTTTTCTGAAGCTCTTTTTCCTTGATCACTGGAGCATCTCCCTTCTCCTCTTTCTTCTGCATATTATCTTCTGGTTTGTCCTTCACGAGCACATTTTCGCTAGGGCTTTGAACTTCATTTTTACTTTCTGTCTCCTTTTTGTCCGAGCTTTGAGTATCAAGTGTTTCATCCTTGACTTCACCCTCTGCTCCTGCTTTCTCAGCCACCTCTTCTTGCTTCAATTCACTTTCTTCCTCGACTTTTACTTCCTCAACTACCTCCACACTCTCTTCACTTTCTTTCCTTGTTTTCACCTCTTCCTCCACTTCTACGTGCTCCAATTCACTTTCTCCTCCAACTTCCACTTCCACAACCACCTCCACATGCTGTGATCCACTCTCTTCCACTATTCTGACTTCCTCCTTCACCTCTACATGCTCCACCTCCCTTTCTTTCCCCAAATTCACTTCCTCATCTACCTTCACTTGCTTGGATTCTTCCTCTGTTTTCACATTCTCTGCTTGCTCTGGCTTTTTAACTACTTCCACACTTTCATCTGTTTCGTCCCTCTCTGCGTGTCCTTCCATGTCCTCCAAAGTCATCATCAACATGCTGCTGATTATGCGGTCAAACTCGGCGTATTCCTCACTGCGCTCTTCGTCGGCCGTCTCCCAGCTCGCCTGGCTGCCACTGCTCTCCTCGACTTTATCGTCTTCCTGTTTTTTTGCCTCTGGCTGATTCTTCTGTTCCACCTCCACTGTCTCCTTTGTTTTTTCACCTTCTGCCACAGTGTTCACCTCCATCTTTAGGCCTTTATCTGCCTCTCCGTCTTTTAAAACCTCACCCTCCTCTCTCCGTGCTTCAGGTGCAACTTGCTCACTCCCCTTCTTTTTCTCGATTTCATCCCTTAAATCAAACATGTTCACATCCAGATCTTCAAATGATTCCTCTTTGTCTTGGTGATTCACCTTCTCCTCTGTTTCTCCTACCTTATCAAGATTATCCTCAGTAGAAGAAAACTCTGATGCACCAACTAGACTGGCTAAATCTCGCTGTTGAGCAGCCTGAACGGCCCTCTCCGCTTGCACTTTCCACAGCGCCTCCTCGTCCACGCCCTCCTCCTCTTCCTCACCTATGCCCACTCGGTCTAGCTCATCCTCCGTGGACGAAAACTGGCTGGCGTTGACTTGGTGAGCCAATCTGCATACTTTAAGCGCCAGCTCTTCTTTCTTTCCATCGGCCTCCTCTCCAGCATTGATGTCATCGTCCAAAAGGCCTACGCTGTCTAGCTCGTCCTCCGTGGAGGAAAACTGGTTGGCGTTTGTTTGATAAGCTAATCGGCAGACCTTCACCGCCAGCTCCACGTCCTTCCCGCCATCTTCCTCCTCGCCTGCGGCCTTCTCCTCGACACCGACTCTGTCCATCTCGTCCTCTGTGGAGGAGAACTGGTTAGCCCGGGCTTCTTTTTCCAGCTGACAGAGTTTGTATGTAAATCCGTTTGAATGTTCCTCCCTCTGCTCGTTCTGCTCCTCCTCCATACCTTCATCCTTATCTCCCTCCCCTTCATCTTCTTCTTCACTCTTGCCAACTTTGTCCAACTCATCATCAGTGGAGGAGAAGTAATTAAGTCTGGACTGAGTGATGAGCTGGTTTAGTCTGTAATTCATGTCTTTGTCTTCTTCATTCCCTTCATCTTCCTCTTTCTCATCATCCTCTGTCCTTCCTTCGTCTGACTCGATCTCCATCCTCTGTGGCTGCTCGTCCTCCTCGTCTCCATCCTCATTTCTTTCCTCATCTCCTTCCCTTTGTCCATCATTTACAGCATCTTTCACTCCATCTACCACTTCTCTTTCATCTCCAGCTGAAGACTCGTCAACTCGGCTGGTGAGCTGCTCTAGTTTTTCTAGTTTTGACGTGAGCTCCTGGTCCACCTCGTTGTCCACTTGTCCTCTGATGCTGTTCTCAAGCTCCAAAGGGTCAGGGGTCACCATACCTCCAGAGGACAAAATGTCAGGGGTCACAGCACCAGACAGGTTGTTGTCTGTTCTGCTGTTATCCTGTGAATATAAGAACAGATAAATATAAGGATCTGTGCTCCTTTCCACATTTAAAAATAGGGATGCACAATATTGGATTTTTGCTGATACCTGATATGCCAATATTTCCATATTTCATAAATTCCCTTTCCCTTTCTGTACCTTCAGGGCTGTTGGACAATGTAAGGCGTTTTCCATGTTTCAACTCAACATCCGTGCCCACAGGCAGGGCTCTTGGGATTTGATTAATAAATGACACTGACCCAGCAGAGAGCATCAAAAGAAGAGCCAGGGCAGGCTCAAGGCTTTGTGTATTTTTTAATTCACTAGAAAAACACTCGGAGAGCGCAGACCTCTGCCAAGCAGCAGGCTTTTCCACAACCCCTGTAAAAGATACAATTCTGGATCACCAGATCCAGAATAGTGCCAAGATCCGGACCAAACTCAGCACATACATGGAGGTTGTTATCCTGTATGAACACAAGTTTTGGGAACATCACTTAATGTATTAATTTTATATGGACTATTGAATGTCGCCAATGGGGTTTCCCATTATAAAGTCCAATGTTTTTTTTGGAATTCAATCTGGATCGTATCCAAATGAAATTTACCTTGATGATAGAGACATGGACCTCATATTATCCTGTAAAATTGGAAGCAAATCTGTTAAAAATGGCAGAGATATATATATTTTCTTATTCTGCCCTATGTTAAATGATTTGATTTTGTCTTAAATTTTGGGAATTTTTGCATCCAGACAAATACAGGTATTACCAACAAAATCTAATCATTTCTAAGTTGGGTCATTTACCAACATCTCCTGAAAACTTCAGCAAAATCTGTCAAGATTTTTTTGCATAATCTTACTGACTAACAAACAAACAAACAAACAAACATATGCCATCAAAAACGTAACCTCCTTGGTGGATGTAATTAAATAAATAAACACTGATTATTTTTTTGGAGGTGTCTTTTTGCCTTACCATGAAACAAAACTTTCAATGCACTGTATGTTACAAACAATACTTTAAATGACCAAACCATTATTTCCCATAAAAAATTCAATATCTTGGTTGTTTTCATTACAACATTGATATAAGTTGTGTTTTCTAAAATATTAGCTTTTTTAACTAACCAGTAAGATGATATTAGGAACTGAGACTTAACCATGGGTATGTAAAGTCCACTTTGTTTCAGTGTCAACATACTTAACCACATCGTTAACCCTCATCGTTTTAATGATAATTTTCTTACCAAAGTGGAAGACTCCTTTTCACTCTTCGTTTTCATCTGTGAACTCTCCACTCTTTGGGCTTCCAGCTCAGCAGCCCCAATGCTCTCCTCCTGTCTTGTTCCCTCCACATTGAAGTTGATGTCGATGATGCTGGTCCTGCGAGAAGTTGGTCTCCTGATCTCTGCAGGCACCTTCATCTTTATAACTCCCAGCAGAGGTTTGCTAGGCTTCCAGTTCCCTTCAGAGTCAGAGAGCAGGCTGTCTCTGCTGCCCCTGCGGCCCATCATGGGGGACAGGATCTTATCTCCACTGCCTCTGCGTTTCATCAGAGGGGAGAGGATCCTGTCACAGGTGTCCTGCAGGTTAATGTTAGAGTCCATCATCTTCCTGTGGATCTCCTGGAGGGCGGCACCCAAAGAGCCGTCAGACTCGTGTTTGATGTCATTGTCGGAGCCCATTCCTTCGTAGGCGGACACCACCACGGACTCCCTCTCCAAGGCGCTGTAGACCTGGCTCTTCCTCTTGGTCAGCAGGCTGGGACGCGACAGCTGGGCGCTCTGCAGGGCAATCCAGTTCCCATCCATGCTGTGGAGAACTGCGGAGACGCCTTTATATGCAAGTATGCAAGCAAACGCACACACACACAAACACAAATATGTACACACATAACAGTATGCCAGAAAAAGTAGAATCAGACATGCTGCGACATAAACAAACACAAACAAACAGTGGAGGCAGGTATTAGCTGACAATAAGAAATCTCTTTTTATATCACTGATGAAGAAGTCAGTTACAGATAATTATACATATGCTTTATTTCTGATGCAGCAGTTTTAATATAAACTAAAGATTAGAAAAAACAGAGCTCTCCTCCAAAATTAAACAAAAGATTTATAATGCAACATATATGAAATCACTGCCACATCAGGCTGGGCAATATATGACATTTTTAAGATATACTGATATGTTTTCACCCAATTCTTGGAAAAAACAGAATTGTTTTTTTCCATTAAAGTTTATGGGTTGTTAAATGAGAAAAAGTTCATGTAAGGCCCGATGCTTAGTAAAGATAGTAACGAGAAAGCACTTGGAGAGCGCAAATCTCCGCCAAGGTAGCTCACATATTGCTGTTACATCTATAAGCAAAAGTTACAATCACAATATGATTCCTTGACCCTGAAACCCACACTTAGCACTCTGAACCATGCTGATATCATTATCAGTGAGACAGTTATTGAGCAAAAACGGTTGTTCGCTAATGGCAGTTATCTGGATCACCACCAAAATTTAATCAGTTTTAAGTTGGGCCGTCACCATCATCTCCTGAAAATTTTAGCAAAATCCGTAATCTTCCTAACAAACAAACAGACACATAAACATATGACGGCAAAAACATAACCTCCTTGGTGGAGGTGATAATAAAGGTAATCTTTTTGTGTGCTGTAAAATCTGATGTATGTGTTTTACAGGTAAACTAGAGGTGCTCCAAGAGAACAAACCTTCTCTGTTATTTACAAAAATGTGGAAAACTACCTTATCTAGAACTGTCAACAAATCCTTAAAAAAATTCCTGGATCAAAATCTGGTTGTAGATTACCCCCACAATCTAATTAGTTGTCCCTTGTGTCATGACCAACATTCCCTAAAAATGTCATGAAAATCTGTTGAGAACTTATCGAGTTATTAGCTAAAATGCAGAAAAGTTCACTAGTTTGCAATTTTAACAAATCCTTAAAAAAACTGTAGATATGCATCCAGATTTAGATCACCACCAAAACCTAATCACTTCTTCCTTGTGTCATGACCAGCATTCCCTGAAATGCCATCAAAATCCTTGAATAATTTACTGACTTATTAGCAAAAATGTGTAAAAAAATGTGTGTGTGTCTCACAATGTTAAGAAATCATTTACAAAATCCTGGATCTTTAAAAGAATTCAGATCATCATCAAAATCTAATCACTTCTTCCTTGTGTCATGACCAACATTATCTGAAAATCTAATTTCATTAGTTTTCGAGTTATCCTGTTTACAAACACACAAACTACCAAACACTGGCAAAAACATAACCTCCTTGCCAAGTTGCTTCTTTTCCAAGAGGTGGAAAAGAAGCAACTGTAATGCTTTCCCTGTGCCATCTGCTTTCACCATAATGCCTGTGCATCTGCGTGAGAAAAAAGTCTTTTTATACAAATCAGCACAAATGTTTTATGTACTCCACAATATTCCAGTGTTTTTTAAATGAAGGATTACAACTTGATGAGGAATATATGCTGTCAAAAAGTCACATCAGCCCCTGACAGATTTGTCACACGATTTCCCAGCACATTTTAGGCCTTAAGGGCTTGTTTTTCATGCTGGCAGTGCTTGTTTCCTGTTCAAATCCAGTGCAGCAGTTTTAGCGCCCATTGCCCTGAGCAAAAGGAAACACCCTCAGCATCACTCACTGACCAATCAAACTCAAGCAGGGGCAGGACTTATAAAAATTGACTAGTAAACAACAATGGCAGAGGTGAAAATGATCTGTCTCGTATTTTTGAAGGAACAATTTCCAGGTCATAAAAGAAAATATGATGCAGCCAGAATTTTAACTGTCTTATGGATAAAATGGAAAGTGGTAGTAAACTCTTGTTGGCTGTTGTTAACGTAAAGCACAGTTGAGAAGCGCTCTGACTCTGAGGTTTAAATGGTAAATTGACTTATCAAAGTGATTTTGGGTAGATACCTATTCACACCCAAGGTTTCTTATTTAGGTTGTCCATCAGTGTTAATTAACATATCCATACCAATTCATACCCTTTTCCATGCCACTGACACAGCAGTGGGAGCAACTTGGAGCTATGTGTCTTGCCCAAGGACACATCGATATGTGACAGACACAGCTGGGCTTGAACCCACAACCCTCAGAGTACTGGTAGAGCGCACTACCAGACCAAGCCCCCGCAACCCCAGAGGAAAAATGCCAGATGTGGACATAAACCCTAAAACTGCCACTTGTATTAGGACACACAATAAATATCAGCTAATTTTTGAATTTGTATTTAATGATTCTGTACTTAATGTGCGATTGTGGCAGTTGCAGTTGACCTGATGATGTTGCATGTCTCAGCATTTTATTTTATTTTATTTTACGATACGTATCCCAACACTGAGGCCACGATATGATAGGTATCCCGATACACGTAAATTGTGAACACTGACTACGCTTTTAACAAAATTCCTGACAAGTTTTGTTTCTTATTACAAAATCAAAAAGAAAAAGCACGAGTTTTAAATGATTCTACAACTTAAGAAACTTAAATTCAGGTCCTCAAAGATCGTAGACCTAAGTTCACATTTGGATCATGTGCTTCATCGTGTAGCTTGGCTTCTACTTTGAACTGTGCCATTGTTAACATTACCCAAAGAGTATTGACAACAACTGTCAAAACATTTGAGGCTGTATCGATCCTGTAGAGTCCGCATCGATACATGTATCCTCAAGGAGTGTGTGACGATATTTTGCCGCATTGATATTTTGAGCACAGGCCTAGTGTTCATACAAGAGCCTGTGTGAGATATTCCCCCTTTTGATTTGACTTAAAACTGCTTTTGCTATTTCTTTACAGAAAAAAATATCAGTATATGTATTGTACACTGACATTCAGCTGCAAAACTTTTAGAATGTTGGTCCATATTGCCCAGCCCTAACTACCACAACATGAAAACCTAGAAGAACAGTGACTGGAGGGTATACAGTATAAAAGAAATGTGACCCTACCCGCGTTGTCCAACCGGTCTACGCTCTTCCAAGCCGTCATAGCTGACCCTCCGCCTTCCTTTACTGATGCCTTTGAAGGGTCTTGGACGAGCCCTGGAGAGTCGTTTTCCAGCAGTGAGTATGCTGAGTGTGACCTCTGAAAAGGGAGATATAACAAATACAAATTAATTTAAAGGCTGAAATTATTTAACTGTGTTTTCTGCTCTGTTCTACTTTCAAAATTGCATACTTTACATTTTGCTCACTGAAAGGCTGCATGACAAAAAAAATCAACATAGCAGGTGTGCAGATTAGCCAGCAGGGGGCAGCACATATAAGCATACAGATGAGAGGAAATGTATAACTGAGAAAATTGTTTTTATCCTAGAATATCTGTTATTTTAGTTCAATTACCCATGCTGTAATTAAACAATAAACTAAAAATACTGAGGAATATGGTCACAATGTATGATAAGCTCTCAACTGGTAATACTGGATATTTTAGCAATATTATTACAGTTTGTAGCTTGAGCATGTGGATGATGTTATGAACTTAATATGCAGTTTGGTAGTTCACAGTTAAACTAACTGTAAGCAGCTACTTTGGCAATAAGTCTAATGATTCTGGGTGATTAATAAAGCAGAAAAGAGCTACAGAAATCTCGATACATTCTGCATTTGTCTCTTGACCTTCCTGTTTTATGAAACAAAAAGTAGACATTTTGAGGATTGAAACTTAAGTGAACGTGGCTGTAATGCTTCTGTTTTTGTTTTACAAAGAGGCCTGGTTGCTGTTTGACGGAGCTGGTGGCACTGGCGGACTGATGATGACGATGAAGGTCAGAGTTGTGATCAACTGGCCAGTCCTGGACATAGTCTGCCCTCATGTCAGCCAGAGTCTTCCTCCGATTAATAATCTAAGAGAGACAAAGACCTGATTATAGTTCTGCTTCATTATTTTAAAGAGGAAGAGGTTTGAAAAGTTGGCCTTGCAGTGAAACAGCTGTGGAAAGAAGTTTGACCGTCCCTTACTTTTTGCACAATAGTTTTGGCCAGTTCCTCAACGAGCTCTCCTTTGTGCTCACGCAGATAGTGTGCCTCATTCTGCTTTTCCTAGTGAACAAACACAGAACTATGAAAGCTAATCAGCATCACACACACATGAATACACACACTATAAGCTGATTACTGCTTCACAGATATGCCTTTATTACACATAATTGCAGTATTCATTGCAAAAGATTTGGGATACTTACTGGGATTAGTGAGAGGTGAAAGGTTACAAACATACTGTAGTACTTAAAACAAATCAGGTACCATTTCTTACTGACTTCACATTATTCTGCATTAGTAAAAAGTGAATCAGTGCTTGATAAGACATCTGTTAAGCACAATTAATGCATTTATGGGACATTATTAACACAACTATAAACACTCATTTATGCATAAGTAAAGCATTAGAAAATATTTTAAGGCACCATCCATACAGCATTTCTGAATAATGTTTTTTGTCGTTTATTAACACAGTTGTGAGTGCTTTATTGAAACATTAGTAAAGTATTAGTCGATAACCCTCATCTATGAAGCATTCTCAATACATTTTTGGGCCATATATGAACACGGGCATGATGTTTTACTGGTGCATTTTGTGTGTCTCTTAAGAATTTTTGGTATTGGGGGTGCTGGTTTGGGGGATTGGTAAGCAACCAGGTACACATGCTTCTGCCAGTCCAGGTTCGAACCCAGCCTGTGGCTAGCCTGCAGAGTGTCCTCCCCTACCCTTCCTCCCCCCTTACAGGCCTATCCACTGTCTCTCTCTCCTGTTAATGAAGGCATAAAATGTCAAGAAAGAAAATGTAAAAAAAGAAAAAAAAATGGCATATTTTCCCCACTTGCAGTGTCTTCCAGATCAGTTGCGACTTGGTTGGAGCAGTCTATGTGCTATTATTAGTAATACAACCAAAGTACTTTTCTGCTTTTATGGTTTTCTCCAGAACATTTTTGCAACAAAATACAAACAACTTCTCACATACCTTGCTTAAAAATGGGATTTACAATATGATCTTAGCAGGTATATGAGAAGTGGCATGACCTGCTTTTGTGACAAATTGTTTTTGAACATTGAGTTTGGCATTTTGTTCACTGTCATTTGGAGGAACATAATAAACATGCATTGCCATCTTCATTAAAAGACTACTGCCACTAAAATTCCGGTGCAGATGGCTCAACCTGATTCAATGTCTGTAATCAAACAGATCTATCTTGACAAGCTCCAATCTACCACGATTGTGAGTGGCAAAAGTAGGATGGCCCAATTAGCAGCCTTTGAAGCAGACAGAGGTGAGAGTTACAAGTGAGACGACAGCAGGAAGTGACTGCTAGTACAGAGATTAGCATAGATGCTAACAGCTTCAGTAGCGGTTTTATCAGATCTGAACTGAATTTCTCTATTAAAAGAAAAACAAAGAGCAGCACGACAAACTTCTCTGTAGAAAGGATATTTTTGCTGCACTTCCATCGTGTTTAGCTGAGAGGCTCATGATCTGTCCTTTACTCTGCGCTTTTAAAAGGTTCTGCCCATCCCCAAACACTTTCTATGTGCTCTTTCCCAGATGGACTAGTGAAATACATTGAACGGACCATCTGGTGTTTCAGGCTACATGACTACAGTAACTGATTGATCATAAAGTAAGTAGTATCTCTCTTTAGTATGCTCTGCATCATGAGTCTAAAAGAGACATCAAGTTCTAAAATACGAATTATGTTGTTCTGAAAAAGACATGAGACCTGCAATCTAGATCAATGCTTCTTTTATAAAGAAGACAGAAGTAATAAAGTCCTTTTATCTGAACTTAGTTACAACCGGACTTTTGTATAAACTGTCAAAAGTCTCCCCTGCTGGTTAAAACATACATCACAGGCTTTAGGCACTAAACTTTTAACAGTCCAAGAAGCAACATGCCTCCAACATGCAATCCCACAGTCTACAACTCCTTTTGTTGGGGTTTTCCCGGTGGGCATATCAAAAGTTGCCTGAGAAAACCAATATCAGGGGATTTGCTAATTATTTTTCAGAAACAGCTGTAACTATCCATTACATTATAATGTAACAGATAGTTATGAAGAGCACACTGGTTAATGTATCAAAGTTCCAAGTTTACTTAGATGCTGTACACCAGTTACTCAGTTGAATGGGGGGAATTGTCTGCAGTTGCCAGCTTTGAATATTTTATATTTCACTGTGAAAAAGATGCTAATTCTCTCCTTCAAGGGCAGGGGTTTAGCTTGAAAGGTCAAGGGTTGAGGCAGGATAAAGTAGTCTGTCAGTGGGACATAATAATCTAGAGTTATTTTTATTCTCTGTAATGATCTTACTGATGTAAGCTCTTCTTTTGAGTAATCTGAGTTAGATAGAAAAAGCACAAGGGAGAGATTGAGGGAGAACTTAATAAAAGGACAGTTGAGGGTACTGAAACCATACAATACAGACTGATAAAAATATAGCATCTATGACCTTGTTTGGACTGACATGAACAGGGATTACCATCCGTTTTAGGATTCAGACAGAAAGTGGTAGTCCTTAATGCTTAGTGTGGACATACCTCAATGCATATTGGACAAAATTTGATATCTGATAGGTAAGCTTACTCACAGCATATGCTTGAAGGGATGGTTCAGAATTTTTTAAGTGGGGTTGTATGAGGTGCATGGCATTAGCCTGAACACTCGCTACAATGATAAAGATCAGCTCTGGATCTGTACAGAAATAGTCGACACAGAGGCTAGGGTTATATGTTTCTGCAGATGGTGCCACTGAGTGTGTAATTCAAGAGTTTTGGGTGAAACCAAGCCACAAATACAGCCTGGTGTTATTACAAGCTATATTCAAAACATGTACAACTTACTTTTCCACTTACAAGCCACTTTCTTTTGGCGCTAATTTCCTAGATGCCACAGCCTACATGTCCTTCCACCAGCAGCGCAACCCAGCTTGCTTCACAAGAGGAAACAGCCAATACTAAACTGGATAACTGAGTGATTTTTGCAACAGATATGATCACCATTTACTTTGGGCATTTTGGAATATTTGTATGAACACATCAAAAACATCTGTAGGTGGAGAGACAACAGATCTAAATTAAAATGGAGGAAACTGTTATGGAAAATAGAGGACTGGAGAAACCCACATTACCTGTTAATAAAGGTGTGTAAATCACCAGCTCATGTTGTCAAACTGGATAAATAAGAGTGTGACTACAAAACTAATTTCAAGATCTTTTATACAGGCCTCTGCAGTCTGCAGCTCTCATCATGCAGAGCCTCTCTAGGGTAAGAGACATTTAGACTTGTAAGGACCACACTCACAGAGGGCAGAATGAAAGTTTATTTTTTGGGTACGTATTTGGCTTCTATCAGCCGTGTATTTTGTAAAGACAGATGCCTTGGTCTAAATGATAACTTTACTTGGTGGAAATGCACTGTATGTTTGTTGTTGCGGAGGTTAACTGAGCTTAGTCAACAGGATCCTCTTTCAGCATCTGCAAATTTAGCTGACCATAATTTGGGCTGAAGTGATATACATGTAAACAGCAGTCCCTCTTTTTGGTATCCCTCCAATGAGGCTGGACAGTAAATAAACCGTGGTTAGCTCGAGAACTTCACAAATAATCATGAGATGTCATTTGTATTAGAAGCAGTTAGTTTAAATCCCCAGAGAATGATTATTGTTAACAAAAAAATGGATGCATGTGTTGAAGTGTGAATATTCTGGTATCCAGATGCCCAGAACAGATGTTAATGCAGAATAAAAAAACAACCCTAAGCACAGATTTCTTCCTTACCATGTGTTGTCACACTGTATAGTAAAAACTGAGCAGTGATCAAATCAAAAAAAGCTATTTGTAGGATCCCATGTGGAAGACTACACGTATGCAATCGCTCACTAAAGATGAAATGATGAAGTATTAAAGAAGAATCAGTAAATAACCTGACTGGAAGTGTCAAACTCAGCCTTGGTGATGGCCTCATCTATAGCCTCCTCTGCCACACGTAAGGCCACAGTGAGCGTCTCTTCCATGCTGTGCTCTAAACACAGAAATACAGTGATTACTTACATTATTCATTAAGTGGTTCATCAAAATGGGTTATTTGCTAAAGGTGAACAGAAGGAAGATATTTTGTGGTAAAATTCTGTTTTCACGTCATGTCAGTGATCTGGTGTTTAGAGACTTGTTTTTTGTTGATACGGTGAGATGAAGCTCTTATTCTAAAATCATTTTCTTATTCAGATTCTGACACACTTTTTGGATAGTTCAATTGACCCTTTGTTGGCTTTCTGATTGGTTTACAGACCAACCAGTCAGATTCGGAGAGCCCCTTCTTAAAGCATAGACAGGCTCAATGTAAGCAGAGTCTATTTTAATGTGTTGTGGTAAATAATCATAAATTTGTTAAATACTGAAAATCACAAAGGTAAGAGAAAACATTTTAATACTGACAATATTTGGTGTTCTAGGTATAGCAGAACTAAGTTGGACATTTTTTTAAGTTATCAGCAGATGTTAAATGACATTACTAAGGTCATGTATCCAGTTATAGTTTTATTTGTGTTGACAGATTCATCATGGTTTTGTCTTTTCTTCTTACAGCCTACTACAGAAGTCTTTATTCTTTCACTTAGGCAAAATTTTGCGAAGAATCAAAGTAATTTAACATACTATAAAAGGAGTTATTTTCCATTGTTTCAAATGGGAGAGAGGCCAGCAGCAACAGATTCTGTCTAACCTAGTAACAGTTGCTGAGCTGGCAGGGATAATAGAGGATCTCTTCCTGTAACAGGCAGGGCTTGACAAAGGGTCAGTTACACAAAATGATAAAAAAAAATTAGTTCTTCTGACAAACTTTAGACTAAAATATTCTGGCCTTTCTTCTGCAGTAAGTTTCATCCTACAGCTAAACATCAGTTGGTAGATTAAGAGAGTATATCAGGTAATTGTATGTGTCATAATAATTTTATTTTAAACTTGGTCAAATATAACAAAAAGTGTAAAATAATGAAAGATGTCTGTACCTTCACTTTGTCTGTAGAAGGCTGAGTCGCTCCCACAGATGCTGCCCTCATTGCAGATACTCTCCTCGTAGCCGCTGCCCTCTGTGCACAAACACAGAACAACAACATTCTCATGCAGCTGTCTTTTAACATTATTATGGCTACAAAAAATAGTATTTTATAGCACTGAAACTGACCTTCTTGCAGCAGTTTAAGTAAAATTTAGAGGAAATAAACAATCCCATCAGTGACAGTGTTTCTTGCCTTTTTTTTTTTTACAACCAGCATAAAAACTACAGATGTACAATATTATGGGAATCATATCAGTATCGAAAAACTTCTGCAAATACACAGTATCAGCTTAACACATCAGGCGTATGCACAGAAGTACAATAATGCTCCATTCTATGAGATGAAGTTTGTTGAGTATTAAGCAGAACCAAAGACAAAGCTACAGTTATTTTATTCATTTTTATTTGTTATTTTTTGTACTAAAGATCAATGATGATTATGACTTTCTCAGGGAACCACTGGAGATGGAAATCCAAAAAAGTATTCATGTGCAGTGGTATAGAAAGCCTGGGTGTTAACCATTTTGTTCCATCGTGAATTAAACTGAATCATAGATTATTGAATGATCATAACGAAATTAAATAGTGAGACCATTGAAGATGCACAGCCCTAGAAATGATCAGAAATAGTGGCATGATTTGATAGCGTTAAAAATACAATATAGTGAATTCCTATTGAAAACTTAAATTCAATTCAGTTCAATATAAAGCCTTTATTGTCATTGTAAGACAAGCAAACAAAGAGATTGAGATAGCAACTCTTTGGTGCTTAAAAACAACATACATAAAAAAACACAAGATGATAAAACAACAATAGTAAATGGTATGCCGAATAAAGTATCAGTCGATAAATAAATAGGTGAACCATTGAAAAAGCATTAAATGCTAAAGTGCCAGTGCATGTTGAAGTGCAAAAATAGCAGCATTAACGGTTGGTGTTAAGAACAGAGATGGCTGTGGGAAAAAAAACTGTCTCTGAAAATAATATAACCAGCTTAACTAAAATATCCACCTATCCATTATCTATAGTGCTTATTCTTTTGCGGTTGCAGGGTTGACTCAAAACAGTTGAATAAATATCTGTGCAGTGAACAAAAAATGTCCTTTTAAACGTATAATTTGTGGTTTAGATTTGCAGCACACAGCTCAGTCACACAGTCGAGTTGTCCCTTCCAACCCTGAGCCCTGAGCTCTTTCCACGTCATGTAAATATTCATGCAACAATGCAGCCGTTTGTGGTTATATAAGTGCATTAGAGCGACCTCACTTGTGGCATTACCGGGAGACCTCATCTGTGTGCTGCACTCGCTGGTCCAGAGGTACGGTAAAGTACACAGGGTCACTTCTAATCATTTTAAGAGGGAAGGACAGGACTAGAAGTGAGTGATATTCACTTTACTTAATTTACAAACACATGTGAATTTTACAGCTGAAACCCACCAGGTACATATAAGTTTAATGATGAGAAATGTCCTGAAAGTGGAGACAGAAAAAGAGGATTTTTTGTGTATTTCAGGCGCTGGACGATGGCTTGTGCTGACCTCTGACATTTTTTGTTGTACGATTAAATGAGTGTAGACACATTTTGCCCAAACCAGGAACATTTAAGGGACTCACGACCAACAGAGCACTCTGTTCCACCGCAGATAAAGGTCAGAGAGACCCTGGAGGTAGTATTCAACCACTAAACCAAGGTTCACTGACTGTGGCATTGACTTAGTACATGTTTATCTGTTTCTCATGTTTCTACATTTAGCATCATAATCTAATGACTACAACAAATGTATGTCATAACACTCTTATCAGAAAAGTTGAACGACACAGGGTTGGGTCATCACCTTAACAGCATCCTGATTTTTTTTTTTTCTTGTGCTAAGTCCAGCTAATGTTTTTGAGCCTGACCTTCAAGTGGGGCTGGGCAATGAACTGATTAAATCATAAGATTTAAAAAATTAAAATCAAGATTTTTTTTTCTTAATCTCCAATTGTAAGTTGTTGCAATGTTCGAAAATATAAATAAAGAAAATTTAAAGTTTTCATAATGTCAGGTTTTGCACAAGCCCTTTTACAGGCTTGTATTTGTTTCTTAATTGAGACTAAATGTTGTTTCACGTTTATATTCTGTGAAAATAGCCCAGCTTTCAGTGTTCATGAAGATAAACCTGCCTACATTTCAACTACATAATCAGCATTTTATGACATGCAACTTTAACTTTAAGAGGGAAATTCTGTTTGGTTTGGGAATATATTTTGATAACATAAAGGCAAAGCTTGTTTCATGTCATTTTTGTGTCACTTGGAGATTTTTTTTTTTTTGAGAGGGAAGAAAATCGGTTAAAATCGTAAATCGAGTGTTGTGAAAAAAAATCAGGCATACCTTCAAGTGTAAAATTCAATCAGAAGCCTCTGCATACCAGTAAAACTGGTAGCGGGGATGTGGCCCAGGGACCACATGCAGCCGAAAGAGATCAGGTTAAGTGCTTTGACTATACATGGGTGTGTTTTGGGCATCACATAGATCAAACCAATCATAGTGTGAGCACTCATTCCCTTTAAATCTGAGAGCAACAGGCTGCTTTTTTTTTGTGCTGTTTACACATCAGGTTTAGTCGTTTGGTTTGAATTTTGGCTGATTATTTAATCCCTTCTTTTTTATGGTGCCACTATACTCAACAAACTCACACAGAACACCGTATGATATATGCTAATGCTCAGACCAAAGTGCTTTTATTCACTGAAGCATCCCAGAGCATGAGAAATAATCAGAAAGATGAGTCAGTTTCTTAAAAGTGAAACATTATTAAGATTCCAGTTTAAACCTACAGTATCACTCTTCTATATACAGTATTTATGACAGACTTATTTACTATACATCAAGCAACTGTAGGCTTTCCCTGCACAAATCCTCTGCTCTATACTACTGCTTGTGTACAACACATTGGGCAGCCTGTTTTATTTTCTGGGAGCATAATAACCGGTGACAGTCATTTATGTGTGTACAAATACTATAAATCCACTTCTATGCTGCGCAAAAATCTTTAGTATGTGTTCTTGTTTCTGGGAATATTATGCTTGCTGGGATGCATGGGAATAACGCAGCCAAAAAAAGCCACCGGTCTCTCAGCTCTCTGTCCTGTTATGAACTTTAAACTGAAATTTACAACAAATGCTCTGATGTTTAACTGTGGAGGTGGGCTGCTTGCATCTCATGTTAGTAAAACAAGTTCAGTAAAATGTGTGTTTTGATCTTGTGCATGTGTGTCCATCTCTCAGATGCGTAAATAGCACAAACTTTCTGCATTGCAGACTTTGGACTTGAGACCAGGTATATGGAGGTTTAAAGCACAAGGTAGGAACAAAACAGCCCTGGGCACAAATGGGAGCGCACTATTACTCGCTATTTAAACAGCGTTAGCACACAGCATACAAAGGACACTTGCATCAGGAAGAAAATAGAGAAGACACCTGTGCTTCAGGCCAAAGCAATTAGCCAGTAGGTAAATTTAGGCCATACCTATATTTTTCATTTGCCTGTCTATTTTGTCTGTTTGCAGCTCCCACCTTCAGTCTAAAAGCTTTCACACAATAACATACTTCTAAAATGAAAATCGGCATGCTGCACAGCCACCAGAATACTACATTGCATCCATGACGTCAACAGACTTTTTTCATTTTTACCTCTGCCAAGGACGTTACGCTATTGCTGGCATATGTTTGTCTATTTGTTTGTCTGTTAGCAACTTTATGGAAAAACTACTGGGTAGATTTACATGAAAATTTTACCAGAGGTGTGGTTTGTTCCAAGGAAGAAGCCATTCAATTTCGGTGGCAATCAGAATATTTGGTAGATGAAAAAAAATCCCAAAGTTTCAAAAAAATCCCATTAGTTAACATTGGGTAAAATGTAAAAAAAAAAAAAACATATCTCTGACATTTTTGAACAGATTTGCTTCCAATTTTACAGGATAATTTGGGGTCCATGTCTCTATCGTCAAGGTAAGTTCATCTGATCCTGGTTGAGGTCACAAAACACACTGAAGTTTAGAATGGGAAATTCCATCCATTTCTCCTCGGCTGCTGTGAGGGATCTGCCTCCTTTACTTCATTATGGGAATGGAAGTTTAGCCACAAAGTAATGTCAGTGTTTTTTAAGCCAGTGTGACTCTGCTTCCCAGCGCGTGGTGATCCAGAATTGTATCTTTTACAGGAGTTGTGGAAAAGCCACTGCTGTAACAGAGCGGCTTGGCAGAGGTCTACACTCTCTGAGTGCTTTATAGTTTTAGGAAGTGTTTTTGTCCAGAAAAATCGTTGTAATTATGAACCTGATGGGTTTGGCATGTTTGTACGTACATCCAGTCTTACATACAAAACATCCACAGTATATAACACAAGGGTGTGTTATATATATTTTTATTAGAATATTAGCAAGAACTTTACAGATAGGACCTTGCATAAAAAAATCTATCATCAGGAGATATTGGTGATTAAGACTGATTGTTTTCAGTGGTTTGGCAGGAGTGAATCAGTGGCCTAATGATTTTGCACACACGTTCGTTAATGCTGTTTGTGGGGACCCTACAGTTGGTCAACAACAATGACTGTGCATGAACATATTTTGTAACTCTTGCTTAATCCAAACTGCAGTGATGACAGGCACTTACACAACAAAATGATGCTTTTGAAACATGTAGAAGAGGACACACTGCACTTAAAACATCATTTATAAACTGGCTTCATAATAAGGTCCCATATTAAATTTATCCAATTATTCAGTTTATGACTGATAAATGACAATGTTCAATTTGCTGAATGTATTTTGTAGTAACGAGCACATTTCAGCGTGCAAACTGCAGCTCTCAGGTTATGAAACATATCTTCTACATATCAGCAGTGTCACTGTGAGCATGATGATGTTAACATCAAGCCCAAAGCAACTCTGACTGAGTGCAGTCTCACGGAGCTGCCGGCATGGCTGCAGACTGTTTTTGTCTCGTCTTGTGTTTCCTGTATTTTTTTTTATTTCTAATGATAAATAAAGAAAAATACTGAATTAAAAACAACAAAAATGCATTTATTTTCATGATATGCCTTAAAATGAATGCTTTCTTAGCTCAGACATTGTTCTGCGTCTCCTCCTGTACACATCTCCTGAGGCTGCCTTTGTCATTGTGTTTTAATCTTCAGAGCAGTGTGTGTCTGTGCTGTTCTGTTGCTGGACTGCTGTAGTTTCTTGAGGTCAAATATTTCTCGGCCACAATAATCTCACAAAAGATGACGCCTTTTGCCCACACTGGTCTCCAAATTCTAATTCTATTCATTCGGCTCACGTTGTTCTTGTGCAAGGCAACATTAGCAGGTTTTTCATGATTCAGACTCTGCAGATCGGATTTGGCAGCTGAATACATAAACACAGCTGGGTGAAAAACAAATTAAAGAGTGTGATACTGTGCATGTTAAGAGAGAGCATGTGAGCGGAAAATGAAAACAGAGTGGGATGAGACGCTGAGCGCAGGCCCGACTGTGGTCAGCCCACATCAGTCATCATCCCACGGGGGTCACAGTGCTACATCATCTACAGCCAGCGACCCCCCACTCCAAAAAACACTCGTAATACCCTGAAATCCCTTGTCCTTCAATCAGATCAGAGGGAGTGAACTAACGGTCCAGAGGATGCACTACTGCCTCTTTCTCTGACGTTACATGCAGGCTGGAGCATATGCTGCTGGGTGAACAGGGTTATTCAAACGCTGTGGAGCACTAGGAATAAATTTTCAGCCTCGATGGTTTCAGAAAAGCTCACAGACTCGACTGTATTTGAGCTTGAACTGCATAATATTGTTTAAAATACATACCTCTTCTTGATACACTGAAGAAAATAACAAAAAACAGCTTTTCTTTTTCGTTCAATGTAATTATTTAACCTTCACTTAGCCAGATCAGTCTCACTGAGATCAGGGATCGGTTTTCCAAGAGAAACCTGACCCATTCTTCCAAGGGAGAAATGCAGCAACTTACAGTTTCAACTGGAAAGCACTCGAAGAGCACAAACCTCCGCCAGGGTAGCTCACATATTGCTGTTTCACCTATAAGCAATAGTTCAATGATAACGTTACCATCATAATATGATTCCTTGACCCTGAAACCCACAACTAGCACTCAGAATCATGTTGATATCATTACTAGTTAGACAGTTATTGAGGAAAAACAATCGTGTGCTAATGTAGGTTATCTGGATCACCACTAAAGTCTAATCATTTTTAAGTTGGGCCATTAGCAACATCTCCAGAAAATTTCAGGTTAATCTGTCCTGTAGTTTTTGGGTAATCTTGCTAACAAACAAACAATTTAACAGATCCATCCATCCATCCATCCATCCATCCATTATCTATTTTGCTTATCCCTTTCGGGGTCGCGGGGGGGCTGGAGCCTATCCTAGCTGATATTAGGCGAGAGGTGGGGTACATTCTGAACCGGTCACCAGCCGATTACAGGGCAACATAGAGAGACAAACAACCAGCCATGCTCACGCTCAGACCAAAGGGCAATTTGGAGTCACGAATCAATCTAATGAGCATGTTTTTGGTCTGTGGGAGGAAGCCGGAGTGCCCAGAGATAACCCACAAAAGGGGAGAACATGCAAACTCCACACAGAAAGGCTCAGCCCGACAAGGATATCGAACAGCAAACTTCTTTCTGTGAGGCACTACCTGCTGCGCCACTGTGCTGCCCAAACCTATAAAGTACACATTAAATAATTATATGAATTAGGGCTGTTCAATTACAGGAAAAATCATAATTACCTCCGCCAAGGAGGTTATGTTTTTGCCGGCGTTTATCCGTCTGTCTGTTTGTCTGTTTGTTTGTTTGTGTTCAAAATAACTTGAAAAGTTCTGGACGGATTTGGATGAAATTTTCAGGAATTGTCGGAAATGGGATATGGAAGAACTGATTACATTTTGGGGGTGATCCGGATCACCGTCTGGATCCAGGAATTTTTTAAAGGATTCTTTAACATTGCCAGATAGGACCATTTTCGCCAAAGTGGACCGAAGCTGCTTGGTGGAGGTCTGCGCTCTCTGAGTGCTTTTCTAGATGTGATTATTGTTATAGATTGTTCACGATTATAAGACATGATACCCTCGATATTAGAACATCCTAACATGACACACCAGATGGACCTTTCAATATATTTCACAAGTCCGCCTGGGCAACAGCTCATAAAAAGTGTTTGTGACTGGGCAGAATCCTTCAGTAGCATATGCTGCAGGTAACTGGACGATCTTTCCATCAATCACATTTATTATAGGCCAATCATGTAATGTGGGAGGCGGGCGCTACAGCCGCAATGTAAATGGCCAAACATAAGCCACTTCATAAAATAAACACTCACCAAAACATGTCAAAGGTGAAGCAAAAATATGATTTCCATGAAGAAATGCTTTCAGAGTTTTTGTTTGTTTTTAATTAAATAAAGAAATGGGGTTCAGATCTGATAAGACTGCTACTGAAGCTGTTAGCATCCATGCTAATCCCTGTAGAAGCAGTCACTTCCTGCTGTTCCTCTAGCTCGTAGCTCCCACCTCTTCCTGCTCTGAAGGACTCTGATTGGGCCACATTGCTCCAAGCACTATTGTTGTGGACTGGAGCTTAGCAAGATGGATCTGCCAGAATACAGCCTTTTAATCAGGTGGATCAAGCACTGCAGTGGTTAGCATTATATAGTTTGCGTTTAACAGGTGAGTACTTTCAAATACAGCAGAAGTAAAAGAAAAGCAAATATTGTATAAAGTATTCAAAGCCACCTGACAACAGACGTAGCTCTTTTTTGCTAACACTGGTCTTTCTCTTAATGTTTGCCCACAAATGCTCTTAAATATTCCTATGCTTTTACAAACTTTGTCCATCTGCTGTTTGTTTCCAAAACAGCACATTAAGTTTTAAGAGCTTTTCACCGCAGTTGCCAAAAGACCAAAACAATGGCTCACTCATATGGAGATTCTGTAATAAAGCTGGAAAAAAATCATACTGTTGCACCACATCTGTTGTTTACGCAGAACCAAACAATAGATGCATGAAGGTGTGATTTTCTGCTGTATGCCCATAACCAATGGTCAAAATCAAAGCACCCTGAACATAACAACCGTCATTTAAGCTTGCACATTTCAGAGGTCTCTGAAAACAGATATTGAGAAAGCAAAGTCTAAAAATACAAACTGGACTCCGGGAACAGTAAAAGTAATCTGCTGATGTTATGAGAGACGAAAGCCAAGCTCAAAGCTAATCCTGTTTAGCTCTACCACTGCTTTGCTATGATCAGGCAGGAGTATATCCACATCTCAAAACTGCACATTTATAAACAAAAATGAACATATTTGAGTGTTTGGAAGTCAGCAGATCATCTCCTTTTTTTCCCAAAATATTCTTAAATATTATCTCATGTCATCTCTTTCTGGCATTTAAGGAATGAGCAAGTGAAAAAGATCCAAGCAACTCCTTGAAAACTTCACTTCTTCTCAAACCTATTTTTCAATAGTGACACAAAAATGCGAATTAGGTTAAGGAGGGCAAGTGTTGCACTGTGGTAAGAAAATGAGAAACTGATGGGCTGTTTTTTTAAGTTCTCTTCCAGTTTAGGGAACAAAGGTCTTACTCTGTGAAGAAATGAATAACTGTTCAGGTTATTTTCAAACTAAGTCCCGGCAATCTTAACCAAAACCTGAGAGGCATTCTGCAGGAACATATAGATCCTAGGATCTGTGAATGCCTTTTAATTTAACTGAGACAAAACTTGTGATGGTAGATAGTAGTTAGATGGTTTTAATTATTTTAAAGCTGTTAAGTATTCACAGATCCAAAGTTATCACTGCTATTAGTCCATTATTCATACAAGTTTAGACTGAAAAGCACATAAAACTTTAATTGCAGAATGCATGCCAGCCTGATTAAGTCTTATGTGGGCAGAAATCCCTCATAAAAATACATTTTTACATTGCCTGATTTTCAGTGCATACTGTCTGTCTTTACAATGATATGAACTTTGTCTACAAGTTAACTGTACAGTCATTCATTTATCTGCACTTTGACTTTTCATTAGTTTGGTTTTTCTATTAGGTTCATGTTCACTCTGTCAGTTATATTTACATTTATGTATCTGTATCAGTGGGCTGTATCAGGTATCTGTACCTGTAAGCTCTGAAAGCGTGCTGTGCTCCACCAGGTGTTTCCTATAAAGAGTCTTCAGTACTTTAGCGCTGCCAAACCTCTTAAAGCGTGTCTTCACATTTGTGTAGAACCATTCCAGATTCTGCGTCTTCAACAACCTGAGAAACAGACAAAACAGAAACTCAACAATGTAATCATATAAATATATAGATATGTATATATACATAAGTACATCCGGAAATGTTTAACAATTTATAATAGAGACAAACCCATGGACGCCCAGATCATTAGTCTGTCCTCATCACATTTGTCTCTGCTGAATATAGATTCAATCAATCAATCCTTATTTGTATAGCACCATATTTGTCTTTGTTGAATATAATTTTATTAAAAGGTTAGCCCCTTGACATGTGGCATCTCGTTTTCAAGAGGGTGCTCGTGTCTATATGGTTATAAAGATAGTTACTATGGAGGTATAATCAATACAACCATGGATAGAGAGATCAATCTAATATCAACATTACATCTATAATAATTATAAACTGGAGAGGACTGATGTTGATTAGATAGAACTTTATTAATTCCTTTGGAAAATTAAGTTGATGATGTCATGATGTTGATAAATATAATATAACATGATGTTAATTAATAGAGAAGCATCCTGCCAAACTGGCATTAAAATAAGTTTAGTTGGTCTAAAAGTATGAATTCATGTTAAATGATGTCATTTCTGTTGATGGCTGATGCAGCATAGAGCACATGGTAGACAGCAGCAGGCCATTTATGATTGTTTTTTACTGTCATAATAATATATGTGTGCTGTTTGCGGGAACTGCCATATATTTAATTTTCATCTCTCTAAAGTTAATATCAGGGTATGTAATGATAATATAATGGGCTAAAGAAATGGCCACATAATTGTAATTGTAGTTACTGAACTTTACTAAGCAGATGTAAAGAATTAAGTGGTTGTGAAATAACAGTGATAATGTGATGGTCAATAATACTCTTCCAAATTATATTTAATGATGAGTAAGACAACTGTCAAAAGTCCTTTGAGTATTTTGTTAAACAAGATGTATTTTGAAAGAAAACAAAGGATAAGTCAAAGTTATGGCCTTGAATTTCTTTAAGGATCAATAAAGGACTCTCTTTATGCTCACAGGTGTTTACATTGAACAACAGCAAACAGAACTCAGTCCAGTTTTTTTAAGATCATTAATGGTGACACATTCAATGGACTGAAACTCTGCTGAACTGTTCTATGCTCGGTTTGACTCACAGATGAACACATCCAGCTGCAGGCAGCTGTGCAGGTTCACCTCTACGCTGAAGTCAATGTAGGCTAAACGCACGGGAGCTTCAGTATAAGGAAAGGTGACAGGACACTGTGCTGGCCTGAGGAGCTTCTTGTACAAGAGTGTGTGTGACTGTGACTGCTTGAGCATCTGAATTGTGTTTTTTCACATTATTTCACTCTGAATGTGTATGTATGAATTCAACCTGCTAACCCTGCAACCTTCTTTAAAAATCAACAGTGTTAGTAAAGGGAGAGAACAAACAGCCATAAGAGTGGATAACACTCAGGTTATAAGGACCTTAAGATAGAGCAAGATAGATAGATGCTGATGGCATGGATGAAAAAGCTCCTTTTAACAGCTTCTCTTGAGATAATGGGAGTGAAAATTATCTAATCACACAGCCAACAAGAGCTGAACAATATACATTTTCCACAACAACTACAACGTCTGCATGTGCAATAGTGACATTGCAAGGTCATGTATCATGTGACCTTAAAAATGCTAGGGAGTCATTCTCTGTTGGTAAATGGAGACCAATGACTAATCTAATCATCAACAGTAGGTCTGACATCGGCCTCAGTGGCAAGATGGGTATTTTAGTCCCCTGTTCATGCATCCTACAGCTGCTCCGGTCACGGACACCCTGACATGACACACATGATGCTGTCTCTCAGTTACACAAGGCAGATCTTCAGTGAGTTTTTCCCAGCTCTCAGCAGTACCTTGACCTGAAGCTCATGCTCTGACAGAATACACTGTCCATTAAAAGCACAGATTTTCATCTCTAACTGTTTATTTCACAGCTGTGGGTGTGCGCTAGTGTGTGAGACTCTCAGGATAATGCACTCTTCCATAAATGTCTGTGTAGGTTCTCATTTATCCAGGTCATGGTTATCCAATTCTTCATTGAAGGGGCAACTGGACTTGCTACAGGTTCTTGAAGACGTTTCTCCTCTCTTCCAAAAGGCTTCATCAGTTCTGCCACGCTTGCATGATGTTGGTGCCTGTGATCCAGCACGAAAGCGTTGTTTCGATTGTTGTCGAAAGGAATCCAAAGCTGAATTGTAGGTGGGAGATAAGAAGTGTCTTAGTCCACCGCCTTTAACAGAAGCGGCGGACTAAGACATTGTGAACAACTCTCAGGTCCCTTTCACAGCTGGATGACCAACAAGGGCTATACATTTCAGACTTTGGCTCCAGTCACATTAGAGCTCTTCCCTTAAATTCAGAGATTGGACTTGAACCTAACCTGACACACCAGATTGACCATTTAATATATCCCTCTAGTCCATCTATGCAAAAGCCCAACAACAGTTTTTGGGAACGGGAGGAACCTTTTTAAAAGCATTTCTGGTTGGTGATTGGATAATCATTCCATGTAGTAGGCCGGTGCATCTGCCACAATGTAAAAACACAAAACATGAGATGCTTTTTAGGACAAACTCTCACCAAACATGTCAGAAGTGGAGTGACAATCCAAAATCTACGCTTATCTCTGTATGAACAGCCACTTCCTGCTGTCATCCTACCCGTAGCTCCCACCTCTTCCTGCTCTAAAAGACTCTGATTGGGCCGTGCTTCTGTCGGCCGTGCACAGTCTTAAGATGGGACCTGGCAGGATGGATCTGCCTGACTACAGCTTGTCAGCTTTATTTACACAGCACGTTTAAACAGCCAGTGGCCTACCAGAGTGCTTTAAAGTAGAATAGGCAGACACAATAAAAACAGTAAAAGCAATAAAAACCAATAAGATCAATAAGAAAACAATAAAAGCAATAAAACAAAAACAATACAGTATAAATATGTTTAATAACCAGTAAAACCAATAAAAGTGACTGTACTCTGCCAAAGGCCAAGGTGAAGAAGTGCGTCTTTAGCCGTGTTTAAAAGTGGCAAGGCTATTTGCAGTGACTACAGACGAAGAATCAGGCAGATCCAAGGTTCAACCTGAACTGGTCACCAGTAAATCACACGGCTGAGGCCATCACTGGGCATGCTCATACTCGGTGTAGGACAATTTCAAGTCACAGACCTAACAAGCATGTGTCTGATCTGAGAAGAATACCATTAAAGAGTCCAGTAATGCCTGAGGAGAGCATGCAAACCACTGTCCAGCCCAAAACATCAGTGCTACCTCTACATCATTGCCATTTCAGTCAAGCAAATACAAATCAATAGCATCAACATTTTTTGTCCAGACATTTTCTTAACAAGTAATTGTGTGCTATAAAAATCAACACATTTACATGGTGGACAGCTCTATTGAAGTATGCAGCCTCTGAGGTGCTGCACGCAGCTGATGATGAAAATAAGTTCTATGGTTGTGCTGAAGCAGCAAACAGCCTCAGCCTGTTCACCCTGCTGCCATCAGGCCAGTTGGCCAGTCGGGAGGGAGCCATAATTTAATTTCATTGTGCAACCTGTTGTACAATGACAAATAAACTATCCTTGTATCCTTGGATTTTTTTAAAAGAAGGATCTTTTTTAAAACAAGGATAAATCTAAAATAAATCCATTAAAATAATTTGATGAACTCTAACATAATAGTCGAAGACAGAAAAGCAGTAATTTAATAACAATGAAGATTCTAAAAATACATTATGGCTTTCTATAATCATGAAAAGGCAAAAGGCTTATTACAGCCATTTCTCTTATTACTTTTGCAATGTGTAGGCTTTAGATGTCTTGTGTCTGGGAATACTGGGATGACTTCACTTGTTAAATTGACAGTTATTTTCATATAAAGCAACACTTTGTACCAAAGTTCTTTGATTGTATAGAGACTATGCATTGACGCACAATTTGTCTGATGAACTGGCAGTTCTACTCACTGAGTGGTAAAGAACAAAGTTATGTAATGATATCAGTGGTAAGAAAAACTGATACTCTTTAATTCACCTGAAATGTGATTCTAGTCTGATTTAAAGATGACTAATTCAAACATCTGGAGCCATAAAGTTTCGTTTCTAATGCAGGATTTATGCATTTATGAGCCTGTTGTGAAGCTAACTTTGTATCTGTTTGAGTTTATGTTTATCCAAAGTGAAATCGATGCACCTAGGCTTTCTTAGAGCATATGACTTTAGCATCTGTTTAACAGTTTTTTCCTTTAGTTTATTTATAATGTGACACACAAATTCTTTAATTTCATGAAAAAAGTGTCAATAAATGGCTACATGGAAGTCATATCAACATCAGCTGAGGATCTACACTGTCTGTGGAGAACATTATTAAATACTAACAGCAAAAAATGTTTAACTTTTCAGCTGAATTAAAGAGTTTGACTGTTTACTTCCCTCTGATTACTGTCAGTCTGTGTTTGTTGCCACTCCGTGATGTTCCACTCTTTTGCTCTGACCGTGCCTCCATGTGCAAAACTCTCTAGACATTCTTGTTTATCACTAATTTAACAGATTAAAAATTGTTGAATATAGATTTTATTTGTGAAATGACAAAAAGAGTCTGTCTTTGAGTGTACTGTTTCAAATAGAAATGAACCATAGTTAAGTTGAATGCCTGAGAATGACAGCTGTGAAACATTGCAGAAATATTCATGTTGGCGTGTTAAATGCGTTACCATCTGCTCACAGCGTGCTTGATTTGCAGAGTGAGAGCAGAGTGTGTGTGCCGACAGGAGGTGAAACAGAAAGTCTCCTCGTGTGACCCATCTGGGGGTGATTCCTGCAGCGTGTGATGTGTCACTTAATGAGGCTGAACATCATCCAGTGAGGTTTATCAAGACTCTCAGTTATATCAAGAAAGTCCACTGATTCAAAATATTAACAGAAAAGTCCATCCATCCATTATCTACAGACCACCAGGCCTCAAGTAACATCGGTGTAAAACAGTGTTAATTTTGTTGACTAATTATTTTCATCATAGTTTTCGTCAACAACCTTTTTTTCCCCTGACGAAAACTAGACAGGAACTAATAGAAAAAAGTGCACATGGACAAAAACTAAAACTAAATTAACTGACATTTTTGTAAACAAACGAAAACTTGATGAAAATGTTTGACAGAGACTTAATCCAATCAGACCTAATCTGATCATGTAGAAAGTAGGGACAAGTTAGGAATATATCCAGAGGGACATCCAATCACAGCTGCCTTAGCTTCATGGTGGTGGGATAAGTTGGGGAGCGATCCAATCAGAGCTATTGTCTTTATGAAGTGATATATTCATGTAGAGCAGGTTCATCAGTTCTGGTATTGTAACTGAGATGCTCTGCCAGGTAGCCTAAATAAAGGTGACTGCATTTCACAAAAGTTAACTTTGTTTCTGTTCATTTATACATTCAAACTTTACTAACATTCAATAAAGCGTTATTAGATGTTTCATTTTATCCAAGTGTAAAACATGACTTCAGAAATTCAAGGAAAAATGCCTTACCCTTTACACTTCATATTTCAGTCGACTAAATTTACAGTAGATTTCATCGACTAAAAATGTTGTGAAATTTCATCGACTAAAAATGTTGTGAAATTTCATCAACTAAAACTAGACCAAATTAAATCAATTTAGTTGACTAAATTATGACTAAAACTAAAAGATATTTTAGGCAAAAGACTATAACTACAACTAAAATAGAAGGTGTAGTGCTGTCAAAATTAACGCTGGGGCAAAAACTACACCTGTGTCAGGAGAAAACTAGAAAAGACATCTGTACTGCATGTCAAAACACTTTTCACATGCATATGTAAGTTCCCTTTTTTCCATCAATCAAACTAAGTCTATTATATCTCTAATATTGAGTTAAGCACAGATTTTTCCCAAAGCTGACGGCAGAATTTCATCAGTGCTTCATTTTAAGAGGATAATTCAGAACTTATACAGTGGGCTTGAATGAGGTTAATATTAATAGTCAGTGTGTTATTGATTTTGATCTGCTCTGCTCCTGTAAGGTGAGAACTAGCAAAGAAGTTTGGTCATAAATTAGTGCAGATTGCCGTGTAATTTACTGAATATGTAAAAGCAATCTAAAAATCCACCTTGAGATGATTGTTTACTGTACTAAGCACAGTAAGAATGTTTTACTTTTATGTTAGCAAGCCCCTTTGTTTTGGTTTTACTTCATTCAAGGCAATGGACACACTGCACGGTATGAGAAAAAAATGCAATAAACGAATCAAACTTTAAGAACTGATGTTTGGTTCTTGTCTTGTAGGCAGCCTGGGATTGTTGGTGTGGACTGCTTGCTGCTGTGGACTTACAAAGCTTCAACAACTACAATTACAAATATTTTGCCTTTTCTTTAGCCTTATTCCATTATCATTGCAGTTCCTGATATTAACTTTAGAGAGATCAACAAAATTAAATACATGGCCATTCCTGCAATCAGCACACATATATAGTGTATATAGTTTCCATAAACTAGTATGACCTTGAATCATGGATGACCTGCAACTCGACTCTGTGCTCTATCCTGCATCAATCATCAACAGAAATGACATCATTTAACATAAATTCATACCTTTAGACCAGTTAAACCCATTTTAATGGTATTTCAACTAGATGATGCTATATTAATCAACATCAGTCCTCTCCAGTTTATGATCATTAAAGGTGTTGTGTTAATTTTAGACTAATCTCTCTACCTCTGGTTGTTATTGATTATACCTCCATGATAAATACCTTTACAAACATATAGACATGAGGACACTCTTGAAAAAGAGGTGCAACAGCTCAAGGGCAAACCTCTATTAAATCTTTATTCAGCAGAGACAAATGTGATGAGGACAGATTCATAAGTCTGTCACCATCATAAATTCTTATTTTTAATCTCTTTGTCGCTGGCGATGGATACATCTCTGGATGTTTCTATGTGTACATATATGTGTACCTATAAAATGAAGAGTATGGCATCAACCTGCTCTATTAAAGCTCATTTAAAGTTCAGTAAATTACAAGGAGCTCTTGTCCCCATCCGTAGAAATGTATCGCCCAGTCTCCATGCCCTTTTCTCCTTTTTATTACTATTTCCATTTACTACTGACATGAATATCATTAAACCCCAGTTCAAACATACAGCATGTTCCCTAAAATGATTGCTCTGTCTGTCACAGGAGCTAAATCCCTTTCAAGAAGCAGAGCAGGAGTCTCATAGCCTTGATGTCGGCTTGTCATCCTGAACTCAGCTTCATGTACATACACACATATTCCCTCTGATCACACACCCACTGTGCTACTGAAAGTCCCGCCAACCTTACCTGCTTTTCTCGCAGGAGGAGCAGAGCCAGGCTTTCTCTCGCTTGCAGTAGACCCGGCAGGCCTTGCACACGTTGTACCTACAGTCATGGCACTTGCGTTTGGGGTTGAGCAGGAAGGTGAAGGGCGAGCAGCAGCGGATGCAGCAGCGCTGGTTGAAGAATCCCTGCCGTGACAGCAGGACGCAGCGACTGCCCTCCTCGTCCAGCTCCTGCTTCAGTTCACTGCAGGGAGGGGAAGGGAGGGGGGAGGGAGAGCGCGAGGGAGAGAGACGGGATAGTTAGAGGGATGGAGATAGTGAAACCATGGATGTGCGTGTGAGAGGGCACAATATGAAATCAGATGGTGAAAAAACAACATCTAATTCTGGGTTTATATGTATCAGTGAGTCAGATGGATGGATCAGCCGTGGGTTTTGAACACCAAATTATATAAAAATTGTGATGAGGACATGAAATGCACATAAACACAGAGCATGACACACTGATCCTTAACCTGCCTTTAATGAAAATGGGAGAGAAATTAAAGTGGTTTCTCAAAGTGGGTCAATCCATAATTTCCTGAATATCCTTTTGAAGGTTAATGATGATTGAAAATGCCAGAAACATGATTTTAAAATATATTCTTAAGCTGAAGATTAAAAATGATAATCATTCCTGATGCAGTCATGCAAAGGTTAAGTAAGGCTACAGCAAATTAGCAATCAGAGTAACTTCCCTAAATAGCAGCAGTAATGATTCTGGCTGAAGAAGTGTCAAAGACAGCCGTTTTTCAGATTTTATTTTTTTTACACTTTAAAACTACATTACCTTGAGAGAGTGAAGAAGGTATATATAATGGAGAAGATAACAGCTCACATTCATCTTAACACGGACGTTTTCAGGAGAAGATGGGCTCCCATAAGTGAATACTTAAATTTAACGATGTGAAACATTTCTAAAATGTGCTGTTGTAGGATAACTGTCCGGGTGTATTTGTGATTTGTGCAGAGGAATACTGTTAATAGTTCAACTGTCTAGCTTATACATTTCTTCCACAGTCTTTCTTTTTTGTATGTATGTGGAAAAAAGCTGATGCAAGCGAAAATATGTTTGTGAATACAGATGAATGTTAATCGAAACTTTGTAATACATTACTCCCACCTAGCTATCCAATACAGTTATCTCTGGGTACTCCGGTTTTCCCCACAGACAAAACACATGCGTGTTGGGATAACGGAGAGAGCATGTGTGTAAATGATTGATTGTTTGTATGTGCCAGCCCTGTGATTGGCTGAGATTGGCCCCAGCACCCCTGTAACCTTGTAAGGGTTGTAATTAGTTATGGATGGATGGATGAGTTGAATACTCTCCTGGATAAGAATGATTCTTAAAATAAAATTCAGTGCACATCAATCAAAAACAGCTTGTTCATGTTTCACTTTTGGAACTTTAAATGATCTATTGTGGTGAAATCCTGGATAATATAGAGTGTATATTACTTCTATGAAATGTTTGAGGCAGTTAACGAAGTATGCAGATTCACTTTCATCCTTGTCTTAACATAAAAGTGCGTTTCATCCAATAATCCCGAGACATCATGAGCACACGAGCAGTCACATTCACTTCATTTCAGACAGCAGCAGAGATGGATGGAGGCTGAAGAGGCAGAGATGGAAACTAGTGTGAAAAGTGCTGGGGGGAAAGTGTCACAAAAATTCTAAAATTTCCCATCAAGATTGCATCAGATCTGACAACATTTACAGGAGACAAGACTGACAAAGTCTGACAACATGCAGACAGAGAAAAACAAAGTCTGTTGATTTGAATTTCAAAACATTGAAGTTTTAAAAAGAGAGGACATCCCATTTTTCTGTCCATATTTTACAGATTTTAGATCAAGAGTACTCACTTGTAGAAAATATTAGAGGTATTTGGACCTATGGAGAGATTCAACCAGCATATAACAAAATGATCAATAAAATAATATGATCGATGAGTATATTTTCTGCATCAAACATCAACTCTGTATGATATGTCAGGCAAAACATCTCTGCTGCAATTTTAATACTTAAATGTTCTTTTAATTCTTTATTTTTCACTTCTGAAATGCAGACATCAGGACATATCGTGTACAAGGAGAAGTAGCCAAGGTTCCTCTGCAATTCAGTCTTTTCTTTTTCTATTTAAGTATAAAGAACTAAATACAACATGGGATAGGAGAAGTGTGCACATAAAATCAACCAAAAATACAACACAAATAATCCAGAGAGGCAGAAGGATAGAAAACAATAATAATAATAATAATAATAATAAGTAAATAATTAAATAGTATAAATAACATTTACAATTTTAATCCACCCTTGTATTGTGGGGGGTTCAGGAAGCAACCAATGTCTAGTAACAGCTTTTTACAGGCAGAGGTTAATATGCCGAAAATGTATTTATCTCTATTTCTTATCTGAAAATCTAATTTCCTAAAAATAAAGTGGCAGACTGTAGAGGTATGTCTGTTTCAATAATAGATTTTAATGCTGTATGAAACTATGACCAAACTGATTTTATCCCTGGGCATTCCCAGAAGATGTGCCAGTGGTTGGCCTCCTGAGATCCGCACTGCCTCCAACATTTGGTGTCTCCTCCTGTAAAATGTGCTTTCTGCTTTGGAGTTACAAAAAAAATGAATACAGCACTTCCAACCAAATTCTCGTCACACATGAGAATTTGTTCATTCCCATACATAATTCCACATATTTGACCAGCTTTCATCTGGTATTGAAAGATTACCTGCTCTTTCCCATTTCTGTTTGACATATTCTGTTGTGTGTAATTTCTTTTGCATAAGAATCTGGTAGAGTTTAAATATAATTCCCTTGTTTGAACAGTTCTGGTAAGCACCAATAAAAAACTTCAGTATTAGATCCTCAAGGTCTGATTCTTTTGTTTTTGTTTTGTTTTTTTGAACTTATTTTTTTATTAAGAAATACAACAACAAATACAATAATACAATAATAATGTATATTTGCAAGGTATTCTTTTTCCTTTTCCTCTTTGAACAGAACTGAGAACCGTGATAGGTAAAGACATTGGGGTATATGATATATATAATATCAACAATTCCAAGGGTCTACACACTAAAAACAATTTGCTGAATAGGCTAATTAATGTATATTTATTTAATAATAATAATAATAATAATAATAATAACAAAAAAAATCGTGAAATTCATGTGTATGTATGTGTACAATGTGTTTATATTAATTCATTGCTTTAACAAGGGTTCAACAAGTTTCCACCTTGCCATAAAAGTTTCTCTTTGTAATCTCAAAGCATATGTTATTTGCTCCATGTCATGGATTTCCTGAACCTTCTCGATCCACATATTGTAAGATGGGGGATCAGATTTTAACCATATGATTGTAATACATTTTATTGCAGCTGTTGTTAGTATTCGTAGTAGATACTTTTTTGCTTTTCCCTCAATGCCTATAGGCGTTAGACCAAATATAGCCACTTTTGGATCAATCGCAAGGTTCTGATGAAATATGTTACTAAGGGCTTCAAAAATATCTTTCCAAAATATTCTCAATTTTTCACATGTCCAAAATATGTGAGTATGAGTTCCTACATGGTCACCACATTGTCTCCAGCATTTATCTGAATACACTGAACTCATCCATGCCACCATCTTTGGAGTTCGAAAAAACCTCATAACGACCTTCCACTTAAATTCCCTCAAGGTCTGATTCATTTTTTATATTATGATCAAAACAATTTCTTACCTGAAGGTCTTAAATGTTATTTTGACACATAACTGACTTTCGAGAAATACTGTAGCCACCACAAACATTTAAAAACTGCGGTGGGTCATATTGTTATTTCATTAAAAGTAGTATTAATCATTAAGCTCTACTTTATGCATCAATATGTAGGAGTGCAACAGTAACCAATCTAAAAAGACTCAGTCTACGAGTCTTTTTAGATTCTGACTCAGCAGCACATTCCTGCAGATTAGGAGTCGACTCGTCAGTAAATGTTCAATCATTCTTTTGCTTTTTAAATCACATGAATAACTCTGAACCACGATCATACATGTCCTCCTTTCAGTGTCTGTCCTCCTACAGCCCGTCTGAAGGAGCTTTGTAGCTGAAGGCAGAAGAACATAATAAACATGAGGAAGCTTGAGCTGTGTCAGCTGCAATAATCTTCACAAAAAGTCTGTTTCTCTGAGATAAGCTGATGTGGGGTCCACGTCTTCATAACTACATTTGTGTTCATTCTTCGTATGCTTCAGGCTTTTAAATGGGCACATTTATATCTTGCCTTATGTAAAACATTGTTATGTTGTATTATTTTTACATTATATTTAGTGATGCAAACATGCACTCCATCACCCATCCACATGCTTTTGGTTCACCCTATTGCCACTATAACTAGTGTTTCATCATGGTGATTAAGTATTGGATCCTCTGTTACTGTTGTTTGTGTACATTATCTTTTCACTGTTTTTTTAATTACCTCTGCCAAGGAGGTTATGTTTTTGCCAGCGTTTGTCTGTCTGTTTGTTTGTTTGTGTTCAAAATAACTTGAAAGTTCTGAACGGATTTCGATGAAATTTCCAGGAATTGTCGGAAATGGGATATGGAAGAACTGATTAAAATTTGGGGGTGATCCGGATCACCGTCTGAATCCAGGAATTTTTTAAAGGATTCTTTAACATTGCCAGATAGGACTATTTTCGCCAAAGTGGACCGAAGCTGCTTGGTGGAGGTCTGCGCTCTCTGAGTGCTTTTCTATTTTAATTTATTTTAATTTTGTTTCTCTTCTTTCTCCATTTAATTTTTTAAGCACTTACTTGTCTGTTTATACAAGGGCTGAACAATTTCAGGAAAAGATCTAATTGTGATTTTTCTTGCAGATATTGCGATTTCAATTCGATTCACGATTTTCTTCAAATCAAGCTTCAGTGCAATATTCACTATGTTTACAGTATACACAACAGTAAGGAAATCAATGATCAAAAGCACACAACACACTATTCATCATCTAATATTAATGATGAATAATCTTTTATTATTATTTAGGGGATACTCATCTGTTCAAACTCTCCCACTTCCTCTGATCTTTTGCACTGTCTTTGTATTATATTGTTTGTTTTTATACCCATTTTATACACTTTTTGCACTTTTTGTAAGGTGACCTTGAGTGTCATGAAAGGCGCCCTTAAATAAAATGTATTATTATTATTATTATTGTTATTATTACTTGTACTCCTAAACAGAGTCTTTGTATTGTTGACCTGCTTACCAACACTTCAGTAAATGCAAATTACCTGCAAATGTGTAAAATAGTATGTGTAAAACAGTTGACAAAACAGATCCTGGGTCAGTCAGGAGGGCTGCAAAAAATTGCAGCTTTGGCGATCTCAAAATTGCCTTGTCTGAAATTGCAATTTCGATCTGAAAACGATAAATCGTTCAGCCCTAGTTTATACCCTCCTTTTCTTGTCTTGTTTTGTAAATCTCACACCAATAAAGCATTTAAAAAAATGCACTCCATCATGCAGAACACACTAAAGGGCATTCATACAGATATTTTGTACATATTGCCCGAAATTTTGTTATCTGCTGATCAGAGCCGTCACTTTGGACTCAGTATTTATATATCTGTTTGAACTCTGTCAATACACCTTCAAATTGAAAACATACCGTGCAGTGGCACATGAGGGCGCCTGGGGCAGTGAGCAGTAGACAGAAACCTCCTGCTTTATTGGAGACAAAGGATGTGCCGGGTACCCGCAGCTCCAAAGTGTGCTCTGAAGGGGTGTTCCAGTCAGCAGGTAATAATGTTAATAAAAAGGGAGCAGTGTTTGATCTGAGGCATGCGTTTCTGAAGAATACTATCAGAAAATAAGTCAGTCTATATTTTCCGTGTTTCTGCTTAAGTTTCAAGGTTTTTAATTTAAGCTTCTGAAATGCTCCCCTGTGTTTTCGTTGGCATTGTGAATGCAGGACAGCATCTTGGACTGTTGAATATGTTCAAAAACCATTCAAGTTTGGTTTTGGGAAAAAGTGACCACCCTGCTGTTGATACTGATACTTAACTTTTTCATCTATTGCTTGGCGACACCAAAATTACACCTATGATATTATGCATTCCTGATAATATTGTATCTTGAAAAGGAAATCCCACTGTTGAACTATACATGTTTTTATTTAAGTCATTCAGTGAACAGGTATTAAAGCCACTCCTGTGGTTGTTCCTTGAAAATGCTCCATTTAGCTGAGGTTATCAACAAATAAATAGCTAAAAAATAGATTAAATAAATTAATAGTAAACTGCTTTAGATCAGCGGTTCTTAAATGATGTGACTTTGGGCAAGCCATAGCATACCTTAGGAATCTGTACCACCATGAGTTATCAGAACAACTATAAACAACCAACGACTGAGTCTGAAATTTGCTCTTCCCCAGAATATTTATTTCCACGTCTGCTTATTACTTAAAACATAAAAAAAAAAAATTGAAGCTTAAAAAAGTCAGGTGACACCATCTTCTACATTTCACACAATCTGTGAATGAGGGAAATAAATACATCAATTCTTTATCACTTCCATTCATCAGTTCATCTAATTTTACAATCCTGATCTACCAATTTTTAATGTTTGTTGCTGTTTTTTTTATTTTAAAGTTTAAACAAGCTCATGATTAATTCTACTCATGATTTGAGTATCACAGTTGTTTGTCAAAAATAACTTTGCGGATAACAATAAACTTGCACAAGCTGATATATGACAACACATCCTTAAGAAGATATATGGCATGGATATGAAGCCTGCCTTTAGGTGTCTCTTGGTCAAACAAGTATGAAAATCACTGCTCTAGATACCCATTACAAAACATCAGGTTGACAATTTCTTTCTCAGTCTTGTTAACTAAACACAACCTCACTTCCATAAACTACCAGCATGTGTTAGAGAGACTGTGCTCTCACGCCACAGGAACACTTACACGCAATCCTCAAATCTTCAGGTGCCTTGGCAGTAAAATGGCAACAGTGGCTTTTCCCATAAGACATCTTAATGTGCTGCGAGAACTAATCATCAAACACACAGTCAGATTGTGCTCCATCAGCAGCAAAAATTATGTTGTTAAAAATGTCTGTCCATTCATTATTTATTTTCTTGCCTTTGTAACTTCACTGAATCTTGCTTGGTGCTGGGCTCATGGTGGATCAGTAACTACAATTACAATTATGTGGCCATTCCTTTAGTCCCATTTCATTAATCATTATCAACAAAATGAAATACATGGTAGTTCCTGCAAATAGCACACATATATTAGTATGACCTTGACAAAAAATCATGGATGACCTGCTGCTTTGGACCTGCTCTGTGTTAAATTCTGCTTCTTTCTTTGTTAAATGACTACAGAATTTATTCTTTAAACCCAACTGGGTCATTGTTTATTATTAGTTTCGGCAGACAGATGCAAGACATTGCAGCTTGGCCCTTTCATTCTGGGTCCCTCACACAAATTTGTCCGTGTTACAGCACTTGTATAGTACATTTTAGTTCCTAGAGAACATATAAGTAAACAATAGCTCCTATTGTTACACTCTGAATCATGTGCTTTATCCTGCATTTACCATCAACAGAAATGACATCATTAAACATACATTCATACTTTTAGATCAGTTAAGCCCAATTTAATGGTGGTTCAGCTAGATGTTGCTATAATAATTAACATCATTCTCTCCAGATTATTTTTATTATAGATATTAATTTTAATAACAGATTGATCTCTCTATCTATGGTTGTATTGATTACACCTCCATTGTAACTATCTTTATAACCATATACGGTAAACAAATGACAAATGAGATGTCACATCTCAAGGGGCTTACCTTTCATACATTTTCATTCAACAAAGATAAATATGGTGCTATACAGATAAAGAATAAATCTACATTCAGCAGAGACAAATGTGGTGAGGACAGATTTATGATCTGTGCATCCATGGGTTTGTCGCTATCATAAATTCATCATCTGTACATTTTCCTGCCTCAAAACCAACTGAGAGGCTGATCCAACTGCACTGCAAGGTTAACACAATTTACCTAATCTGAAAAAGAAGGGCATGAGAAGGGTTCAACGGGAACTAATTATTTATAAACTTCAGGATAAATTGGATTAACTTAATCAAGAGTGGATATGAGGAAATGGAAATTATGTTCAATCTCTGAGTAGGTATTTAAGATTGTTCAGTAAATTTCAAATAATCTGCATGCATTTATTTGTAGCATTGTAGTCTTAACAATGTCATTCTTAACCTGTTGTTTTCCTCGACAGCGACAGTTGCAACAACATAAGCTAAACTGTTGGAACAATGTTTGCCACTGAAGATCTGATCTAATCTGACATCCTTTCAGTTATGAAATGGAGTGACATTTCAGTTTCTTTACACAATACCTCTGTGACAAATGATCTAAAAATGTGAGACTTATCTCAGATCAGATTGGAGTTAACAGTGACCCTTAACCTCAAGCTGAAGTGCTCTTGTGCAACCTGAGCCCCAACAAAACATCTGAAAAAACCCCCCACAATATATCTATCTGAATACATCTGTTTATTTTCCTGCTTCTAGACGAACTGACTTCTCTCTCCCATATCCATCATTAGTTGCTGTTTTTCTACAATATTGCTCCTGGATACCCTTTAAGGTTGTGTCAGGAGGAGAAATTGAAGAGTTAAGGGGACAGAGCTGGAACAAGAAAAGGCAGAGTGCAACATTCTTGGCACATGGTACTTCCACAAACGTACGATGTTCAAAGTGATAACCAGTGTTGTTTTACAACAGAGAGGATGTAAGTATTATCTACTATCGCTGGTTAGGTATTGAGAAAGTCATGCTGCTCCTTGCAAACAAAGAAGCAGCAATAAATGTGCACAAAACTTCCCTTTTTCAGCCAAATGTCAGCATGAGTCTGCTCAAATATTAAGCTGTAAACAACAACAGGATAAGCTCTGATAAGCACATTACTTTCCACACTCACAGTAAGAGAAAGGAGGAAGCTCAACACTTAATCGCTTTCGGTCACGTGGAAATGTAACCAGAAAACATCCAGTTTACGTGCATAAATCTTCATTTGTACAGCAGAGGACTGCAATTTAATACAATTAGCCCCCCCATTACTTTGCTTGTTCTATAACTAATAATATATTTTTATGTCATTATAGGTATTATTTTTAATATTAGATTGATCTCTCTATCCATATCCATATATTAAGCATACATCCATAGTAACTATCTTTCCAGCCATATAGACACGAGGTCACTCTACCTTCAATAAATTTATATTCAACAAATATGGTGCTATATAAATAAAGATTGATTAATTGAGTCTATATTCAGCAGAGGCAAATGTGATTTTAGTCCCGTCGTCTCTGGATTAAGTCCCTTATCACATTTTAGATGTATTTGTTCTTTGCATTTTTTTAATAACTTCTTTAACTTTGGCTCAAATTTTTTATAATTTCTATTTTTGTAAATAAACCATTCCCATTGGAAATAAATTGCTGACATTAATAAAAAAGAACAGTACATTTTCTCCATAATGACACCTGTGTATTTGTTGACATCTTAATGCATGAGGTGTGATGCAGCATTGATATTTACAACTTGATCACTAAACAGACTGATGAAAAACTCTTCTGAAGGCTCTAAACTTCAGAAACAATGCGACTTTAATCATTATTACTATATCACAGAGTTAAACGGTCTTGTTGAAAGTCTCTGTCACTTAAAAAGATTACAAATTTCCTGCATTTACCACATAAAATGTTCAAGTAATTTTCTCTCACTCTCGCATATGCCCTGAGCCAAATTCAACAACTAACCTCCTCCTGATAAAACTGCTGGAATTTACCATCAGTGTGTAAATCATCATGTCTGGTCCATTTTTAATTCTCTTGAACTGGCTCCGAGGTTGTTAAAAACATTACTTGTTAAAAAATACTGAATATTGTCATTGTATGTGGACGACGAACTGAGCATGGGTAAAAGTAAAACAGTTTGGGTAAAATGACATCACTGTGCCATATTTACCTCACACTACCTGAAACGGGCAAGCATTTCCAACTATTGTGTCCCCTGTTCCTCTCAGACCAAGAGACTCAGATCAAACCCACGATCAGTACTTATTTTGCCTTTGTGTCCAGGCTGAAGTTTTAAGGAAGTCAGTCTGAGAACAAGAGGAAAGGGTGGTCATTTCCCATCCTGTGTTGTTGAAAATACTTCAGAGGAGTGGCACAATACACACTGATGTCCAAGAATGTCTCCACATGCAGACCCCTCTTTGCATTAAAGTGAATAAAGTCAGGATAATGTGTGATACTTTTACAATCGAAATTGACATTACAGTGGCACTCATTATTTCAGACAATACTCTGCTTCAGCTCTGCCATGGACTGCTACTGTTACACATACACACTCACTCAAGAACTCTGTTTCAACCCCTGGTTTGGACTGTTGCACACACGCTGCTCTGCACTGTTTCATGTCACTTTATCATTTGTATATAAGATATTGCAATTTTGCACATCCAGTATTGGGTACATTTTGCTGTAATTTCTGCACTACCTATTTAAATTCCACTGCTTCTATAATTAACATCACTATAACCATCATAATTTTGCACTTGATCACATTTTTGCTCCCCCAGTGAACCACCTCAGATTGTTGTTGTGAATTTGTTTTTAATTTAAAATCTTTCTAGTCGCCCTGACAGAAGCAAGAAACGCCATTTCAATTAGTCTGTATATCATGCACGTGAATCCTAATACATCTGCTAGTTAGAGAAAAAGCTAATATTGGTTGTGATACAGGAGAAGAAATATGACAATCTTTGCCCTTTTTAAGGAGGATTAATGCTGCATGTTTCATGCTTCAATTTAAATCATAGTTTACTCCTGGAGAATTAAGACTGCCATCATCTCACATAGTTCATATTTTCAATTTGACCCTTTATCCAGAGCTGCCTTGACCTTTAAACAGTCCTAATCTATAATCAAGTGCTGTAAAATACTTGAGTAATTGAGGTTTGTCTGGTCTGGATGCTCAGATTTGGTGATGCTGTTCACTGACCTTTGCTAACTCATGCTGGGTTTCATTAGGGTGGTTTTAGAGATTTGCGGTGTTACCTTGTGGTGCTGCAACAATGCCAAATTCTGACTACTTGTTCATTGTGGTCGAGTTTAAAACGTCCTCACAATGAGCCCATTATAGCAACTGCTGTGAGGTCACTGAACTTTTCCACAGGGATTTTCTCTTTCTGTCATGTGCCACACCTGTAAATCAGCATCACTGTGGCAGTTAAAGTAAAGATGACTGACAGCTGAAGGCTCCATAAGTGATGAAGAGAAATAAAAGAGGTGATTAACAGGCTACTCTACTACCTGTTTAACCAATTAAAGGTCAGTGGGCTCTAAACTGTGTTAGGAGGGGTGATCAATAAAGCAAATGGGATTGTAGTGAAGCCAGTGAATGAATGCGGCTTGTGCTGAATGCAAAGGGTATTTCAACTGAGTGTTGCCTTTTTTGATGAGGATGATGAGGATAAGCCTCGAGCAAAGGCAAAATTAGACAAATGTGTAAAATTATGAGCACATATACCTGAGTCGCTCCTCCTCTTTCTTGCGTAGCTTCATGTCTCTCTGCACCACCTGCAGCACGTGCTCCGCCTCATTGTCGGAGAGCCCCGACAGGTCCAGCTTACGCCCCATTGCTGACACGCCTCCTTCCGATTGTTGCTCAACCCCTCTAAATAATCAGCTTGTTTTTATCATCTAAGGGAAGAAAAACATTCAAAATAAATCAAAGAGGAAAACACAACTCAAAAAAATTAACAGGACATATTTGTTCTGACTTAAAGGGAACTTCAATATAAAATACTGAACATGACAAAAATATTAATAATACTAATGTAATAATCATTTCTCAGGTTTCAGTTCGATACATTGATATTATTATTGATACTTCTCCGTAGAGCTGTTACGCGCTTGATGAAAGTGGAAAAATTTAAGTAACAATAATTCTTGTTTGATTACTGGGTTTCCTGAGAAGTTTGAGGCTGTGCCCAACAAAGATGGAGCCATGAGCCCGAATCCACAAGAGCAAGATTTGGGAGTGATTGTTAAACAGATCAGATTTTGGTTAAAGAGGTGAATCTTAAGACGACCCAGAAGGTAAGACTCTGAGACTTAGGAATACATTAATAGAAGGAGAAGAACAGATACTTCATGTGTGGGTATTTTAATATAACACATATATATCAGCTCCAAACACTGATCAAGCACTACATCATGACCACTGACAGGTGAAGTTATTAAACTCATTCATCTGAACTGGTCAATCACAGGGCCACATAGAGAGACATTCCACCATTCACACTTGCGCTAAGGGCAATTTAGAGTCATCAGTTGACCTATGAGCATGTTTTTGGTCTGTAGGAGGAAGCTGGAGTGCACGGGGAGAAGACACGCCTGTAGAGAACATGCAGACTCCACATAGAAAAGTCCCTGACTGACACGGGGATTAAACCAGCAACCTTCGTGCTATAAGGCACATGCACTACCTGCTGCGCCACCCTGTCGCACTCATACATAAAGTACATAATTTTATGTATGTGGTAGTTATTTCATTTTTAATGCAATGTAGTTGTCTTTAAAAGCTTAGATGTTAGAAGTACTTCCATTTCAACCCTGTAAAGCGCAGAGACTCTCTTTGTGAACAATAATCCGTAAATTCACTTGTTGATTTATTGTGATCCTTATCAAATAAGCTTAATGCTATTAAACACTGTTGTTTCTCAGGTACAGGTGTCCATAATACATGCTTACTTCACATCACTGTAAAATAAAACCTGTAAATTGGGGCTGATTGATCATGACAACAATCGTATTAATGATCATTGTGATGATTCTAATATTAAAAATACTACCACAGTAGGCCTAACAAATGGACTTAACAGTATCTTTGTCAGGCACATTTATCACATTTACACTGTTATTTTTTAAGACTAGTAATAAAAACTAATTTAAACTAAAAAAATATATAAATGACTGTGATGGCAAAAATTAAATGAGATTTTTGAGGACTTGGTGATGTACTGTGGTGCAGTGCTTGTCTGACCTCTTTTATCCTGTTGTAATTAAAACAGAAAGCTCAAACTGCAATAGAAATTGAAACTTAAAGAATTGCCCAGTACTAAGTGCAACAGTCTACATTAATGCCGTCCCCATGTCTGTTTGATATTAAATAAAATAGAATAAACATATTTAATGGAACTGAATGTACTGAAAACTCAAAGCTCAAACTAAAGTACCCTCATTAAGCATCACAGAGCTCTGAACTGTGTCCTTATAAGAACTTCAAACTCATTTTGAGCCACTTACACAAGAAAATCAGGGGTATTAACACTGAGCTGGATTTGGATTTTCTGCAACAGCATTCCTGAGGAGGAAATCTTTTTCTTTCTCTTTGTATCACCCTCACTAAAGAAGGAAGTCTAGATCCACTTCTCCATGAAGCCTCCATGACAGAGGACCAGTGTGTTTGCAAAGACACGTAGAGGAAGGAGCTACATGCTTCAAACATGCTCCAAACAGATTATCCACACTGCCAAAGAGCCTCATTGTTCCAAACTATAGGACACTTAAAAAATAAGAAAATAAATATTACTTGCTGTTCTACATTGGAGCAAATATAAAGTTTTTGAAACAACTCCCTGATGCCACCTTTAAATGCAAACAGATTTGCTTTGTTTTTATGAGCTTATCACTAAATCCACATCATTTAAGATACTTTTTGTTGCAATGATCCGAGCACTTTTAACCCTTTAAGATCAATTTTTTTAACACAAAAAAATGTCTCTGTACATAATTTACCATGACAACTGAGTTACTTTTTTTTTTTCCATCAGCCCTACTCATAAATACAAAATATTAACTCATTTTCAGGAAAGTGACCCTTTAAATGTCAGTTTAATTACCCAATACCCTGCTTATGTAAAAAACACAATAATTAATTATTTTTCCTATATCGAGTGCAAATTGCATTTCTTAAATGAGGTTACAGAGAAGTAGGTGCTGATGATGAGTGACACTTTGGAATTTTATAAATCAGTAATATTTATGGGTCCAAAAGTTAAAAAAATAAAAAACTTAAACTCAGGGCCATCTGAACAAAAACATACATTTGCATAATTTATA